>OZ008367.1:114135059-114735059 GCA_963931995.1 Phaonia tiefii | reverse complement strand
TTCACTTTTTTTACTTTCACTTTCACTTTATAACTTTCACCGCTGAGCTCTCGTTGACGTCGCGCTGTGTAATGCCTCGATGTGAGCGTCGTGTCGCTTTTATATTGTGTGCTGCGTCCCTTGTTGCGTGTGCTGAGCTTACTGCATTGCTTGTGCTGCTGCTGTCGGTGCATGATTGCGTGATACCTAAGCGCTACCTAAACGGTGTTAACCCTTGGACAAACATATGGTTCTGGCCAGGCATATTTCATTTTTTGTTACCTATGGACCTGAACAGGAGAAAAAGGTAAAAAAATGAAATTAAAAAATTTTCGGCAAATTTTTCACTTTTTCGTGCTACCTAAACAGTGTTAAGAATCATCTCTAGGAAGTTTATATGTTCCAGAAATTTGTTTATTGAGATCTTATGTAAATTTTTGTAGTTGATTGTTTCCTTGAATTTTGAACGGTTTGCTACCTATGGACCTGAACACGGGAAAAAAGGTAAAAAAAAATTGAATTTTTTTAAGTTTTTTGCGATTTTGATCTGGAAGGTGAAGTTTTTTTGATTTTATATGTTGTTCTTTATGACAAGAGCTACAACTTTGTCTCAGAGAGTAAACCGAAATTCTGAACGGTTTGCAAGATATGAGCCTGAGAAAATGATCACATTTTTACGAAAATGATACCGAGGCCCCAAATCTTTGGCGGCCCATAAAAAAAAAAGTGCATGACTTTGGGAAAAATTGGGAAACACGGGTCTTTTTTTTAGTCTTTTATCACGTAGTGGTGTCCGTATATGGTTATTTTGCCATGACTTAAAAAATTACACACAGTGTAATCATTAATCTAGCTTGAGGTCTTAGTTGTTTATTATTCCATCATCGGTTTTCATTTAATTTTATTTTAATAAAATAAACAAATAATAAAAATAAAATAAAATATTTGCGACAAGCTCCGGTCCGGTCAGAGAGTGTGCTTTTTTGAATAGTCTATTATTCTAACAACAATTTTCAACGTAGATTGCAACGACGAGTTTTCCTCTTTGATGCTAGGATACGCTCAGGGGCATCCAGAGTCCGATACATAAAATTTAGATCGGGAGAATTATCAGTTGTTCGTGATTAGTGACTGTTTATTTCACTTTAATTTGACCTTAAACTAGTTTACAATTTTTACGTGGGGCTGCTAAACTTGTACGATCATCGGCGGGTTGGGCTGCAGTTGCACGATCGGGAATACAGGACTTATTGCTGTGTGGGCACTAGTTCGGATTCACACAGGCAGGGTGTCCCCGAACGAGCATTCAAATAGGACAACTACAGGACTAAGTGCAAGGATAACGATAGCTAAACCACACGGAAAATGCTCGCCACTATACCAAATCGGATTTCCACAGGCAGGGTATCCCCGATCGAGTATACAGGACTTATCGCTTTCTGGGTACTAGCTCGGATTCCCACAGGCAGGACAACTATAGGACTAAGTCATAGTAAAATAACCAAGTAGTAGCAGTATGTGGTGTTGTTGTTGTAGGCAGCAACAACAGGCATTCTGTTTCAATTGCTTAAATTGTCAATTTATACAAGTAAATATACCAACAACATAGGATACAAAAAAGTACAAAAACAAAGTACATATGAGTTTGACAGCTGCAACGATCAACCACAATGAAAAAAACAGCAGACAGTTGTCCGAGGCCTTCGGCCACGGACTGTCCCTGCAGGCTGTGTCAGAGACACGGCCATTAAGTTTAACGTAGAATACGCCATCCGATAAGACAGAAAACATATATAACAATAAATGATAAATAACATAAGCAAATGAATTTATTTATTTGATAGTTACTATTGATAATATACATAAGCTTATGGTAGGAAAAATAGGATAAATATGTTTTTAAATTAAAAGAGTAAGGATAAATGATAAATAACAGACGCAAATCAATTTGATTATTTGAAAGTTATTTATTTTAATTTACAAAACGTCAACTGTCAGCTGCTGTAAAACAGCATCAAGCAGCATTGTTATTTTTCTTACTTGGCAGCACTTTCATTTAACATAAAAATGTATGAATTAATTTTCTCATATATTTTTAATAATTATATATCCATGTTAAATTCAAATTCACATTTAACATTTTGTTTCACTTAAATACATAAGTAAATATACGAAATTTTAATATTTCATCAATCAAAACAACAGCCGAAGGTTTGTGTCCACACTGAAACAGCAGCATAATTTGTGTTCACGCTACAAACTCAACACTCAACCAAACACCATACATATGTTTGAGTGTATGTGTTTAAACAATTTTCATTTGAGAAATTTAAATATTAGGAAGATATCAACCAATATGAAATGTATCTCAAACGAAAGATAACATCTTCATTTACCTACATAAAAAATTTTAAAAAAAGTTATCTCGCCGTTTCCTCATAATCAATGAAATAAAGATTACAACAATAACAATCTGACATGACTCCCTATACCGTAAGGTAAGAAGTATTCTACGCCAAAAAATTGAAAACAGCTATCCTAACGACTTTACCTTCCTTATTTTACCATGGACTAAGTCTACCAGTGTACAATTATATAAGCTACTACGATTACAACTAGCTAGGGTCGCCGGCTATCCAACGATTGACTTGTTTGAGCTGTGCCCGCCACTTTATATGGTCCAGTCATGTATATACTGTCGCTGAGAGGTTTGTGCGGCGCAGTTGTTAGCTGCTATCACTCAGCAAAAATCAAAATAACTCCATATATAACTGTGTGATGTGGATGTGGAAGTTTACGACTTCCATCCTCACAAGATAAATGTCGTTGATCTTGTAAGCTTGAAGTATGAACATCTTATACAGTAATATAAAAATTAACAAAATTGATCATTCGATCATACTGCCCTCAACTCAACTCCAAAAAAATATTTTTTTTAATTCGCAAGTTGGCAACATTCGGTTGGAAATGTTGGCAAAATTCAATAAATTGTATTAATTTCACCGTATTATTATTTTAAATGAAGCTCCAGGATGATAATTCAGAAATCTGCTTCTTTCGAAAAATTAAGAGAAATAGACTTGAGTCTATCTTGTTAAGCACGGCAGCATATTGTCTCAGGAAGTATTACAATGGCTGCGACTAGGACCTAACCTATACCGATCGGTTCAGAATCAATTTCTACATTGATTTGGCGCTCTCCATTTCTATAGCATCCGACTGATGTCATGTGAAGACTTAAAGACTTGTAAATTTTGGTTATTTTTAAATTACTGTATAAGAAGTGCATGCTTCAATCTTACAAGATCAACGACATTTTTGTACGTGGAAAATGATTGTTAGAATAATAGACCATTCAAAAAAGCACACTCACTGGCCTGACTAGTTTCGAACTCTGTGCCTAGTTCACTATCAGATGCTCAACTATGTTCCTAAATTGTATGGGCTTGTGTCAAGGACGAAGAGTATTACAATTTTTAAGAATCGATTTTCAATGCAGGCTGAAAAATATGCCTTTTTTGTTGTTTGTATGCAAATGTAACGTGCTTGTAGCTTGTTGCAAATACTTTATACTTGTGTCCAATCATATTGACTTTCCTATTTAATATTACATATTGGAGACACAATGATTAAAACGTTATAACATATGTGTTTGTGATCCAATTATAGCTATGTTTGCTGCAATCTGCTGAAACGAAAAACGTGATAGACAACAAAGAACCAAGAAAGCAGCAGATCTTCAATTCATAAAAACAATGATTGCACGTAAGCATATGGATGTTCCAAAAAAATACATGGTTCCTGCATATTGTTACAGGAGCCGTCTTATCAACATTGTACAATGAATTGGATTGAAAAAAAAAACAATAAATAAAACATTGGTTCAAGTTATAAAATACTTCTGAGACATGTTGTTTGGATGCAATTATAATGTGTGTTTGGAGCTTGTCGCAAATATAATATACTTATGTGCAAACACATTGTGTTTAATTATTAATTATTAATGATTAATATGTTATAATATATGTGTTTATTACCCAAATATTTATGTGTTTGTAATACAAATACCGTACAGTGGAAAAAAGAATAAACAAAGGCTCGGACGGTTAAATGGTTTGTGATTTTGCTTTGGTTTTACCAAAGTGAGAAACGATTTTGAGGAAAGAATGGGGAAAGGGGAACAACGTGAAGCGCTTTGTCTGCCCGACCCTTTACTAAGAAAATCGGAATGTCGGACCACTTGTGAAGTATAATAATAAAAATACAAGTAATTAATACACGCTCGGCTAGCAGGAACTAGATTTGTACAGAAAGAAGTATATTGGTTGTGTACCAACGCATAGTGATAACCAACTCATAGTTGAAACCTTCTGAAAACAAAAACGTGAGAGACAACAAAGAAAAGAGAAACAAAAGAGCAGCAGATTTTAATTTCATGATTACAAAAGCAATGCACGCAGTGCAAGTAAATGTGTAAAAGGGTAGTTTCAAATGTTTTAATTTTCTGAATTAATTATTTATAAATATGTATTTAAATTGACAAAATTAATTATAATAAATAATACGTATTTGTTGAAATCAAAGAACAATTCGTTTCCAACTATTATTATGGTTGGGAGGAAATATGCACATGTGTCCACGTAAGTAAATGGATGTTTGAGATGAAGACGGCATATGTGTCCACGTAAAAGCATACATGGTTGTCAGTAAACATGATACTATTTGCATTTAAATAAAAGTAGGTTTGGGGCTTGCAAACAATTGAATGTTTGAAGTGTGTTCTGAACACATACATGGTTCCTGCAGAATATGTTTGGGAGAATATATTACAGAGGCCGTTTTTTTTCAGCGTGTACCACTTGAATTATATAGCATTTTTTTGACAGCTATTTTAAGACACGCACTACAACTGGGATGCAAATAGATCCATGCGCCAACGTTTTGGCCAGCTTCCATGATTTTATAACTCAGAAGTTTAACTTAATATGAACAAGAAAGTACATATACTATGACGTTTCATAGCACCACGTAATATATCATTTGACCCACTATTGACTGATTTGAACTGACAAACCTGCACTCGCAACGTTTTCATGAATTGACTATTAATTCAAAACTACTTTCTGACCTCTTGATCTAGATTGGACAAACTGAGAAATTGTAATAATTGTGTGCCAAATTCATGTCCATTCATCGAGTACAAAATCCGTGTTAGAAGCTGTTTTCTCACTCCTTCCATTCACACCTTTTGTTCTGGTCCTTGTGACTTTCCTACTGACCAAATTTGCTATCAAAGTTTGAATAAAAAATATTCGCACACACGGAAACTAACTTGATTTCCACTCATAGATACTTCCTTATTAGCATATTTGTGTCGCCAACAATCAGGAATTTATTAATTGAACTATCAAATATTTGTTTGGTTTCCGACTCACATTAACACGTGAAATCTCACATATTCACAGTCAATGCAAAACAGACACACGAATGTGGGTCTAGAAATTATATAAATATATACAGAGAAATACATATGTATATTGTTACGTGTATAATTCGTTTATATAATTGCGGTCTAAATTGATTGTGTTATCTGGGCACGTCATATTTTGTTGCAAATACAATTCAAACGCCCAGCTCAAACGCATAAATTCACGCAGGCAAACGACGAACACACTCGTATTCTTCTCTATTTTATTGAATTAAATTAATTTTATATTTAATATTGTGTAAATATTATTATGTTTATGTGTCTACCTTTACGCATAGGAGCACAAAAACTCACGCACACAAATACTCCGACACACAAATACTCAGGCACACAATTGCTCAGGAACACAAATACTCCGGAACACAAACTTTACTGTTATAATGTATCCACTAACATTACAAATCAACAATACTAACCGCATATCATCGACATACGCACTAGGGTGACCCGTCAAGCAAAACAAAAATATGTAATAGCACTTAAACTAGATGCGTACAAAAGTGTTGGAAATTAAAGAGAGAAAAATTTAGGATAATTTTTCGAACCCAACTTGCGATTGAATTTGGCGGTCAGTGTATTTTACGTAAACAAACTCTGATTTTTTTTGCACTATGGGTATCAAAATTTTAATAATGCTTATTGCAAGGAAAATATTTAAACAGTTTGAATAAAATAATTTCGAGTTTCTGCAGTAATATAAAAAAATATTTTTTGGAATTTATTTTTAACAAAAAAAATAACAACAACTGGAAAGTAACATTCCACGATTTTTTGATAAAAGCAAAAATTTAATTTTTTATGGGAGGGATTTTTCTCAAATGGGTGTGATGACCAACATTATCCAATGCAATTTGTTTAAATACTCCATAGTGTGTCTGATATAACAAAATGATTAAATACAATATATTATGCAATTTAGTGTACAATTTTTATATCACTTTAATGAAATATCTAAATGTATTTTTATTTAACTTTATATTTACAACCAAAAAAATCCGCTTTTTGGTCACAATCAATTGGCTAGGTTGCGCATGACGCACATTTTGAAGATTCATATTGTAAAACAAAATCGGATATTTTTCTAAAATGCACCCAACTTCATGCGCACGTTGGGTTGGAAAATTTTCTTAAATAATTGTTGTTTTATTTTTCACGTGATCAAAAAATCTGTACACTTAGGTTGAATACTATTACGTCAAAAATTGCCAAAATTCGCACGTAACGGGACACGCTAATACACACACTCAAGTGTGAGTTAATGCCGAGCAAACCCCATTAACATATAATGTGTATGGGGTGGATGTGTGCAAAGTTTAGGAAAGTGAAATAACCGATTATACGGTTCTTTCGAAAGCTACAAATTGTATACGGTTACAATCTGTAGAACTGGGCTGCACAGTTGTATGCTAGATCGGGCTGACTCTTACCTTGCACATTATCAAAAAACTTCGGTGGAAACAATCGAATTCAGAGGTTGCCATAACCGAATTTACAAGTTGTCACAACCACACTAGAGGTCTACATAACCAAAGTCTCCTGGTCCTTCTCGCAGCGGTGCCACATATTCGCTTTCTTCATGGCAGTTATAACTTATCGACAGCCGATTCCAAAACCGTTTCGTAGTACTGCCATCTGTTTTCGTACATTCGAAATACTGGTGAGATTGCAGAGTAGTGTTAACTGTTCTTGAGCAATCGAGATAGTTCTGGATAATATTGTAACATAAGTTCAGTTACCAAGATATTTAAGTTCTAATATAGACTAAAGTTATTTTGACATAAATTTTTTATTTTTGATAAGATTATGTACCTAAAACTTATGCAGCTCGCAAAGAAACCATTTTTAGTCTTTCAGGACATCTATATTCAACACCTCAGGGAGGAAAGGTCTACCTTTAAACATATTTTGAACCCTAGAACGTCCCTGTACGTACTGTTCTTGTGTTGGAAAATAAGGCTGACTTCCTAAACGTATATTTACAATGTATCAATACAGTATCAAAACCGAGTTGATACATTGTGTAGTTACTTTTTTAATACGTTGTGTTGCGTTGTGTTGTATTCGCTTTGCATCTACTTTTATTTGGATACCTATGTTGCTTTTCCTTGCGTATTAACTACAACAGTGTTGCAAAAGGGAACAAAATACATTGTCAACACTTTCAGGGTTGCGTTTACGAACAAGCTGCAATGTATTACTACAAAGCAACATGCGTTTAGGAAGTCAGCCTAAACTTTTCACTGTTGGTAATTAGGGATCATCGATGGCACTAATTCCATATTTTATTTGATACGATTGCTGAGCTACCGATGGTATCAATTCAGGCACAGTAATTAGGCACCGACAGAGGATAAAGATGATGAGGTCAAATAAACATTTTATGAGCGTCTGGAGGAAATATACGAACGCTGCCCTGACCACGACCTTAAGATTATTCTAGGGGATTTAATGCCAAATTAGGAAAGGAAAGTGTCTTTCGATCTACCATCGGTAATCAGAGTCTACATGATACCACCTCCGATAATGGAATAAGGCTGATATACTTCGCCGCTACAAAGATCATGGTAGTTAGTAGCACTCGATTCTAGCAAAAGGACATTCATAAGGCCACCTGGGTATCTCTCCTGATCAGCGGACGAAGAACCGGATTGATCACTTGGTTATAGATGGCAGGCACTCTTCTGGTGTAATGGATGTACGTGTGATTCGAGGTACCCATATCGACTCGGATCATGACCTGGTGGCTCCGAAAGTTCGCACGAGATTGAGCAGGGCGAAAAACGTACGAAGCCGAACAGAGGAAAAGCTAGATATTGGCAAGCTACATATACCGGAGATATCAATGTCCTATCAACAGAAGCTCTCTCTCCAGCTAGGACAGAATACCCCCCTCCCGAAGACCCAGATGCGCAGTGGAAGCACATCTCCTATTCTTTGGAAACCACTGCTACGATTGAACTTGGCTTTCAAAACCCGCAGAAGGATAAACCACAGTACGACGAAGAATGTCGCATTGCAACTGATGAAAAAGACGCTGCACGTATGGCAACGATACGGACAATTACAACGCGTGCTGCGAATGAGCGGTATAAGAGACTGAGAACCAACTATTTAGGAGAAAACACTGGCAGTGGGGTCAGAGAGAGTGAAAAAACCGAAAAACCGAAATGTGAATCCCGACACCATTTTGCCCTACTGCAAGGACGACAATGGGAATCTGGTGGCTGAGAAGCAGTATGTGCTCAAAATGTGGGACTTTTTGCACTTTTCAGCACTACTCCACTCAGATTCTTCCATTGAAGATCAGGAGGGTTATGATAGTGGAAGATAGTGTAGTATTCCGTGTGTCTGTTCCAACTATCGCGGTATCAGTCTTTTATCCGTAGAGTATTGTCATGTCGATCGTATTCTGTGAAAGACCAAAGACAATTATTGAAAACCTGATTGGACCTTATCAGTGTGGTTTTAGTCCACGACTGACCAAATATTCACGCTACGCCAAATCCTGTAAAAACCCCACGAAAAGCAAATCGATATATACCATCTTATTGTCGATTACAATCTGTTTTCGATAGCCCCATACGGGGAAAACTGTACGAAGCTATGTCTGAACTTGGGATTCCGGCAAAACTGATCCGCCTCTATAGAATGACGCTGACCAACACCATATCAGCAGTGAAAGTGGGGAAAGACCACACTGAACCATTCTGTACCAAGCGAGGACTGAGACAAGGCGACGCATTTTCGTGCAATCTCTTCACCATTTTAATGGAGATAATAATGAGAAAAGCTGCAGTAACTACCAGCACGACCATTAACACGAAAAGCCATATGTTGCTGGCGACATAGATATCATTGGACGGAATTTGCAAGAGGTTATTGCAGTATTTACAATAATCGAAAAAGAATCAGCGAAGGTGGGTCTTGTTGCTAATGAGGGCAAGACAAAATTGATGGTGTCAACGACTAGAGAAACCTCTCGACTTGGTCCGCACTTGAACGTTAACAACCGATTTAATTCTGAAGAGGTAGATGAATCGGTGGTGCAATGGGTAGTGTGCGCGCCTCTTGTACATGAGATCCTGGATTCGACCCCTGCTCTGACCACCTTAAAAATTTCTTTCGGCGGCGGTCACCTTGCATAGTAACGGCGACACTATCGAGTATTTAGCCATGAAAAAGCGTCTCAAAATACCGTTCGGAATCGGTGTTAAAACTGTAGGTCCCTATCAGTGAGTGAAAAATTAGAAAGCGCACAGCTCACTGGTTGTGAGAAGCTCTCCTCAATCCCTTCATGGGATGTAATTGGAAACGGTTCGATGCACGATTGGCGGCTGAATGCATGAAACTACAACGCAATATATCAGCGAACATACGAAACACTTACTTCACCTGCAACTTACACACGCATTCAAGAATATTTGTGAGTCACTGACTGGAACAATAATGCAAAAATACAAATACACAGTTGCACCATAGATTCTGAAAATCTCTCTTTCCGCCTCCTTTCTTCTTATGCACAGTTGCATTTGCATCACAAACGCAGATATATTTGGATCACAAGCACATACATTATAATATTTAAATCATTGAGTCTCCAACATGTGTTTGGACAAGAGTATACAATATTTGCGACAAACACCAAACATACATTATGTTCGCATTCAAACAACAACACAAAGACAGATTTTTCAGCGATTACTGTCGATAATGGGCCTGTTGTGGCCTAATGTATGCATCTCAATCAAAGAACATCGACTCGCCGTCGATCTCAACAACTGAGTATGATAAGACTTTTGCACAGGGGTCTCGGATTATTTGCTTGCAAGGTAATTGATTGCAAAGACCATCTACTTTATTACGGCCTCTCACTTTGGGCCTTACAGAAGCTGCAATCAGACATAGAATTTAGCCGACAAATCATATTTTCCGACGAGGCGCATTTTCATATCGGCGGCTTTGTCAACAAACAAAATTGCCGCATCTAGTGAAAACCCGCATGTCATTGTTGAGAAGCCATTGCCTCTACCGAGAGTGACTGTTTCATGCCACAGAGAGTGACTGATTCATGCCACATTCGGTTATTGCAACCGAATTGGTACCATATTCGGTTTTTGCAACCCAATTGTTATCAAATTCAGTGGTTGCAAACAAATTATTTCCAAATTTGGGTTTCACAATCGATATGATGGAAAATTTAGTTGATAGAACGAGCATTACTGGCAATTAAGTTATATCAACCGTATCAATTATACTGTGCAATAGTGGATTTACTGCCTCAAACAAACCAACAAATTATGAAAGGAGATGGGCGTGGTATCACAAAACATCTATACACACTATTTAATTACAGGCCAAAGAATAATTGTGCTGAGGATCACGGTTCTATTTCTCTATTTATATCATTAATTCCTAAGCAGTTCTAACTTTTTCACTACTAACTTCGACGATATTGTAGCTCTTTCCTCATTTCATAATTCTCTTTAATGCGCCTTCCACAAAAGACACAAAAGACAAAAGACATACTCTATAAAATGACAAAGAAAATTTTAAACATTTCTTATTTTTTGCCAATTTCCGGTTGACGCTAGATATATTGGAGTCACTCTCTTCGAACAAAATGTACCCTACAAGTTTCTTGACAACTTTGAAAAATACAATAATCAACAAATTTTATATTTAGATCCCCAAAATGGGTGTCGAACTTTTGGAGGTTTTTTTTAAATTTGTCGCTTATAAGTTTATCGAAGGGTGCAACGCAAATTTTCAAACTGCTTAGGACTTAGTGAAGAAAAATGGAATATAGAGCCCTGATCCTCAACCGAAATCGTATGTGGCCTGTAAAAAAGAATTATGACAAGGGACAGAACCGAGCAGGGTTTTGTGATCCCACGTCCATGTAGTTCCAAATTTTGGTTTGTTTTGTTAAGGCAATTAAAAATTCCTTTCCTAAATTCAGTTGTGACAATCGCAAGTCGGTTGCGACAATGGTAATTCGGTGGCAACAGTAGAATTTACGTTTGCCACAACTTCTTTTTAAAAGTTAGTTGTGCGAGTGCACATACCAATTAAAACAAAATGGTTTCCCATTGAATCTCATGAAGGGATGCTCTGTCTAATTTTATACTCACTGATGGGGATATACAGTTTTACACCGGTTCCGAACGGAATTATGAGAAGCTTTTTCGTGGGTAAATACTCGATAGTGTCGCCGTCACTAAACGAGGTGACCGCCGTCGACAGAACTTTAAAGAGGTCGAACCCACGACCTCATGTAACTACAAGAGCCGCGCACACTACCAACGACCCACCGACGGAAACATACCAATTTCCACTAAATAACCATATCAGGACTCATTTGACACCGATTCCTAGCGGTTATGCAGTAAATCTTAATTCAGTTGCACAGGACTCCCACACCAACAACACATTTAATAACTTTTGTCAGAGAAACCTTGAAACCCGGGTTCGTTAAGAAACCTTTAGTTTTTTTTTTTGTCTTATAAACTTTTTTCAGTGTTCGCCCTGAATAAACGTAATGAATTGATTGAGAAACTGAGTCAAATACAATATAAAATTGTAATGAATACAAATACTTTTACACACACATGTTCCCCGACTAACCCACACCAACACACACACACACACACACACACTCATGCAAACACCCATCCAGACACATACACAAACACACACAAACGCACTGACGTCAGTAATTTTATATATGTACGCCATACACGTTGTGTTGATGTTTTTCTTCCTCAGTGTTGGAAATAATTTCACATGTAATGATGAGTTATGATGACAGCTGGAAAGGGGAAACAATTTTATTAGATAAAATGGTGTTAATATGTCAAAAGTTATTGTTGACATTTGTTGTGGTAGCATTTATGTATGTATGTCACATTCGTGTAAGAGAGGTCAAATGCTTTGAAATATGAAACGATTCCATTTAGTGAAATGTTTATTACATCAGAAGTTATAATATGTAGAAAAAATACACTCACATAATTTTCTGGCCCAAAATTTGCAGCAGATCTTAGAACATGTACACCTAACCAACATACATACCCAATTTTGTTCAAATACGGTTAAAATTATGGATTTTAAATTTGTGATTTGTATGGAAGGTACCACGCCCCTTCTCCAATCCCGCCCATATTTTGACAGGTCATTTTTGTCGTCAGACAGGTGAAGTTAATATAAAGATATATCAATCATATGATGACGTTTCATTTAAATAATATTAATACTTAATAACACTTAAAAATATTTAAAGACAATTGTCATTATTTTCTTGCTTAATACTTTTTATTTTATACCCAAAAAAAACAAAGAGAATGCAAAGCAACAGACACATGAATATACAAACATTGTTATGTTCGTACATACGCTACACAAGTTCACAATTTTCGTTGCTCTATTTCTATCTCTTTTTTATATACGTATAAACACGTTATTGTTCTCTTTGCTCTGAGAGTGCTCTGCACCCACACAATACAACTATTCGATGCCGCTACAATAGTGTGTGTTTTTTTTTCGCAGTATGATAAGCTGTGTTTCGCAGTCGGACAAATCTGTTTCCTATATAAGGGTGGGTCTCCCTTATCATTAAGGGGTATGAAAAAATAGATGTTGGCCGATTCTGAGACCTACCCGATATGCACACAAAATTTCATACAAATCGGTTCAGCCGTTTCGGAGGAGTTTAACGGCAAACAATAGTGGTCTCCATGAAAGCTCGAAAGAACCCCGTAAACTCGAAAACATCGTAAAACGTCAAAACAAACAAATTTCCCATACAAAGCGACTTGCTCAAAAGTGGAAAGTTTTCGAGGCAAATTTGCTGCGCAAACGTGGGATGGAGAAACGTGTAAACTTTTCACATTTCGTTGTCATCTTACTAGGATGGATAAATAAGGTGATAGCACTAGAACAGTAGAAAAAGTACACATACATAATATATGCAATTGCTACTGCTACCACCTTATGAATCCATCTTGATCAGCTGATATGGTTTTGAGCACAACTACGCTGAGCAACTTTAGGTGGAGCCTCATGCAACGGTGCGAGGGAAACTTGCGCTGAGCAAAAGTTCTCGGCTTTCACGTTTGCATGAATGCCGCTAATGTGTGATCGCTGTCGGACAATCTGTGTGAGCGCAGTCGGTACCCGCGCCTATAGATGTTAACACATCAAAAAAATTAAATGTTTAGAAAAATTAAAAAATCTGTTTTTTTTTTGGGTTTTTCTAAACTTTGGACTTTATTGAGTATTGATTTTAGTACCTATATTTTGGTAGTTAGAGTTGGGTAGTCCATGAACTATATACAGTACAAACTCGATTACCGCAACTAATAGAAATCTGAAACCGATACACAAAATTTTAATTCCATCCTGCTCTTAGCGGTCTATTCTGATGTCGTTACAAGAGTCAACATAGTTAAAATTTACCACTTTGGTTACAAATTCCTAACATCGGTATTCTGAATTCTTGATACCGTGGCAGAAGTTACAAAAATTGTTACCAGCCAGTAAGGAGGTCAGAAGATAGTTACATCTGTTTTGATACATATTTTCAGTTGTAAAACATAAATTGTTTTCAAATTTAGAATTAGAAACTGCGTCGAGTTCTTGATGATTTGGAAATGGACCAGGAAAAGGTGGTGGAAAGGAAATGGATGCCAAGAAACCAGCGGAACAGAAGTGAGCCATTCTCCATCTCTGACACAGTTTTTGATCTATACTTCAATGGTTAAAATACGCTTGTAGTGGGCTTATTGAAGAACTGAATAAATCTATTTTGCTATACACCTCTTTCCACTTAACTGGGATATCGTACGTGGGGGGCCCGTCTAGCGTATTAAAATTTTTGGTCACTTCCTCTCACAATTTAGCACTGCGGCTATTCTGCGCTGTCCGCTCACATTTTCTGCATAAAAATATATTAAGTAAATTAAGTTAAACGTATAAATATCTAAAACAAAAAGTAAATATAATTGTCTCTCTTTTGTGCTTCCATTTTTCCTTTGCCAAATTCATTAATCAGTTGTGAATTCATCATCAGCTGTCAACAGTGCTGACAATAATTTTACTTTCGTCACAAGGTGAAGTTTTCCTTTTTAAGAAGTTGTCAAAAATGCCGGTTACAAGTAACAAAATTGTAACAAATTTGTTGTGAAAAATTATTGTAACCAAATCGTTAGAATAGCTCGGTTAGTATGCATGTGTTTCTAAAGTCATTTCATATTTGTATTAATAAAATTGCTATTTAGTATAAATTTGTATTTAAACGTTTTCATATTCACAAATATTGTACGAGTACAAAGAGATCCAATTAAAACTAACTTTATGCCAAAATATATAAAGTCGAATATTATGTTTAAAATCATAACGATAATGAATTTTCTGTTCGGAATTTTTATCTAATATTCAGTGGTAAATTATCTTCATCCAAATCCGGGAGAAGACCCTTCACGCCAAATCCTGGAGAAGACCCACGAAAAACAAATCGATACCTATCATATATTTGTCGACTATAAGGCGGCATTCGATAGCCCGATACGGAAGAAACTATACGAAGCAATGTCTGACCTTGGTATTCCTCCAAAACTCGTACGCCTTTGCAGGATGACCTTGACGAATACAGAATTCTGAATACCCACCTGTAGGAGTCCTCGAGAAAAAAATACTCTGAAAACTTTATGGCTCTATAGTGCACAACGGCGATAATCGACGACGCAAGAACCATGGGCAGTATTAGCTATATCCCGACATTGACATAGTTACTGGCTAGGCCATGTGAGTAGAATTAGACATAGCGCTGGCTAGGCCATGTGAGTAGAATATGTCTTGAGCGTACACAATCTGTGCCCCACGTTCATCTGTGCCGCATCATCATATATGCTTACACTTCGCTAGTGGCATTACAACACGCTCCAATTCCACTGGAAGCTGTAAGTTATTCCCTAATCTGGCCAGCCCATCCGCTCTGATGTCCTCCGGAATGTCCTTGTGCCCAGGTACCCGTACTGCTGGTCCATCTTGTTAAGAGATCGTTGATAGTCCTGAGCAGAAGCTGAATACTGGAATGCTGATACCAGGGACTTGCTGAACGCCTGACTGTCAGTGTAGATATTGACCCAAATAACTGCTGGACTTTTATCCCTCAACCAGTCGGACACTTCTGTAATCGCCAAAATTTCGGCGCGACCCAAGCTACAATGATTATGTAACCTACGTAAAAGGGACAACCCTAGTTCCCTAAAGTCGGCCTGATAATTCAATTTCGAATCACCAATATAGAGATGCACATTAGTGTGGGTCGAAAAAAAAAAGTTCACCCGGTCACCCCCTAGTTTTAAAGATTGTCGCCTTACAATTTCAGAACACAAAATTTTTTTTGATCTGTGCAACTTTCGGCCTCCCGAAATGGGTTTTTGTGTGCTATGTTGGCATTTGACTTCTGATCAAAACAAGATGCATATCGATGTTCATGTTTAATCAAGGGCCACATATTTGATTTTGACTCCGTCGTCAATTTTGACAACTGAGTTCTTGTAGCTCGTTTTCATTATAAAAAAATAGGCAACAGTAGGGTAATGAAAACGAGCTACTAGAAGTCAGTTGTCAAAATTGACGTCAGAGTCAAAAGTGTTCATAGAGAAATATGTGGCCCTTGATTAAACATGAACAACGATATGCATCTTGTTTTGATCAAAAGTCAAATGCCAACATAGCACACAAAAAACCATTTCGTGGGGCCGAAGATTGCACAGATCAAAAAAAAATTTGTGTTCTGAAATTGTGATGCGACAATCTTTAAAACTAGGGGGTGACCGGGTGAACTTTTTTCTTATATATGGGGTCCGACCCATATTAATGCACATGTCTCACCTTACCAGGAACTCCTTTGTTCCAGGAATCCCTTACCGGTATGAGATTATGGTATTTCCGATCAAATAGTGGTTCCTTCCAGCTATGTTCTATGACCGACTGCGACTATACTCCATTGTGAGAGTTGCCTAAGCCTGATGGCAGACATGGAACACGTCTGTATACCTATAATGTCTACCGGCAAAACGTATAACACTACATTCAGTGCATCAGTGGAAGTGGCGCGGAGAACCTGTGACTCACATCATCACCATTCTCTCAGCCCTAATCAATAGTACACAATAGGTGGCTGTCTCAAGCACCTGCCACCACACGATAACCGCCATAGGTCACTATTGGTCACACCACCGCTGTACAGAGGAAAGTACCAATTAACAACCTGTAGCCCTCTTGCAGGACTATCGTCATATTTTTCAATATTACCACTATATTGTGTGTAACATACAAGGACACACTCAGGGCACACTCTGCAAAATTAATTCCAGAACCATTCAAAATGTTAGGTCCCACTGTAGGTACTTTACACCTTCGGGTAAAAACGACTAGCTCGTTCTTTGGCGGACTTAAACATAACACCTTTTCAACCTCCCTTCTGCCTAAAGTCCTTAGGCTACCTTGAGGAATGTCCCTTAAGGTACTGTGATACTTGCCCCGTACACGCTATTGTCACATTTTCTGTACAAGCAACAATTTTGGCACCTGTGTTTCCGAGAGTGACCAGTATTCCATTAAGCGCTAGGTTCCATAGAAGCAGAAACAAACCCCATCCTTGAGGAGTGCCTCTGTTAACATACCTCATTGAGATCGAGCCCCATAAGATTTACGTTCACCTTAAGGGGCCGATAGCGCAGATTATATCGCATTAGGAGTGATATTGTTGAACGGACCATCAATGGCGAGAAAGACTACCAACGTATATTCCTTATCAGCCAACCATTTTTCTAGTTATCCTACCAGCTTATGCAGTGCTGTTCCCGTAGACCCTCGTGCACCAGATAATAATATGGCATCAATACTTGCTCGTGAGTGTATGTCTATCAGGCGTTCCAAAGTCTTCAGTAGGAACAATGACAGGCTTATAGGCCTAAACTCTGTAGGAGTCATGTGAGAGGCCGTTCCCACTTTGGGAATAAACAGCACTCTTGCATCCCTCCATTCTCTAGGAATACACTAAAATATTTACTATTATTTTACTACTATTTTACAACCTCATGAGGTCAGACGTCTTACACATATTAATTAAACAAATTTCGACATATTCTTCCAACTGGCTCTATCCTTCGATTTTTCTCGCCAGTTGGTATCGCCAAAGATACGGAGGGATTCTTCTGCTTTGTCCTGCTTCCATCGGGTACGTTATCGAAAACTTTTCGCGCTGGTTCATCTTCATCCATTCTGATAACATGGCCAAGCCAACGCAATTGACCTAATTTGATTCACCTAGCTATGTCCACGTCAGAATATAAATTATATAGCTCTTGGTTCTAGCGAAGTCGGTACTCGCCATTTTCCCTAACAGGATCATATATTTTACGGAAAATTCTCTCGAATACTCCCAGGTGTTTCTCATCTGCTTGCGATATGACCTACGTTTCGGAGCCATATGCCAGGACTGGTAAATTGAGAGTCTGACATAGCTGGGCTTTTGTTCGTCGAGAGAGGGATTTGTCCCTAAACTGCTTGCTGAGCCCAAAATAGCACTTGGCACACTTTGATTCGTCTAGCTATGTCCACGTCAGAATAGAGATTATATAGCTCTGCGTTCCAGCGACGTCGGTACTCGCCGTTTTCCCTAACAGGACCATATATTCTACGGAGAATGTTTCTCTCGAATACTCCCAGGTGCTTCTCATCTGCTTGCGATATGACCCAAGTTTCGGAGCCATGTGCCAGGACTGGTCAATTGAGAGTCTGACATAGCTGGGCTTTTGTTCGTCGAGAGAGGGATTTGTCCCTAAACTGCTTGCTGATCCCAAAATAGCAAATATTTGCAAGCACAATTTTCCTATTTATCTCCAGGCTGACGTTGTTATCCTTGTTCACGGCGGGTCCAAGGTAGACAAATTCATCTACCACTTCAAAATTAAATCGGTTGTCAACGCTCAAGTGCGAACCAAGTCGAGGGGTTTCTCTAGTCGTTGACACCATAAATTTTGTCTTGCCCTCATTAACTGCAAGGCCCACCATCGCTGATTCCTTTTCCGATTCTTGAAAATACTGCAGTAACTTCTCCGAAATTTCGCCCAATGATGTCTATGTCGTCATCATACGCCAGCAACATATGTCTTTTCGTGTTAATGGTCTTGTTCGTATTTACTGCAGCCTTTCTCATTATTATCTCCATTAAGATGTTGAAGAGATTGCACGAAAGTGTGTCGCCTTTTCTCAGTACTCGCTTGGTACAGAGTGGTTCAGAGAGGTCTTTCCCGACTTTCGCTGCTGATTTGGTGTTGGTCAGCGTCATTCTACAGAGGGGGATCAGTTTTTCCAGAATCCCATGTTCAGATATAACTTGGTACAGTTTCACCGTAAGGGGCTATCGAAAGCAGCTTTGTATCGAAAGAAGGTATGTATCGATTTGTATTTTTCGTATGTATTTTTCGCCGGGACTAGTTTCACTATTTTGACAACATTTTGAAACAGAATCAGCAGATCAAACCCAACATGCGATGCCGTAAAGGCACTATAAGATAGGCCGAGTTTGTTAGTAAGAAAGTAAGGTTTGTAATTTTCCCAATATTGGGTGGATTTTTGACGCAATCTCGCTCTAGTAGTTATTAAGAAAATACTAGTTTATCAAACTGCTCGGTATACTTAAAATCGTAAACTGATTATGCTCAAACATTTGTCGTCGCGCAACGTGTCCACATGAATTACAAATAATAGCCCAATCTATCTAAATACACTTCTTTCTATTACGAACGCTGGTAAGAATGTATGTTTATGTTCTTGCCTCACGCACACCAGCAAGTAATAGAGCCCTAATGGTTTATACGACTAACCTTTGTAATACATGGCACCCAAATTAAATTTATACCTGAACCTGCATCGTATGCTACACCTTTGATCTATTCACACTCCTTTCAATGCAAGAAATTCTTAAATGCCACATGCACACAGTAACACACACACAACAACACACACACATTAACTGCGACACAGTATCGTAATGCCAACGTACCACAAATGATGAGACCACCGTGAAATACTTAGCCATGGCAACAAGACGTATTGATATCTATGAGACAGCACACAACCGACTTATGTACTACATATTTGACCAATCAAAGGGATGACGCAGCACAAATGCAGCATTTTGGTAACACCAACACATAAACACACACACTCAAACCCACTGCCGTTGCAAGAAATCCAAATCCATTGGTATAAACTTACGGCAAAATGTCACCTAACTACTGCTGGTGGAAGGCAATATTGCATGGCTACGGTCCGGTCCGCACGCATCAAATTTAAAACGTGGTTAATGTGCGTTCACTTTACACACGCCATGGCGACGTGGTGCAATGCATCCATATCTATGTGGCACAGGATGCAAGCATTCGTCAAAATGAGCTGCTGAGGTAGCAATGTATTTCTATCACATTTGACATATTTGTTGCCGCTGCAAAACTGATGGATGTCGCCTGATGACACACCTTGTTGTGTGTGTTTCGTATACTCAAGCTCACGCGCGTCTGTCATTCAGCCAGACGTTGAGTCTGAAAAGCAAAACGCTTGATATGTTCACCATACAGCGATAGCAAGGGAGGGTACAGGAAATGGTTGTAAAGGCGGCACTTAGGACTTTGTAGGAACTATTATATCGGTAATTCTCTCTATTTAAAATAAATCACACTTATGGGAATTGTAGCAATTGTGACATTGAGCAACCCTTGATAAATATATTACCCCTGTAGAAAGTGGGCCTGGTCAAAATTGGGGAAATATCGAAAGTTTGACGTTGAACCTATTTCTTCAGGTCAGGCATTAAGGCTTCGTCGAGTAAATAGATAAAACGAGTGGCAAAAGTAAAAAAGTATTTGAATCGTTTCTCTTATAGCTGTTATAAGATTAACGGGGTAATTCATAAAAAGTTGTGAGAGGTTTGAGAGGCAATTTATCACACAAAAAATGTCTCCAATCTCTCAGAACTTTTTATGAATAAGGCGGTAAATCTGTATTTCGGATATCTCAAAATCCGTGGAATTATTTTTTTGAAGATCGATTAAATTGTTAATCTATTGACCTCTACCTAACTTTCAAATACAAAGATGGTACAGTCTTTGGTTTAGGAGATACACGCAACACTTACCATGGGTTCGATTCCCGCACTGACCACTTTTCATTTCTTTCGACCACGGTCAGTTCCCTTTGCACTATCGAGAAATTAGCAGTAAAGAAGCTTCTCAAAAATCAGTTCGAAACCCGTGTGAAACTGTAGGTCTTAAACTTGAAAATGCAGAGTTCACTGATTGTTATAAACTCTTCGCTGCCCCTTAATGGGATGTAATAGGAAAGTATTTATTTGTTTATATAAATATTTCCTACACCCAGAGAACTAAATACTTGAAATGAGGTTCTACACCATTTCCAATTGAAATTTGAAAAACATCAATTTAATTATGAAAAATATCAATTAAAATATGAAAATTATATTTGAAATTTGAAATACATCAGTTGAAATTTAAAAATTCAATTTGAAATTTGAAATACATCATTTGGAATTTAAAAATCATCAATTGAAATTTGAAAGACATCAATCGAAATTTGAAAGACATCAATTGAAATTTGAAAGACGTCAATTGTAATTTGAAACACATCAATTGAAAGTTGAAAGACATCAATTGAAATTTGAAACACATCAATTGAAATTTAAAATTCGTCACTTGAAATTTGAAAGGCATCAATTGAGATTTAAAAAACATCAATTGAAATTTGAAAGACATCAATTGAAATTTGAAAGACATCAATTGAAATTTGAAAGACATCAATTGAAATTTGAAAGGCGTCAATTGAAATTTGAAACACATCAATTGAGATTTGAAAGACATCAATTGAAATTTGAAAGACGTCAATTGAAATTTGAAACACATCAATTGAAATTTGAAAGACATCAATTGAAATTTAAAATTCGTCACTTGAAATTTGAAAGGCATCAATTGAGATTTAAAATTCATCACTTGAAATTTAAAAATTATTAATCGATTTTATGTATTAGACTTTTAAATTTCAATTGGTGTATTCAAATTTCAATTGATGTATTCCAAATTTCAATTGATGTTTTGCAAATTTTAATTGATATATTTCAAATTTCAAACAGAATTTTCAAATTTCAATTGATGGATTTCAAATTTCAAATATAATTTTTAAATTTCAATTGATTTTTTTCAAGTTTCAATTGGAAATGGTATAGTAACCGTAAATTCTGCTGTTGCCACTGAATTGCGGCTGCTACAACAGAATTGATGATGACCGAATTGAGTCCCCTCAACTGAAATTCAGTTGAAGCAACCTAGTTTGGTAATTTGATTCGGTTGTGACAACTGAATCTTTAATTATATTCGTTATTTTCTAAACTTTCTATTGGAACAACCGAATTTAGAATTAATTTGTATGTAACAACCGAAATTAGTACCAAATTCGGTTGGTGTAACCGAATGTGGCATCAATGCAGTTGCTACAAACGTATTTGGCATATATCGCATTTGGTATAAATTCGGTCGCAATAACCGCATTTAGCCTTATGTCGGTTGCAACGACCGAATTTGTCGTCAAATCGATTGCTGAAACCGAATTTCTCAAGAATTCTGTAGGTACAGAATTCGGTTACCCCCAACATTATTTTGACCCATAATTCGGTTACCCACTACATTCTGACGTTGAAAATTCTATAACAAATATTATATTAAAACAAACTGATATACATATACCCTCTATCACTTACAGTGGAGGGTATAAAAATACTAAATAATGTATAATTGTTGCTGTCGCTGCGATATCCAGTTTATTAATAAAGGTTAGAGAAAATATTATTTATGGTTTATGTGTTAAAGTGTCTTTTTCGCAGAAAATGTTCAATCAGATATAAACAGTTTTGAAGTTTTTAGGTAAATCACACATACCACACGTTATAATTGGTGCGGTGGCCTATGATGTCCGGGACTTCAGAAAAGGTCGGAAGTGGTATGTATGTATAACAAATGTGTTACCCTAAAGATTACACTATTTAAATGACGTTTTTTCTCCTTTTTTATTTTTTTTATTGGAATACAGGAAAATAAATAATCAGTTAATTATTAAAAAATAAATATAGAATTCATTTGTGACACTATCTAAATTCGGTTGTAACAGCCTCTAATTCGGCTATGACAAACTCTAATTAGGTTGCAATAACCGCCAATGAGTTTGCAATTAGAGGCTTACGATGCCGCCGCTGTTTCCTAATAATTCGGAAGCGCCGCCACAGCCATTAAATGCCGTCATGTTAGCCGACCAACTACCAGTTACTAGTATAATTTTTAAATTCCATACAAACTGCCAGCTAAAAGATTTAGTTAGTTTAGACTGAATGATATCTGGAGGTAGTCATAATTACGGTTGGTCTACTTTATGGGCCTTTTAATCGTGTAACGGCAAACATAGAAATATTTACACGCTTGAAAAAACCTCCCCCTGTAACATTATGCAGGCACAATATATATGTTTGGAACATTGTTTTCACGAATTGAAGATCAAGAGCTTTATGTTTCGTTGTTAGTTGTTACGTTTTTCTTTTCAGAAGTTTTCGGGAAACAAAGCCATATTAACATACAAAACATATATTATAACCTAGCAATAATTATTATAACCTAGATATAACTCCAACATGTAGTACTGAATAGCAAACACAATGTCTTTGGACACAAGTGTACTATAGTTGTCATAAGCTACAAACACGTTGTATTTGCATCCAAACAACAAAAAGTTAAACAATTTTTAGCGTGCATGCGTTCTGAATTGTCCAGTGCTGTGAAATGAAGGCATCATCGAACTGTATCTTTTCAGAAAGAAGACGCATGAAATGTCATTATCAATGAAGCAGCGAAGGCCAACTTATATTTTTTCTGAAAATGCGTGGTACTGGTATAGAAAGCAATTTGTGTAAAAGAAATCGGTGTCCCATGCCCCAATTCTTGTAAAAGGCTTGACTTATTAAAGGAATTGTATTCTGTGAAATGGGCCAGTGAATAGGATTCAAAATGGTAGCAAGAATATACACCTTTTGAACAGTGTAAAAACATTTATATGAAATTTAAATTCCTAGCTGTTTAAGGTAAGATTTCAATAATATCTTACTCGCTAATACTTTGCAAAACAAAAAAATGCTCATTGGTTGCAAATTGTTGAATTTTGGATAGAGGGTATTTGCCATTGTTTTGAATAGATTTATTATAAAGTGTGATTTTTATTGTGTTAACATCTATAGGCACGGGTAGGGCAATCTATCAAAGTGAAAACATGTAAACAATACACAGCGTCAGCTTCACATAAGTGGTTGTTGTACAACAATAGTCTCTGCCTGAAAATAAGTATGATAGTATTGATGTAGCGGCAGCGAACATACGAGCAGGTCGTCGTCGCCAAAGAGTATTGAATAGTATAGAGAACTCATGGAACGAATTGTATGACTCAAAAGCACTGGTGACATCTGCCAAATGATTCAAAACGTATTACTCTCTTTTTGTCATAACTTGGTCAATTCATAATTTTGATGTGAAACATTGATGCCCTCTGACACATTTATGCTTTTTGTATTGGTTTATGTAATAACATTGTCGAAATGGTGCATTTATATTGAAATCTTCTATAAAGAGAATAAGTCTCGTTTATGCTCTTTTACGTTCTCTATACTATTCAATACTTTTTGTCGTCGCTCGGTTTATGACAAAATAAAAACAATTATTTCAGTGAGCTATTTATTTTAACAATATTACATTATTTATTTATTTTAAAAAATTTTTATTTATTAAAGCAGATGTAAGAAAAAAGAAAGTGCAATAGCAAAAGAGCCTTCAGCACAAAAACTATTCGTTTTTTATTTTCCAATGTAACATTTACTAATGTGTTCATACTAGAAATTGAACAGGTACCGTATAACAAAAGGGTGTTAACACATCGCCCGTGAGTTCGAACAGTCATTGATTTTTTTTTGCTATTTGGTTCTCATTGTTATGTTTTTGCCAGTTCCGGCGTGATTCGCGACATCTGTCAAAGTCAAACATATTCAGTTTGACTTGCCATTTGAACATGAAGAGTCTTATAAAGGAAAAACGCTTGCAACGATTGCAATCATATCAAAATTCGTAATCTGTGAAGAATGTGTGTCGCAAGTTATATCCATTTCATGATCGTCATAATCGTCCCACCTATCTGGCAATTTAAGCCTTTGTGACCAAATATCGCACAATTTGTATACTATTGGACATCAATCCACCTACTCGTATCCATAGAGGGCATATCGAGGAGAATATTGCTGCTGTATCCGCCGAATATATGTGTGATTGCGCCGTTTGCAGCAATTGCGTTTGTGTTATTCGACCAGCTGTAAGATTTTACGTACGGACATCGGTCTGAAGCCAAATAAAATATAACAGGTGCAGGAGCGTAAGTCGGAAGACTACCACAACGTCGTCTTTTTGGTGACTGAGACCTAGGGAAGCTGGAAGGAGATCAATTTTTTTTAACAAAAAATTGTCTTCGGCGACTAGTCTCATTTTGGTTCAATGGGTACATCAATTAACAAAATTGTCGAATTTGATCCGAGGAGCAGCGAGAACCTTTTCAAGAGCTGCTAATGCACCCTGAAAACGCACTGTTTGGTGCAATTTATGGGCCAGCAACATCATTGTACCGTACTTCTTCAAATACGATGATGGCCGCAACGTTACGGTCAATGACAAGGTACCTTTCGATGACCACGAACATTTTTGCCCAAAATGGACGAACTGGACTTGGTTGACATGTGATTTCTACAGAATGGGCTCCCATACCAGACTGCACGTTATACCATGCACCAAGTGAGAGGCGAGTTAGGTGAGCAATTAAACTCACGTTGTGGCACTACAAATTGACAGTCTCGTTCGTGCGATTTGACCCTAATAGACTATTTTTTGTGGGGGGAACGTGAAGTCTATAAATATAAGCCAACCACGATAGTTGCCTTGCAAGACAACATTACACATGTCATGAATAAGATACTCGTACAAATTTTCTGAGTTTTCTTCAGTTTTCAAAAACCAGATATCACCCATTATTACGTAATAAGTAATGGCATTCGATTTAGTGTAAAATGTCCTGAAAGTGTAGGGTATTTTTACCCATCCCTGATTGTACGTGATATCCTGCATGCATATGTGTGTGTGTCTCAATACATAGACTTTTAAATGTGGCGCATGATCGCCCATATCGTCGTTGCAGTTTTGTGAAAAACGGTGTCCTGTCAACTGTGAATACTTTTGTGTTTCCGAACGAAAACAAAACGGAAACTGTAACAAGAAATTGTTGTCATTCATTCACCTTGAAATATTATTGCATGTCATTGAAGCAAAGTTTCCTTTGTTGCATAAGAAAGAAAGCATTTGCATATGAGTGTATATAATGTGAGTATGGGTGTGTGTATATGTGTGTGTGTAGTTATGTGCTAAATATACGTTTGGTTTTGTCTTCATTTGTACCCCCAGCACATCTATCACCCTTATGTGAATTTCCTTGTATGTGGGTTTGTGTGTAATGCAAGAACATATCTCGAACTTAATACGCAAGCGACATTTTTGACATTTTTAGCTCTAGTGGTATTCGTTAAGTTTGAGCACAACAAAAAAAGCTCTACTGTTCCGCATAGTAGATATTCGCGAATGTTCATAGTCAATCACTTGAAAAGGATTCTGTGTATATGCAAAGGCATTGATTGGGTTCGCAAAATTTATCGTGTTGCTTCCACTTAACATTTGATTTAACGCATTCCCTTTGTATGACTTTGTAATATGGAATTTTGCAATTTCGAAGTATTTCAACGTTTAACCTCTCATGTTTTATTGATCGTCTGTTAAATTGTGCTTGTGACTCAAAGGACTTAAAGTACATTTAATACAGTTCCTTAGCATTTACAGAACCGATACAGAAAATAGCTCAATTCATATCTCCGCGTATAAACTGTAAACAGTTTAATACAAAAGGATATAACTTAACCCGAGGAATTATATGCATTTAGTTTTTAATCGACAAAATGTATGTAAATGTAAGTTTTAACCAAGAATTAGTTAAATTTTGGCAGCACTAAAATTCGGTTCTAACTTGTTTGACAATTTGTTAATGGCAAAGTAAAATAAGTCTATGTATTATACGCTTCTAAACAATAGTTCCTGTAACGTTATGCAGGAAACATGTATATGTTTGGAACATCCATATACTTATGTGCAAGCATTGTTCTCTTAAATTTAAGATCTTCTGCTTTCTGTTGTTTCCTTGTTGTCTGTCTCGTTTTAGATTTTAGTAGTTTTCAGCAAACAAAGTAATATTTGAGTCACAATAACATGTATTATAACCTAATAATCATTATGTCTCCAACATTTAATATTGAAATGCAAACACAATGTGTTTGGAAACAAGTATACTGTATTTACGAACAAATATTTTATATTTGGACCCAAACAAGAAAAAACACAGATTTTTGAGCGTATGATAACATCGTCGTCTTCAATGTTTTCGGAAATTTAAAATTTTTTAAACAACAAAGAAATTTCCTGGTTACCTCTTCCTGTGATTTGGATTGCGATACAAACATTTTTTTGACTAGAAACCGATCAAAATCGATCCTCCTTGCTTACGTTCCACTATATTTCGTTGAAAGCAATTAATATTTGTAACCTCTGGAGCCAATAGTATATAGCTTGATTGTTACGATTTGTGAAGGGAGTTTTTGGAGGAGGAGAACATTAAGTTGGAAACACTATTTTCTGTGACAACAGATTCGACTGTTGTAGGACGTTTTGGAGTTAATTCGGTTTGTAAATGCATCATGAATAGAGTCACTCCAGCAGCAACGTTTGGAAATTTTTCAAAATATTCTGAAAAACATGGTTAAATTCAAGAAACTCATCGAGCATTGCGAGCATTTTATAGTAGTCATAATGGGACATCAGAGCCACTAATTCGAAAAAAATGCATCGTTTTTGCAATGCGTTTACTCTAAACGATAATACTCATCCCGAAACACATGGTACAGGTCGCGAACAGAAAGCGGTTAATGGTGTGCAGCGTTGTGATGATGATTATCCAAATTCGTCATCATGCTCAATAAACAAATTTCTGTCCACCCACTTTATGGAGGATTTTGTGACAAGATATTGTTTTATGTCCTTACAAGATTCAACTTGCCACACGATCATTTTTCGCGCCGTCCATTTGGTGAATCACTGGTCACTGCTTTATGTACTCCGGAATTCTACGCAACATGTACACGGTGTCGGCCTTCTTTCACCTAGGGCTAGAAATGCTCTAATGTCATACTATATTATACGTGATCGCATTACGAGTTTTCATTCCGCATGATTTCTGTGGTACAGGCATATGCACCTACTGAGCCTGATGGGCACAATGTTAAGGACGAGTTCTGTGGCCAACTGGATTTTGCTATAAGCTCCTTGTCAATTAAATTAATGAGATTAAAATATCTCTGGGAGATTTCAATGTCAAAGTGGGCAACGACAACAACAACCTGCGGGAAGTTATGAGAAGACATGGTCCTAGTACTGTAAGAAATGACAATGGTGACAGGCTCCTAGATTTCTGAAATCGCCATCAAGTGTTTATCGTTGAAACGAAATGCCGCCATGGAAATATACACAATTCGCCTGATGGTCAAACCTTCGATCAAATTGACCATATATTTTTCAGCAATATGTTTCTAGGTTTCTTAATGAACGTCAAAGTTAGACGTGGTGCTGATATTGATCGCTACCACCAACACTTAGTGGGCATTTTCCGTCTCCATCCTGCGGCTGTCAACCGTATTAGAGGCAAAATAGTAAAGAACAATACAAACAGTTCAAAAATAGTAAAGAACAGTACAAAATAGTAAAGAACGTAACAGAGGCAAAATAGTAAAGAACAGTGCAGGACCCATCCATGGCAATGACATACGATCAAACTCTATGCTCTTATTTGGCACAGGACAGACAAAATACGTTGTCGGGCATTGTTCGAACGCTGAAGTAAACTGAAATGGAGGTCCTTGGTGAGAAAAAATATATGAATAAACCTTGGAGTTTTGATGGAAGCAGATGATGGACCAGCGCCAAGGGTCCCATGAGTCCTACGTGTATTTCTGCAATGCAATGGTAAGGTTGCAAAGTCAGCAGCAGCAGCTGATAAGCGAAGACGACGGGATGGCTATGATGAAGAAACCTTTTCATACTGTCGCGATTTACCACTTCAATTATTGTAGGCTTATCAGCTAAGGATAACGTTTTATGTGCATCTTTCTTTTGCTATAATATGCCTAATATAAATTGATGTTTTCTCGTTCAATGCTGTTCAATAACTAAAATTCTTGCGGAAGGACACAAAACAAACATTCATATACGAACACACATGTGTCAATGATGTCTCGATTGTTGTAAAATTCCATTCGTGATTTTGTCACAAAAAAGAAGATGCAGGCATAGAAACATAAAATCACAAAAGTCTGGAAAAAAATTCGGTTAATTGAGCTACAATTAATGCGGACTATAGAATATTAAACGCTTATATGTTCAGTTCGGATTGCAGGATAATTCGGATTACACATCCTTCGGACTTGCGAGCTGTCACTGTATCTTCGGGTGTACTGAGAAACGCTTGTTTTGGAATTTTAAATATGGGGGTCTCATAGGACGAGTATTAAAGAGGTGATTACGGGAACATCAAACTTTTTTTAATACGAAGGTACCTACCGGCCGTTGAAGTTTCGATTACTAGTACATTTTTGAAAAAACAAAATATTGTTACGAATAAGTAAAAGCTTTTGCTAGCTGTTAATGACTCTACTAACAGTATGTAAATAACAGGCGGTTAGTGCTGCGCCTGAAAGTATGCATTGTAACAACGTACCAGCTCTCTAAACCAGTAGCATTCACCTCAGTAAAGATAACTCTCCGCCCTTCGAGATTGTTCTACAAAGATAAGCAACAACAACAACATCCAGATTCTAGAAGGTTCTTGAATTCGCTAGATATACCTTCATTTGAGTATGGTGAGTTGGTATAAATAGCGGAGGTCTTTGGAGTGGAGAGTTCAGTTTGTGATTAACCGCCGTAAAGTAAACAACGCGATTTGATAGTAAAATACAAGACTGATTAACGTGTTATAAATAAAGTAAACTGTTGTACTATATAAGTAAAATAAAAGGAAGTTAAACCGTTGTAATTATCGTAATTTAAAACGAACCTTGTTTTATTATTGGGAATAAAACAACGCAAAAAGGACGAATAAGGAAATTCGTAACAATATTTATTTTGTATAATATGGGGCTCAAGCGCCGTTTCACGATGGACATATATAGAAAAAATATTTTCAAAATTTTGACAGACCATTTTTTACGACGTCATTTTGAAATCTTCATCATGCATAATTTGTCGTCTGCATTTTGCTGTATTTTATATAAATATTCCATCAAATATATAAAATAAATATATTTGTAGGTGATATTGCGAAATAGAACGACAAACCTGCGAATCAAATGAGCTTTTTTGGAAAATTACCTACTTGGTGGAATATTTATATAAAATACAGAAAAATGGGGAAGACAAATTATGCGTGATAAAGATTTCAAAAAGAAGTTGTAAAAAAAAACTCTGCCAAAATTTTTAAAATATTTGATTCAATATATGTTTGTTCATCATGACATGTCGTTTGAAACCCATTTTGTCACAAAAAAAATTCGAAAATGTACAAGGTGTTTCAAAAGAAGTCATCCTATGTTGTTTGGCTGTCATTTTTTTTTAAATGAAAAACTTCGATTCTGTTTTTTGATTATGTTTATTTGAACCTTTAGAATTTTACTGGTTAAGTTGAGAAGATGATATCGGTTAAATCGGCGCCGTCACAATTGATTACCATACGGGCTCGTGTTATGACATTTTTGTTCACAATGATTTGAAAATAATAATGGGCTCATTTCCACCCCAGCGGGTACGGGAACAGGCAAAACTATCGCTTCTGGGGCACCGACAATCCACGAGTGATGCACGAGAAGCCGTTACACCCGCTCCAAGTGACTGCATGGTGCGCTGTTCACGCTGGAGGAGTCATCGGGCCATTTTTTTCGAGAACGTCGCTGGTCAAACGACAACAGTGGACGGTGCGCGCTATAGGGCCATGTTAACCGAGTTTTTTCTGCCGCAATTCGACGAATTGGGACTGGAGGACATGTGGTTCCAACAGGACGTAGCAACGGCAGACACTGAGCGAGCGACAACCGACATTCTGAAGGCGGCGTTCCCGGGCCGCCTCATCCCTCGTTTTTGCGTTTTGCACTGGCACGCAAGATCACCCGATTTAGCCGCTCCAGACCTTTTTTGTGGGGTTTTTTGAAGTCCCGTGGTTACGTGAACAAGTCCGAGACCCTGGAAGCCCTCAAGGTCAACATTCGACACGAGTGCGAGAATCTGTCGCCCGAAGTTCTCGCCGAAGTGATGAAAAATGCCATAAAACGAGCCTGTATGGTAATCAATTGTGACGCGCCCATTTAACCGATATCATCTTCTCAACTTAACCATTAAAATTCTAAAGGTTCAAATAAACATAATCAAAAAACAGAATCGAAGTTTTTCATTTAGAAAAAAAATGAGAGCCAAACAACATCGGATGAGTTCTTTTAAGACACCTTGTATTAGGAATCGAAACTTCAACGGCCGGTAGGGGACTACAAGTACCTCGTATAAAAAAAGTTTAACGTTTCTGTAATCACCTCTTCATTACGCGTCGTTTGAGGCCCCCCCTCACGAAAAAGTTTTCAGTACACCCTATTAAATATTCATTTATTAGATTAATAAAATATTAAGTTATCGATCTTCAATTATGCGAAAATCCTGTGGATGGTTCGGCTTCTACAGTTGATACAAGTGAGTGAACATGCATACTTTTAGGTGACACCTTGAGAATGCTGTTTCTCCTCTTTTTGTTTTTTAAGTATTTTGTATTACATCGTCAAGGCAGACGTCCGGCTTTATAACCCATGCAATTCAAAATAAATGACTTTAACTTTCTACATATAAAATATATAAGGACTTTATAACAAACCGCATATGGTTACTCGAGAACTTTTCTTAAAGGCTCAGTAACATCTGAATAACGGAAGCAATAACAACAACAACAAAATCCCCTAAAAAAACGCAAATTGTATTATTCTTTATCTCACAAAGTGAAATTCCGACCAGCATACGGCCATATATACTTCTCCAACACGAATTTTCAAGAAGAAAAAAAATTAAAATAAATCCAACACTGACACAGACATTTCATAGTTATGCTCGTTTGGTTTTACTGCCACAGGAACAAAGCGAAACAAAGTGCCACAAATAAGCTGCATGAGAAACATACCAAACTATCCCACCAGTACGAGTATAACCAACCCACCAGCCAACAGCTCAAACAAAATCCAAAAGTACAATATATAAAAGCCAAACATAAGTACGGAAAAAATTGGACCAAACGAAACGGATATAAGTAGCCAAATGATTTCCCCTGATGCAAACACTGCGTAATATTCGAAACTCTTCTCGAAAATATCAAGAAGCGGCGAACGCTGCTGCGTACATTCATATATAAACGTTCACTCACAAATCGTATACTCAAAATGGAGGTGTTATTTTGAAAAACGCGGTGAATTACTGATAAAAATTTACTATAACCAAGAAAAAGTAAATGTAATAAAAATGTTCTTCCTTGATTTACTTAAATAAACAGGGTGATTGGGATCTACACTTTTACACCGGTACCAGCCGGTTTTTTTATAATCTTTTTCATGGTAAATTATTCGATTGTGTAAACGTTACTAATCGAAACTACCCAGCGACGGAAATCAGGAGCTGGAAGGCCGAAATCATAACTCAGAATCGAACACACGACCTAGAACTTACAGTCGGACGATTTATCTACTGGGCTATCGGATGTTATGATTTTGCAACGACGAATTGCGAACATGTGGAAAGACAGGTTTTCGTGAACAACAGCGTCTTCTGGCATTATTTTAAAAGGCCTGCGGAAGCCATATAAAATCATGCATTTCGCGGGCTTTATTAAAGTAGGCATTACCAAAGCAGGACTTAGATAATCCATATGACTAACTGAGTAGCAGACACAATATTTTTGGGGCTCAGGGAATATTTTGCAGCTAAACCAAAACAGATCTAAATATTAGTTTTCCGGAGTGCGCATTTTACAGGCCATACTATTGTGTAATTCTTTGCGACAGGATAATCTTCTACGACGTCATTTTACATACAAATTAAAGTAATTTGAAAACTAAAAGCACAAATATCGTGTTTTTCAATTAGATATCTGTAGTTATCTGTGGAATCAATCACTTGATTCATATAAATTGTTTGTAACTTTTCACAGTAAAGGATACTTGCCTAAACATTACCAGGGTTTCATTATATGTCGTTTTACTTCTATTTTCTAATGTTGTGACCGTTGGTGTTGAAATGGTTGGCGTTCGCGGCTCTTGTATATGAGAACGTGGGTTTAATCCCTGGTCTGGTCAGCTTACACTTCTTTCGGCGATTACCCAGCGGCAGAATTTGCGAGGCCTTCCATAAGATGAAGGGTTGTGGGAGAGCTTATCACAACCAGTGAGCTATGCGCTTTCTAGTTTTACACTCACCGATTGGAACCTACAGTTTTCCACAACTCTAGGTGTCAATCAGTGAGTGCAAAAACTAGAAAGCGCACAGCTCAGTGGTTGTGAGATGCTCTCCCCAATCACTTCATAGGAAACCATTTTTTATATCACAAGCGATTTGGTCTTTACTTGTGCGTTGCCAGAGTCCCAGTATTTGCCTCAGGTAATGACTGATAAACGTTTGGGCGTTTTTTTCCTTCAACATCAAGCTCTATGAGGTTGTAGCAATGTAAATTCGGTTGCTGCCACCAAATTGTTCCTGCCATATCAGCACTGAGGTTGTCACGACTGTATTTGGTCCCCACAACTGAAATTAGTTTGAAGCAACCTCGTTACGTAATTGATTCGGTTGTGACAACTGAATCCTCAATTATTCTCATTATATCAACTAAGTTTGTTATGCACCAACCGAAATTGGTACCATATTAGGTCGGAATAACCGAATGTGGCATAAATTCAGGTGCAGCAACCAAATTTGACATAAATTCGATTGTAACTGTCGAATTTAATTTAATTAATTCGGCTGCTACAACCGAATTTAGCCTTAAATCGTTTGCAGTGATCGAATTTGGCGTCACTTCGGTTGCTGTAACCGAATTTCTTATGAATTCTAATGGGACAACCGAATTAATTTCCCATTCGGGTTACCTCAATATAATTTTATATATCTCAAATCTGGCGTTTAAAATTCTAAAAGAAAATGTGATATTAAGAGTGATATGAAGATTTTTTTGTGATTATTAGGAAAGGTAAAAAAAAATATTGTAATTATTGTTTCTGCATAAAACCATCATATATTAGAGCAGAATTCACCAATTTATCGGCGTGCATTTAAAGCAAATCTCAACAGTTCAGATTTTCGAACCAGGTCATTTGAGATTTGCTGCCATTGTATTTTTATAAAAATGTTTACGACCTAAATCGACAGACACAACATGTCAGTATTGGTGCGGTGAACCTAAATTGATTTTGTTACCCTAAAAATTACCCCATATGAGCTATTTCTTCCAGTTTTAAATATTGATATCCATAAGTTACAGGAAAATGAATCATCACTAACAGCCTGTTTCTCTGTCTCGAACGAAAGCTTTAATTAATATTCAAGACGAAAGAACGTTGATTGGGGTTCCATAATCTTGTGGTTTAAAGTCGAATGAAAACATAAAATTTTACAAAACTTTTCAATACAAATTTTGGTTTCTCTATTTCGAATTTGCTGTCAGTTGGGAACAAACATAGAGTCAGGCAAACGACAATCTCGACTTAGAGGAACCAAATTTGAGACGACTGTGAGTGACTGATTTTCGTACGCTTAGCTTTTCGTTCGAGATAGAGAAACAGAAAGCAAACTAATAGACAACAAATTCAAAATGCAGTTGTGCAACTATCTAAATTCGGGTTTGAAAACTTCGAATGCGGCTGAGACAACCTCTGATTCGTCTGTGATAACCCCCAGTGTGGTAGTGATAACATTTAAATTCGGTTACGTTATATTTAGCTGCCTCAAGCAAATTTTTCTGTGAGTGAACTGCAACCGTATAGATTTACCACTGCATTTTATTGTTCGCAATTTCGTGTCTTGTGATATCTTCGTATTATCCCAGATTTTGTGCAGGTTTAGGTATATAATTCGGGCCTTCCTTGTTATATTCGTTGCGGAGTCACCACGCTTGGTAATCTAGGATCCCAAACAGTTGATTGAATCCACGTTTGCAATTAACGAACTATCAAACCTTAGGGGAACATTTCGGTCTGTGGGAATTCGCATTAACTTTGCCTCTTTTATATTTATTATGAGGGATATTTTCGCATTTTTGTTGAGTCTGTTTAACTTGACCTTAATGTCTCCAAACTTGTTGGCCATAAAAGCTATGGCACCCGAACGGTGATTCTGCATTGACCGATTTCATGTAGAAGACGATATTGTATGTAGAAGAAATATTGTAAGACAAAACACGCATCGTTTTCTAACTCCCCCAGATGTGGTAGAACGTTGACTTTCCTTTCCATTGAAACGAATTGTACATATTGCACTTCAGCTGCATAATGGGAACAATATTTTTAAATATTGTTTCCATTTCAAAAAGGTCAATACAGTTCCTAAATTTAACAACAATAAATCTGGAATGTTATATGCTTCTAACAGTATTTCACGTATTCGCAAGGATGTTTCTCCGAATAACAAATATCCTTTCTTGTACTCATCCGATTGCAGAAAACTAGATAAGTTTTATAAAATCACAACCACACACTCAAATGCTAGCGGAAGTTTAGTTGTTTAAAAATGAAAAGACCTTTAATGCAAGTGCATCAAGGAACAGTCAAAAAAAAGAAGAGAACCCCAGCTCAGGACACACGGAACACCAACACACACACAAGGATGCCATATTCCGTATGAAGGCCGTTAAGACAGTAAACTTCATAAAATATAAATAAGCTACCAACACACTTACATTCCCCCCCATCCGATCCGACAAATAAATGGAGAATGCCATAGCGAAGGCAAAAGCTTTCACAAATATACAGTACACAACGGTAAAAACATCATCGTCCAACGCCAACCACCAGCCGTGCAAAGGATATACTCATTTTGTCCATTCATTTGTGACTACGAAAAGCTTAAGTGAAACAAATATATGACATGGGCGACTTATGTATGTCAATCTGACTTCATGCAAGTACGCAAGGATAAGTGTATAGGTAGTTATGTCTCCAGATCGATTTAAGTATTTTTCACATTAAACAGGGTTTCTTTTTTTTTTTTGTTCCAGATTTACACTGAATTACATGTGGAGTCAACTAAAGAGAGAGATACTTTCGTTTTCGGAAAAAAAATTAAGATACACGTTCATGTATTTTTATGTCAACTTAAAGATAAACGTTATGACGACTGTGAGGTAGAAAATATTTCGGTACATGAAGAAACGCAATAAGCGTTCTGTTTTATGTAAGAAATAACTACGCGTTATAAAGTTCACTAGAATGGCTTAATTGTGTTTCAGTTAGCTGAGCTGATTGTCACATTATTCATTGTTCAAGAATCCCTGATGACAAAGTTCCTTTTGTCAAATGGAATGACGGAGGTTAGCAAAGGTATTTTGTCATAATCATAAAATCTTTGCTAAACAATGTACTTGAGTCCGGAAAAACAATGTGTGTGTATCTTTCTCATCTCAAAATTTGACGCAGGGATTCATCAACCTGATCACTGCAGCGGAGTCTTGGTCTTCCTATTTTTAGTCTTCCTTCAAGTTCGGTTTCAAAAACCCTTCATGCTCGTTCGTCTTCATCCATTCTACTGACATGACCAAGACAGCGCAATCGCATTATGTTGATCCGCTTAACTATGTCAATGTCGGGATATAATTCATACACCCCATGGTTGTTCCTGCGTCGCCGATACTAGCCATTGTGCACTACAGGGCCATTGGGATATGGGACTGTCCGTGGAGGTGGAAAGTTTCTGAGAGCCATTCACTTGGGAGTGGCCAGAAATGATTTCTTCATTGGGCAGTCCAAGCAGCTCTCTACTTCCACGCAGTATGTCCTGGACAGTGGCTTTTTTGGAAACCTCCGTTAGCTAGCTAGACTGAGAAGGCGAAATAAATGAGCAGCCTGATTGGCTATGCGATCACTGATATCACTGATATGATCAAGGTATCGGGCATATTCATTTGTCCTTAGAAAGTGGATGAGCCAAATATACGGGACAACAGCGGGTAGAAACCAAAAGCAGACAATTTAGGCTCGACATATTGCATCCTGGTCAGCGTTAGATGCATAATGGGTGGCTGCAATCAAATATCCTGGCAGTAGGTAAAATGCAAAGACCCGGTGTACCGGGTTTGCCTCACGCAACCGTTCATAATGGCAGTGAATATACAAAAACAAATTGTGATAATACATGCTACAGTAAATAGGGGTCAGTTCCTCCAGAAAATATCTCTCAATTCAGGAAAATAAACTGGACAAAACTGTAGGAACTGTGCACTGTACACGACGGATGTTTTCGCAAAATATAAAGCTGACATCAAAGCAATTAAGGAAATGGGATGGACAGGGTGTGCTTGCATGAGTAAAGAAAACCACGATATTTAGGAGCGGAGGAATTCGGGTGCGTACGAATTCTGGTGTGTATATTTAGTTGGCAAGCGACATCGAATCTCAAATTTGAAACCCAGTGAGTGAACGCAAAGCCACAATTCGCATCAAGACGAAATATTTCAACATCTCGTTAATTTGTGTGCACGCGCCGACAGAGGATGGCGACGATGAGGTCAGAGAATCATTTTATAAGCATCTGGGGGAAATTTGCGAGAAGTTACTGCAGTATTTTCATGAATCGAAAAGGAATCAGCAAAGGTGGGTCTTCCTGTTAATGAGGGCAAGACAAAATTGATGGTGTCAACGACTAGAGAAACCTCTCGACTTGGTCTGCACTTGAATGTTGACAACCGATTTAATTTTAAAATGGTAGATGAATATGTCTACCTTGGATCCGATGTGAACAAGGACAACAACGTCAGCCTGGAGATAGATAGGAGAATTGTGCTTGCAAATAGATGCTATTTTGGGCTCAGCAAGCAGTTTACGAACAAAGCCCTCTCTCGACGGACAAAAGTCCTGCTATATCAGACTATTACCTGTCTTGACATATGGCTCCGAAACTTGGGTCATATCGCAAGCGGATGAAAAACACCGGGGAGTTTTCGAGAGAAAAATTCTCCGTAAAATATATGGGCCTGTTAGGGAAACGGCGAGTACCGACGTCGCTGGAACGCAGAGCTACATAGTCTCTATTCTGACGTGGACATAGCTAGACGAATCAAAGTGTGCCAATTGCGTTGGCTAGGCCATGTTATCAGAATGGATGAAGATGAGCCAGCGCGAAAGATTTTTGATAACGTACCCGATGGAAGCAGGAAAAGAGGACGACCAAGACTCCGCTGGAAAGACCAGGCAGAAGAATCCCTCCGTATCCTTGGTGTTACCAACTGGCGAGAAAAGGCGTAGGATAGAGCCAGTTGGAAGAATATGTTGAAATTTGTTTAATTTGTTTGTTTAATTAATATGTGTAAGACGTCTGACCTGAGGTTGTAATATAGTCAATAAAAGTAAAGTAAAGGGGGAAGTATAAGACCGCTGCCCTGACCACGACATTAAGATTATTCTAGACGATTTTAATGCCAAATAGGGAAAGGAGAGTGATTTTCGACCAACCATCGGTAATTTCGGCCCACACGGTACCACTTCTGATAATGCAATGGGACCCATGGTTAGCACATGGTTCTTTCCTAAGGACATAAATAAGTTGTCTTGGTTATCTTCTGATCAGAGAGCAAGGCACCAGATTGAACACTTGGTAATAGATGACAGGCACTGTTTCTCTGTAATGAATGTACGTGTGATTCGAGGCGCCAATATCGAAGCGAAATAAGAGAAAACCTGGATATAGACAAGTTATAAATACTGTCTTATTAGCGCAGAATAGTCCCTCTCCCGGGGAGCAAGAAGCGCAGTGGAACCAGACGACGAAGAATGTCGAAATTATGAAACAGACGCTGTACGTATGGCAAATACGAAACAATCAGTTACATGCTGCGAATGCCAACTATTTAGGCAGGAAAAGTGGCAGAGTGAGCAGAGATAGACTGAAAATACCGAAATGTACAGGATAAATAATGAATCCCTAAAATTTTTGCAGAGGGTAAGAAGATCCAACAACGGTACGAATAATGGGCAGCCCTCCTGCAAGGCCGAGAATGGAAACCTGGTGACAGATAAGCAGTATGTGCTTAAAATCTGGAGAGGATTCTTATCAACACTATCCCACTCGGAATCTTCCAGTGAAGATCAGGAGACATTGGTCGTGGAAGATAGCATAGATTGTCACCTACTCAGTGAAGACGTGATTAAGTCATATATTTTGGAAAAATAAATGAATTGAATTGAACCTCATTTCGGTGTCCCAAGATGGCGACAAAAAGATAGGTATATTAGTCACTGGTGGCCGTAGGTGGTGCAATTGTAGTATGCGCAGCTCCTGTTCATGGGATTGTGGGTTCAATACCTGCTCTGGCCACTTCACATTTCTTTCGACGGCAGTCACCTCGCTTGAAGATGGTGACACTATTGATTCTTTAGCCATGAAAATGCTTTCAAAATAGCGTTCTTAACCGGTGTAGATCTTTAAGTCCCCAATCAGTGAGTATAATACAACTAGAAACAGTTCACATGTTGCGAGAAGCTCTCCTCAATCCCTACATGGGATGTAATGGGGCACCACTTTTTTTAAATTGGTCCTGACAAATAAATTTTTGCTCTAGAGGCTAAAAGGAGGGTAATATTTCTTGCTTGCACATATACCGTCAAGGAGTACTGAAAGTGTATGGGATTCACTACACACAAAGAAAAAAAATCGTTTATTGCTCCGTTGCCACAACAATACTCTGATTAAGTTGTATTAATTTATTAATCGCAACCGTTCATGTAGTTCTCCCCAATAAACTCATATATCGCAAATGTGTATCATGTTGTTACAAACGAATATACACTCACGCATACACATTAAAGTGATCCACTCTCTAATGCTTCTACCTTATCGATATATCTTTGATGGGCAATTGAGGCGTTGTAGGTTGCTGCTCTTTTAGTTGCTATTTGAATGCAAAGCGAGACAGACGTGTAGGAATAGGTATGTAGGTTATTGGTAAAACCAAAATCATAGAAGTAGGAAATTTAAACAAAAAAGAGCTTATGAGCTTAAAGCTATAAATAAAAGTTTTAATTACAACTCGGTTGCTGCAACCGAAAGAACAATTGGTGGAACCGTTTTTTTGTTTCTCACAAACGTTTTTTCAGCTTTAATTTTTCATAACTCGTTTACTGCAAACGTTTTTCAGTTCTCGCAAACGTATTTTTTAGTTAGGATCAACTACAAATCGGTTGCTGTAACCGAGGGAACAGTTGGCGGAACCGTTTTTCGTTTCTCACAAACGTTTTTTCAGCTTATGTTTTTCAGCTTATGTTGACATGTATGGCTTAACAGAAGTTCGTTTCTCCCAACTACAGTCCCCAAACGAACTTCAGTTGTCTCAGATTTCGTTTGGGAGGAACTAGTTTTTTCTTTGCGTGTAGTGGTGCCTAATTACTAAACCAGACCCCTTCCAACGTTATCCCATGCATGACGTAATTTTCATCAGCTATTACACGGCGGAGGGTTCAGCTCGTCACACCCGTCTTTCGTTACTCTTCTAAGGAAGGGTTTCATATTGCCCTTTCAGCAGTCATATTCTATCTGTAGTTTCTTACAGGGGCATGCTAAGAAATTATTCACTGTATTCCAATCATCTTCCGTTCTCAAAGTGTTATTGTAACTTCAACATTTTCATAACTCGCGTTTACGTTATGTTGTAAAGTGTGGGGGAGGAGTTGTCGACCCCAAATTTCAGCAAATAACTTTGTGTGTGTTCGCCACCTACGTTGCAATTTTCTCATTGAGTTAGTTCTCTCTGATTGTCGTAAGTCCACTGTATCAATTCCGGCTGCTGCTTAACCCTCTCATACAATAGTAGACTGAAGTGGATGCGCTATTTCAAAATTTTGCAAAATTTGTTGTATTTTTTTTTATTATAAAAACTTGAATTATTTCCATGGATTATTCCCAAGCTCTGAGGCTGCTTCTTCAAAATATAGATTTCAAAATTATACTATAATTATTTTCAGTATTGGGTTTTTAATTTGCATTGGATTTTAGATTGCATTACTTTATTTTACGCCGTCGGTGGTGCAATGGTTAGCTCTAAGCACCTTACATTTATTTCGACGACGATCAACTCGCTTAGTGACGGCGATACTATCGAGTACTTAGCCAGGAAAAAGCTTCTCAAAATACCGTTCGGAACCGGTGTAAAACTGTAGGTCCCAATTAGTGAGTGTAAAACTATACAGCGCATAGCTCACCCTCTATCACTTCATGGGATGTAATGTGAAACTATTTATTTATGATATTTTGCTCAAACAATGAAAATGCATGAAATGGGTAGAATGGGATGCCAATTGTAATTATGCATTCATGGGTTTTTTAACTTCCATTTGATATTAATTTGCATTATTTTATCTAATGCAATTGCAAAGGAATTACCATTGCTCGCAGTGGCAATTAAAAAATTTTGAATTTTCATTCGCTCGGGCAATGCCAATATAGGTTGTGGAATCGGATGCCAATTCTAATTAAATATGGGAATGCTTTTAATTATTTTGACTGCTGGCAATTCTGTTTTTGAAGTGTTTTATATCTATAGGTTTGTGGCTTCGATAGGTACTGTCTCGTAATATATTCAAATTCATAAACCTGTACCTCGTTCTGTAGTTCTCGAATCGAAAAAGTTTAAACATGAAACATATAAATTGAAACAAAAACGCTACGAATCGGCACTAAAATCGCTTTTCACATGTGACTGTTCCTACAACATTTGTTTTGCGAAAACTTTCTGTCACGTACTGTTTTTTTTTTTTTGCATGCTCATTGGAAAAATGCGAGAAAAACTGTTTCTAAAATGTAGGGAATAGATAAATTTAAAATTTCAAACGTCAAAAATACTCATAAATTAAAACGGTGCGCGATTTTGATATTCTTTCTACAAAAAGACTTTTAATAATAATTTAATATTTATTAACAATTTGTATTTTATATTTTAAATGGAGAAGGCAGAATTATACCATTTTGTTATGTATTTCAATTAATTTGTCCTAAATATTACAGAAAAATTAAAAAAGCGAAAAGAAAATATAGTTGAATATATGTCAACTAATTTCGAATTTGCAAGAGAGGCAATTTGGAGGTTTAAATTCCAACACAAATTGTAAGGAGCAGTGGGAATCCCTTAAAACAACTTCTGTTTGTGGTTCTTTTGGCGTAGAATACGTCTTACCTTACGGTATAGGGGGTCATGTCATATTGTTATTGTTGTAATCTTTATTTCATTGATTATGAGGAAACGGCGAGATAACTTTTTTTAAAAATTTTTTTGTAGGTAAATGATACATTTGATATACATTTCATATTGGTTGATATCTTCCTAATATTTAAATTTCTCAAATGAAAATTGTTTAAACACATACACTCAAACATATGTGTGGTGCTTGGTTGAGTGTTTGAGTTTGTAGCGTGAACACAAACTATGCTGCTGTTTCAGTGTGGACACAAACCTTCGGCTGTTGTTTTGATTGATGAAATATTGAAATTTCGTATATTTACTTATGTATTTAAGTGAAACAAAATGTTAAATGTGAATTTGAATTTAACATGGATATATAATTATAAAAAATATATGAAAAAATTAATTCATACATTTTTATGTTAAATGAAAGTGCTGCCAAGTAAGCAAAATAACAATGCTGCTTGATGCTGTTTGACAGCAGCTGACAGTTGACGTTTAGTAAATTTAAATAAAAACTACTAATCAAAATGGCACCTACACGAAATACAAGAAAGCAACGAGTGGTTGTTATGTTATCATTTATTGTAATATATGTTTTCTGTCTTATCGGATGGCGTATTCTACGTTAAACTTTATGGCCGTGTCTCTGACACAGCCTGCAGGGACAGTCCGTGGCCGAAGGCCTCGGACAACTGTCTGCTGTAATTCTTTTCACACTAGCTTATTTTGTTTGTTTATATTTATTTCTTACTTGACAGCTTTCTTGGAAACGTCATCAGTGTTACCTCTTTTCGCATTGATATACAGAAACACTTTTTACTCAGAAATCGAGAAACGATGGAATTCTTAGTTTCATGTTTAATGTGAAAACTTTTTCGATTCGAGAACTACAGAAACGAGGTTCTGTACTGTATAAAATATTTGAAAACTATACTGCCACATATGAAGGAAATGCTTTGAAAATAAGTACAATTGCGAGGAAATTCAAATTAAACTACAAATTATAATTGTTATATAATTAATTTGCCCCATGAATGCTGGAAATTGTGTTTTTAAAGTGTTTTATATATAGAGGTTTGTGGATTCGAATGGTATTGACTCCTAGTACTTTGAAGTCCATATACCTGTACATTAGGTCAGGCCGAAAAAAAAGGTTGAAGCTACAGTATTTGTCTAGCAAAAAATCGTTGTATACGTCAACTAGAATACACACAACAAAATTCAGAAGAAACAATTAACCCCTTAACGTCCAGCAATGCACTTGGACAAAAATCGAGATACAATGTCATATTTACGAAAATTTTAATATAATTTGTTGGCATTTTCAAACCGATGAAAATGGTGAAATGCAACGTGTGATAGGTAGGCCCTGAGTGTGCATAAAAGGATTTTAAGAAATACCTTTGAAATACCTTTTTTAAGAAATACCTTGGGCTTCATTATAGCAATAAATTTGTGTCAATGCTGCAACGAATTTGTTTCTTTTTTGCAATGAATAAGTATCTTTCGTGCAATGAATTTATTTCATTTGTGCAATGAATTTGTTTCATTACAGCAATGAATTTGTTTCATTACTACAATGATTTTATTGCATTGCTACAATCAATATTTTGCAGTGTGTTTGAAATTAGTTGTTGTCAATTATACATAAATACACTGGTGGTATTACATTGCGGGTGTTTTGAGAAAAATTTTTTAATTTTTGTTCCGAAAATTATTTTAATTTGCTAAATATATTACATCCACTCCATCAGAAATATCTATGTCTGTCATTACCATGAACATAAACTCTACTCCCCTATGGGTATCATAAGCTACATATGTTCAAAACATCCTTTATCATAGACCCACATCATTGTTTTCTTGAATCATGCAACTGCTATTTTGTTGAGGGTTCTGTCATTCAGTGGTCTCTCAATGATCTTTTTGTAAGCATGTCCTTCAACTGCTCACTTTTATTTATTTTTATCAAATTTGTTAAAATTTCAATTGGATTCATTTCATTCATTATACGTTGAATTGTTATGTTTATGTTCATCGTGCTTCAAAGACTTTGTTACTTTGATTTCTTCGTTTTCATTGACTTTGACTGCCCTGGAAAATTTATGTATGTCTTTCGTTTTTTCCTGAATCCAAGTGCAAATACAAGGAAACAAACGCAACCGAGTTATAATTAAAACAGAAAAATTTTGTTGCGATTTTTACTGTCACGCGTATACACACCCACACATATTCTATCACATAATTCCGGGTTGTTTTTCTGCTATCGATGCGACACTTTCTTTGCTGTCGTGTTGCTCCTTGCATGCTATTTATTCATCCATTTCATTTATAGATACTCAGTTTACACAAACGATCACAGCAAACAAATAAATGCACACACTTTATCTTTTAGAGTAAAAGATTATTATTGAGTTGAAATATTTAGTCCGTTTTAAAAAATTTATTTTAATTATTCCGGCGGAGAAATATGTCTATCGTACCACTTTCGGTTGTTGCAAATGAACTGATTTAAGATATATACGTAACTCATGCTCACCATTTTCTCTTGCTGAACTCTTTTTTACGCTTGCTCATTTTTTTGACGGCATTTCTCTCTATTATCTTCATCAAAATTAGTTTCGTTGTATTAACAACTGATTCATTGCAGTAACGAAATTGTTTCTTTAACTATAAGTATTGGCAAACCGCCAAAATAAATAAATAGTAAAAATAAACAACAAAATGTAAGAAATAAACCATAGTTTAAATCTCATGCACTTACTTTATGTTTTAATTTTTAACTCATTTTTCTACAATATTCAAATTATATACAATTCTTGCAGGAACGAAAAGAAACCTGTTCCAGCTGCGAAATGAAAAATTGCCAAAGAAATCATGTACGAAATGTTCGCTGCAGCAACTATCAAATTGTCGGATATACGAGACTTTCCATTGTAGCAAAGTAAACACATTAACCGAAATGCTTCACCCATGCGACGAAGCGTTTTCTTTCAGTGTATCTTTAACATAGAATAACACATACATAGATAAACTTATTCTCTCATCTGACGTTTCATTTCACACTCTTCATCGTAGGTTTGTGGAAGGAAATGAGAGCAATTAAACTTAAAATTAACTTACACCAGGTGGAGTTATAAAATATGTTCACTTAACTTTTTCCCGTCATTTTGGTGTAGAACTGAAAAATTTAAATATATTTTGCACTTTTTTGTTGACTTTTATCGTTGGTATACATTTGTATTGCATTTAACACAACTAGTTTGTCACAAAAACACGAAATTCGGTTGTTGTTCCTTTGGTGATCGCTGTATACTATTGCCACTATCTGGTATTATTGAACCCATATTTTCCACCACCCAATGTTTACTTTCCATCGTACCTATGACGTTTAATTTATTGAGCGAATAAAAGCTTCTATGGTATGTATTATTCTATGATCTTTAATGCCACATGACAATATTGCTCGCAATTTAAAGGTTGGTAATTTTACAAAATTTTAATATATTTTTTACCTCTAATGTCTCGCAAAGGGAAATCCTAGGCGTTGATTGAATCCCTTCGATACACACGGCAATCGAAAAGATTTCTTATCGCGAATCCCAATATTTTTGCCCACGTTAATCACAAATCTGAACTGCATAATTTACTCACCATTAAAATCCTCGTTACCTAAAATGGAAATAAAAATAATAATTTATTGTATTAAAAGTTACTAATTCATTAATTTTAGGGAATACACAATATTTTAATGATATCGCAAACAGATTCTATTTTTTGCATAAATAAGCTGGCATTATTGCACAAAGTTAAAAAGTTAACAAAATCACTTTTAATTTAAAATGAGATTGTGTTAGTCAGGTATCGAAATTCGAAATTGTCGCTACGAAAATTAAATATATATTGTGTCAAAAGAGAGAGTGCAACAAATGCAGTTAACTTTAAATTTCGAAGTAATAGTGTAAGTTTTTTTGCTGGTTTTGCTCTTTAAAACTGCAGCTTCACGATTTTGACAATTTAGCATAAATTAATTATAGAGAAGAGGTAATTGCCGATAAATTGAGCCACCAGACCATGTGTCATTTACGCATTGGCTTCATTGAAGAAAGGGTAATACCCACATGCTCCATATACAGTGGAACAAATAAGCTAGTCCCTAATCTCGCCAGATCATCCGCAACCCATAGAAGGTGGACATCAAACTACTTGATAAACTCATTTTGAGATACGCGGCAAGTATAGGCAATTGTTGAATGCAGGAATATCGATTACAGACGTTTATAGTACCCTGACTATCAGAGCAAATTTTGACGCTTCTGGCGGTGACGACGCTTAGTCCCAGCCAGAGTGCAACTTCCTCGTTTGCCATGACTTCTGCTTTCAGACCCAATAGTATCCAATAGACGCTTAAGAATAGACTGCAAAACCTACTTTACCACTTGTATACGTGCAACTTGTTATCAACTGTCACCGCTCAAATATTCGATTTTTCTATAAATTACCAAAAAACCCCCCACAATATTAAGCCATACAAGTCGGTGGCGAGGTCAGAGTTTAGGAAACGTGATATTTTTTTATTTATTAACAACAGCTTTTTGTGGTTTATTTGAGTAACATTTCGCACTTAAAAACAATTGTTTCTCTAAACTTTTAATTTTGATGCCCTAACATTTTGTCCTACATTTATTGGGTAAAAGGACAACAAATTTGGTAACCTGCAGGAGATCAACATTTTGGGCTTCTAATAATTTCACTAATAATTACCCATATACACGACTAATACAAGGAAGAGGCGGTAATCGAACTTTGTTTAATGCAACTTTGACTCGTTCTTCATGAAGTGTGTCCACCCTTTGTAAATACTATAATTATTCTTGTAACAATAAATTTATAAAATTAAAGAAGAAAAAACACTAAAATTGTTTTATCCATCCACGCACACAAAGACAGTAGTGATCTCATTCGTTTGTTTTATTTTGTTTTGTACTTTATTCGTTGCGTTTGCTGTCGGTATTATTTATATGCATTTCAAAGTGTTTATATTATGGCATCATAAAAATCCGTAAATAAGAAGAAATATGCGAATTCAAACTGCTGTTTTTTAAACATACAAATGTTTATAAATGTTTATGTGTATGTGTATGTAAAATATGTGTGTATCGGATAATAACAAAATATATGAGTGTGTTTGTTTATAGAGGTGCGATGGGTGCGGCCACAGTTAGATATGACTAATTTTAACAATTGTAAATTTAATTTCACAAAATCAGCTGATAAAGGCTGAGTTTCGAAGTTGTAATTTAAAAGCTCACAGAAAATGTTTATATTCAATGACAAACATCAGACATTTAAAGTCATTTAAATAGACAATGTCGAACTGTGACACTGAGCCTAAACCTCTGAAAAAATACCGAAGCACCATAACTTTATCCTATAGATTCCATTTCATGCATATGTGAGCCATTAGGAGCAAGAATAGCTTAACCCACTTCATTATCAAACTGAGAGAAATCCATTACAATTTTATCATTTAAAAAATAATAAATATCCTGTAAACGATGAACATTTGCACCTATCGATTTAATTTAAATATCTAATATATATATCAAATGACTTTCGACATTAATCGTATAGCAAATTAATTGCTGAACAAGCTAAATCCGCTACCACATTGTAAAAAACACTATACGAAATATTAGGGGCTTTGTATCTAAACCGAACAGATCAGATCGTACAATATTTTAATGATTGCAAAGCTAATAAAATTGATAATCTGATTAAATCCTTCTGCAAAAGGTCGAAAATTGCCTGGTTAGTGTAGGAAGAAATTACTGTCACTGTTGATACACATGGTTCAATATGGACCATTGGGTATCAAGGGTATCCAATCGGTTAAACGTTGCTCGATTACTCATACAAATTGTGTCAAACATTTGCTCCAGTTGAGTAATTAATTTACAACGATTAAAGTAGCGTTCACAATGACAGCAACGAATTTGTAATTCAAGCCTTCTCGTTCCCACTCACAGTATTGCATATAATACCCTCTCATGTTTTTCGTGAAATTGTAATTCAAATTTGTCATAGAAGTAGCTTCTACTTCTACTTCAAATTGGAATTTGTTCGAATCAGTTTATTCTACTGCCCGCTACGGGCGCTCTACTTCGAATATTGTTTTAAAATTTGAAAGCATCAATGAGAATGTAAACATTTTGTCTCAAAACAAACATTTTAATAAATAATATTATGTGTAGAATCTGCCAATAACAATAATTTCACATATAATTAAATTTTTTTATTACCAAGAATACAACACTGTCGCTGGCTTTCGAACAAATCAGCTGATGCAAATGTGAAATGTGTAGTTGTTTGTAGTAAGTGTTGTTCGCGCCAATTTTATTAATAAACAACAGAAAAAAGTTTAAAAAAAGCTGACATTTGCAGGTTTATCGAAACCGTCCAAGGCCATGACATATTATGGAACATAAGTTTCTAAACATTTCTATAGAAAAATTTGTAAACATTTCTAAAGAAAAATTTGAAGATATTTCTATAGAAAAATTTGAGAATATTTCTATAGAAAAATTTGAGAAGATTTCAATAGAAAAATTTGAAAAAATTTCTATAGAACAATTTTAAAACTTTTCTAAAGAAAAATTTTAAAACATTTCTATAGAAAATATTTTAAAACTTTTCTAAAGAAAAATTTTAAAACATTTCTATAGAAAAATTTGTCAACTTTTCTAAAGAAAAAATTGTAAAACTCTTCTATAGAAAAATTTGAAAAGTTTTCTAAAGAAAAACCCTTAATACTTTCTGCTCCGGGTAGTGGTACAAATCTGAGGTCCGTGTCTCACATTTAATTTTTCTATATTTTACTGTTTGCTTTTTCGTTTGTATTGCAATTCTCCATGGGTTTCAATCACCAAATATGTATACTGCTGTATAATGTACACAACGTTGCCAGTCAGCTGTTTTTATGAACTTATTCGAACAAATTTGTTGCTTGCATTGTGAACGCCTGTTGAATTTGTTGCTATCATTGTGAACGAGCCTTAATCGTATAAATCGAGAAACAATAAAATAACATAATATCTATTATTATCGCAAGAGCCCACGAGTGTTTCAGAGTTGGTACGACAAATTTTCGACAGATGGCGCCATTGTCATTCATTTCATTTCATTTCTTTTATTTAAGTCTATGAAATTATATTCTTACAGACTAGCAAATATCTTACATAACTATTTAACAAGAATAAATATGTCGTAGCAAAATAAGCTTAACTAATTAATTAAACTACATAGTAGTTGTTTAAAATTATTTTGAGGCAGACCAAAGTCAATGTTATTACAAAATGAATTAGAAAAATAGAATGAGTGTTCGCGATGTGTTAACACCTTTTTGCTACACGGTACCTGTTCGATTTCTATGAACGCATTCGTAAATGTTACATTGGAAAATAAAAAACAGCGATCCATCATATGATGACGTTACATTTAAATAATATTAATACTTACAATTATTTAAAGACCATTTAAATAGATTGCTTAATACTTTTTGTTTTATTCCTACAAAAACCAAAGAGAATGCAAAGCAACAAACACATGAACATACACACATTGTTATGATCGTACATACGCTACACAAGTTCACACAATTTTCGTTGCTCTCTTGCTGTGTCAGTTTTATATACATCTTTTCCTCATGCGTTCTCGCATTGTTGCAGTGCTTTGAGGTGAGTTTTAATCTATGTCACAGAGTTGTATTTTCCCGTGGCTATAGCTTTTTTGATGACCAGGGTAGTGTCAGTTACGTTTATTTGAATTTGAATTTCATGGCCCGGGCAGCGGTCGTACGATTGTTCTAGGCGCTCGTAGAACATGTCATTGGTGTCGTCATCTTTTTCTTCAATCGGAGTATGTACACAAATTAGCGAAGTATTTCAATTCTATGCGGATGGTGGCTGTATGCTCAATCACGTTGTTGAACCTTGAGAAAAGATGTCGCAGTTTTTGACCAACTACAAAACCGCAACCAAATTAATGTTTTTTATCATGACATCTGTAGTATATGTCACAGGTCTCCTGCCAATGGCATCTCCTTGATAGCAGTAATGTCGGCCTTACAATTCTCTAGTACATCTGCCAGTTGGATGGTGGCACCGGATCTTTATAGGCATCTAAACTTCCAAGTGCATATCCGTAAATCATGGTCCTGATAACGTTTGCGGGGTCGGTTATATTTATGGGGGCTCTTATGTTTCAAATTCTCATTCAGTATTTGCATTGTCAATATAACGGTGGCGGAAGGCACGCCCAGCCCATGGTGGTTTTGCATTTTACCTACTGCCAGGATTATTATGTATCGGTCGCCAATTACGGTCAGACGATGCAGTGTGTTGGAACTGGATTTTTGTGCTTTACTTTTAATCCGTCATTGGCCAGTAGTGTTGGCTCATCCGTCTTCATTTCACGAAAGAATATGTCCGCTGGTTCGAAGAGCATCAGTGAGAGGGGCACCTATTTAAACTGAAATGCATCAATGATCGCATAAACAACCAGGCTACTCATTAGTTTCGCCTTCTCACTCAAGCTAGCTATCGAAGGATTCCAATAAAGTCACTGCTCGGGATATACTTCTAGGCGGTAGTGAGCTACATGGAATGGCCTGTGAAGAATTCATTTCTGGCCACTCCCAAACTCGAATTACGATTTTATATGAGAAATTATACTTTATTAGTAATAACATATCCCCAGGTAAGCAAGACTTCCAAATTTTTAAATTTCCTTTGCCAATTATATCACTGTGGAAGTCGAAAAATGATACAAGGTGGGTAAGGACGGTTTTACCCTAATTCAGGTACGAGTACTCGTACTGAATCATTAGTTTTTCAGTTACAATTACCGTTTCATACAAAATACCAGTACGCGTACTTTTTTGTTCGTTTTATAGTATTCTGAATAATCTATAAAAAGTAGGCAAGAATACTTCTTTTACCCACTGTACTTGTGTTTGTAGTTTTTTATGTTTTTCTTTGGTTCAAACCCCAATTAAACAAAGTGTTTTTATCCAACAAATTTTTTCAGTGTAAAAGAAAAGTAAAATTAAGTGAAATTTATAATTAAGTGGAATTTAATATTGCAAATGAAGAGAAGTAAATAAATAAAGATATAACGAGAAAGGGTTCCTCTTACTTCGCGAAAGAATCTGATTACTGGCAAATTGTGACTGGAAAACTCAAAGAAAGTCGGAGCATGACTTTTTTGTCAATGTTCTGAATGAAAGACCCCAAAAACCTGGTTTTAGAGGGTACGTTTGCTTCTAAAGGTCGAAGCTCAAAATGTTTGGAGCAACTTTGCTAAAGAAAGTTTACCGGTATAACAAACCAAATAGAAGTTAGTGGTTGTCAAAATCGAAAAAATCAAAAAATAAAATCTACTTATTAGTCAAAATAAAAAAAAAATTGTATGAAACCGTAATTGTAACTCAGAAAACTAATGATTCAGCTCGATTCCTCGTACCCGAACTAGGGTAAAACCGTCCGCTCCAACCTTGTCTCCGACAATTTTTCCCAAATGCTATCACAGTGTATTCTTTGTGGTTAATGAAATCAAGGACACCTTTAATCTCTGTTCCTAGGACCCTCGTAATATTGCAAAGTATATCTGTGGATATGAGTCTTTCAGTGTGTTTGTGTGTGTGTTATGGGTCGTTTATATAAATTTTTTATCATTTGCAGTTTTTGTTGTTATTGGATTCAAGCAAAATGTGGCCTTTCAAAGGCGAAAAGAAAAATGTCGCTATGTTGACAGCAACGGATTTAATGTTGCTTAATTTCCGCTTATGCTTCTGTACTTTCTGTTTGTTTGGTGGTGTGCGTGAAACTTTGTAGAAGAGAGCGAGATGCGTTTGTGTGTTGGAGCGAATGCATGTGCGTTGTGCGTATCAAAGTGTGTGCGTATGTGTCTTTGGCGCTCCACTACCGTTATGGTTTTCATTAATGTTTGCTGTTTCAGCAAAATTTTCTTTACCTTTTTGCTACTGTATTGGCTTGTGTGTGTGTGTGTGGGTGTGTGTGTATGGATCTGTTATTGTGTGTGTGTGTTTGTGTGTGTTGTTGGTGTGTGTGTTTGTGTGTGCTGTATCTCAACTTCGCTGGCTCATTCGTTCTTTGTTTGTTAAGTTTTACTACTGTCGCTGTTTGTTGTTTGCTGTTGTTGCTCTGCTTAAATTATTTATAATAAATAATATTCTTGATATTTCTGTTGTTGTTGCAGTTTTTCAAAAAAGTTTCTACAACAACCATTTCCCGCCATTGCCGTTGCAATACAACAACAATAATATTGGTATAAATTATGCCTTCCTTCGCTCCTGCTGAAAAACGTTTAACATTCTCTGCCATAAATTAATGGGTGAATGCAATTAGTTGCACTCATAAATTTAATTTCGTGCTTTAAGTTCATTTTGTGCTAAGTATGCAATACTTTATTTCCTGCAATATCCCCCGAAATGAAGCAGAGGAATGAATGTGAAATTCCCAGCCATTATGGCGAAAACTAAAGTGCAGTCATGGATAGGTATGACCTCACAAAGATTTCCGTCAACATAATAAGGATGTCCCAATAAAAATTCATTACTGCGAATGGTATTCGCTGCAGGAATACGATAACGAAATTCTTCTGACCTGAACTGTACGGTATGGATCCGGACGACATGTGATTTCAGACGGACGACGACACTTGCCATGCAGCGCGTGAAACAATAGATTCATGGGAGCAAAGATTTCCAGTCCTAATCATTTCCCGAAATTGCGAGGCCGGCTGGCCACAAAGATAGTGAGATTTAGCGACGTGCTGTTTATTTTTTTTTGGATTTTGTAAAGTCTCTGGTCTATGCGAATAAGCATATTCCTAAGCTCAAGGCTGAAATTTTAGGCATCAGATAGAGTCACATTTTTGCTACAATGTAATCGAAAATATCATGAAAAGAGCAAGGGGGCCATTTGCCAGATATATTGTTTCAAACTTAATCGGAACATGTTGATATTATAATGCAATTAAAATATTACCACTCGATCAAAAAATATGCATTTTACTCTCAAATATCCTGGCCTTTTATTGAGACATCCTTTACAAACCTTTACGTTAAACACTGTATCAGTTTGCGTAGATACAACCCAACGTCAACAGGCTTTTGATTGCGTGTTGGAAAAGTTTGGACAAATTTTTAATCTCTTGATGAATTGGTGTCAATAATTACATAAGATATAAACTGACGTATTAAATTTAGGGGAAATTGAATTCTAAAATGGAAATGGAAGCTAGACATCTTGAGATATAAAAAAACTCATGACAATAGTGGTTTCTTAACTAAAGAACCTTTTTTGAGCAATTTATGAAAAAAGTGCAAAAATGTGCTATTTCTTTGGTTCACTTGAATAAAAGCGCTTTAACTAATTTTAATGAATAATTTAATTTAAATAATTTAAATTTTAATTTAAATAAATTTTTAATTTATTTTACTTTTAATAATTTCATATAAACGGGTTCTCATTGAGAGATAAAGAGAATTTATGTAATCCAACGAAATTTGATTCCAAGCATCCTTGAATTAGTGACTGCTTGTCATCAAATTGTCTACCTCCTTCATAGACCTTTCGAGACAACCAACCCCAGACATTTTCGATAATGTTTAGATCTGGCGAATAGGGTGGCCAGTCAAAAATATTAACATTTTGGCTTGCAATGATCTCCTCTACTACTCTGGCGTTGTGTATAGGGGCATTATCCTGTTGCAATATCCAAGATATGGAACCATACAGTTCATTGAACTTCGAAAAAGCCGATTCCAATAACGTTTTATAGCTTGCACCAGTCATTTTTGTACTTTGAAATTCAAGCTCGATGGTGTCGTAGTAGGTAAAGCACCCCACACCATAATGCCGCCATCTCGGCTGTGATGTCGGTTCAAAAAACGATTTTCTTTGCGCAGATCATGGAAATAATAGTTGTAGCCATCAGGCCCATCCAAATTAAAGTTCTTCTCATCCGTAAATACAACGGTTCTCCAGCCATTTACATGACCTCTTGGCTGCACATCCCATACATTAAGTGGCGGCTTTTTTTTAATTTCAGGTACTTAAGATACTCACAGCTCTTAATTACTCTGCGTACTGATGATGACTTGGTCGCTACCACTTCAGCTTGAGCTCCTATTTTTGACAAGGATAAGGCAGAATTAGAAGCAATTCTGATGACTTTTCTTTTCTCATACGTAGATACAGACAATGAAACCCTTCCTTTAAAATTTTTCCCATACCCCTCGGTGTCCTTGATGTAATTGTCGACAACTATTGGGCTCCGTCCAATTTTTTTAGCTATTGCGGGATCAGAATATCCTTCAGAACGGTAAAAATCGATTTTAGTTTTTTCCGATATATGTAACATTTCTGATTTGCCATTTTGACTCGTAAAATGATTAAGATGTAATAAATTGTAATAAACAAACGCTCCCTACAAAAAATCATCGCTTACTTTTAAAATGATAAAAAAAATAATAATAATAATTCAAGTGAACCAAAAAAATAGCAAATTCATTAAGACTGATTGTGTTTTACACGAGATATATCATCGATGAAGACGACATCTGTCAAACGTTTATATGGAAGGTACATGAGTAGGAATTACAATACTTTAAAATTTGCAGAGTTGCTTTCGGCGAAATATTATCTAAAACTGATAAATAATGAAAGAAGAATAAGGTTTTTACTCCCTGTAGGAGCTTTGTCCTACTTGTTTTAAAACTACTTTCCACAATTTTTTAATTTCTAATCGAAAATATTTTGTGTCAGTACTCAAAATTTTCTGTATTGAATTTTAAGTTCGACCTGGTAATCAGATTGTGTACAATAATGATATAAGACTTGTATATCGTCACCTAAAATGCAAAATGACGTAACAACAAAATTGCAAAATTTTCTTTTTGATTGATTACGATATGTTTGACTAAAATACACGATTTGACAAAGTTGTATATACCTAAGTTCAAAATCAACGATTTTATTAAAAAGATAAAATAGATGAAGTTTTTGATAAATCCTCGTTTTTTCTTTGAATTGTAATTTTATATAAAATTTCGATGCCCCTATACTTACAATTGACTGCACTACATATTCCCACAAACTTTTAGACATCTACCGTCCAAAATGGTAATTTTATTTACAAAATTCCGATTCTATGTCTAACTATTTGTTGCCTCTCCTGTAAAGTGATGAAAATGTTGTTACGTCTTTTTGCATTCTAGGTGACGATATATAGAACTTCAAAATATCAACGTCCTACAATCATTGGTGATCCAGCCAGGAGCGATTGGGTGAACCTTTGAAAAACAAAAATATTCAACCGAGTAATTAAATACATACTTCTTAGAAGCCAGCGTCTACAAAAATAGTAGTTTAAAGGATTCAACTCAATTTATGAGCAATCTCCCTCATTGCATATTAATCAATTGAAGAATCTTATTTTGAGAAGGAAGACAAGTAACATTGTTGCCGCCTTGATGTCAAGATTTCCGGAGATCGACGTATTAACACAAACTGCAATATGCTTTCAAGATCTAAAAAAAAAGAACTGGAAATTGAAATATTTAATGGAGCTATACATAAACACTTTTTGATCAAATATAATATTAACGAAATTAAAGTTCCTGGACATGAGCACAAAATATTGTGTGAGGTTTCTGGTAACAGTTCCAGACCATATGTTCCACATAGAGGAGAGAGGCCCACTAACGGTCTCCAGAAACTACAAGTATTTATTGACAATTATACACAGAACGACAAGATGGCAAGAAGTATATCCATTCACATACGGTCATTAAAATATTTATACAAAACTATGTCTCCCTTGAAAATTACCGTAGATCGTGGGACACAATTTACCTGTAACGTTTTTTCGAAGTTACATAAAATGCTCGGTATAGAGAACATACACATTTCGGCTTATCATCCCCAGTCAAATAAAATGATAGAAAGGTTCTATCGCCAATAATAATTTCTTTTACTACCTCCAATGATTGAAGAATTTTTTTGAAAGCTTCGTATCTCGGCCATTTCACTTTTTATTAACTTTGTTTTAAAGTTTCCGAAAGGTCTCTTAAAGGCCTTTCCAACAAGCCCGTTTCAGAACTTAGCAATTTCATCCTAGTACCCTCCGACCACCAATCCGAAAATTTTCAAATCGGTGCCATTTCGCCCCCTTGCATTTTCGGGGATGGTCATAGATGGACTTATTTTCATGAAATGATCCAAGGAAAGTGCTTGTGAAATTTGTCCAGTCGTGACTGAACCCAACTGTATAACAACAACAAAACCGAACAAGAAGGTGTAAAAACAAAATACAGTTGAACTTGACAAGGTCGGACCACATCGAAAAGAAAAAAAAAATAGCTCTTCCAATGCTTCCACCAGTACTCGATACATCTTTATTTGGTGCTTTTGTAATATTTTATTTTTATTGCTTTGATATTTGACAGCTGACTGGAATATTCCAATACTAAACGAAATCGGTTTCTCGCTATGAGTTAAAGAGACAGATTTTACTCACACGTCGAGAAACGGCGGAATTAGATGTTACTCACGCTCTCGATGTGAGAAGTTTCCATATAAGTTACAGAACCTGGGTTCAGGTTTCTATTGATAACTATGAATCCTACGATATATTGCATTAAATTATATTTGCAAACACAACTGTAATCTTTGAGATTTTTTAAAGATTTTAGATTAGAATTAGAATTGGATTAGAATAGAAATAATAGTTTTCTAGTTCTGAATTTCAGCTGACTGGAACATAGATTTTATACCAGCATTTACCTAAAAAATGGAATATTGCTGGTAGATTGTCATTGGATGTAGATAGGCAAGTAATTTTAATGCCGTAGGATAGACAAAGTTAAACTTTATAAAATAATGGGCTCATGATTATTGCGTATTAGTTTCAAGACAACTGGTGTAATTGCGTAAGCCAATTATTGCGTAAGCCAATTTATCACAATCAAAAAGCGGATGAGGCGGTATCGAGTAAAGGTGACATATGTATAAACTTGTCTCAACAAATTAGCTCTAACTCACGGCCTCTGCGTACTCGCTGAAAAATTACGGCCTCTCTAACATATTGTCCCAAAAATATTCTGCAGGAACCATGTACATATTTGGAACAGACTTCAAACATTCATATTTTTGCAAGTCCCAATCTTACTTGTATTTAAATGCAAACAGTATACTGACAAACATGTATGCTTTTACGTGGAAACATATGCGTTCTTCATCCCAACCAACCATGTACTTACGTGGAATCATTCGCGTGTTTCCCCCAAACCTACATTTACTTAAGTGGAAACATATGCGAATTTCCTCCAATATAATAATACTTAGAGACGAATTATTCTCCGATTTCAATATATACACCCAGAAAAATGTTGTTTCTGAATTTGAGTCCAATATATACTCCAGTTTAGTTCAATATTTTTACTCATGTGCAGTAAAATTTTCCCGAAAAATTGAAAATTTAACTACATCTAACTAAAATTTCCTTACCATAAAGCGATAGGAAATAGTTCATGGACTTGGAGTTAGGTTGTAAATATCCTCAACTTAGAATTTTCAAATGAAGTAAGAACTTCCAACAAATGTGTAAATGCTTACTGGGATGAAGTAATTATTTCTTACACTCGAATAGATAATAGAATGAAACAAATTTTGTGTGAAAAAATATGTATTTAGGAAGTTTTAACTAAAAATTTTTAAATTTCTTCAGCCTGAGTTAAATCATTTCCTAAAAGGTCGTTAAATGGTTTCTTACATTGAAGTATAACTAAACTTAATTTTAAATTTTAAGTTCAATTGTAATTATAAGGCAGTTAATTTTGTCCACCATTCAAAAATGAGTAACCATTTGAAAAGTCCGTAAAACTTTGTAAATACTTACCCGCATTGAGTAAGTATTTACTCATTTTCAAAGTCAGATCACAGACTTTTCGAATGGGGGAAAAATTTACCAAATTCTGTTTTACATTGGACTAGCTTAGAGGAATGCTTTGAGAGAAATGATTTCATTATGGTATAAATTCTTCAACTAGGTATCATCAGCTAATTGCATATGTCGTTGAAATAATTTTGCTCAGAAAAATTTTGTGTATAATTTCAGAAACATTCATACAGTAGTTAGTTAATTTTATGAAATAATATTACTGTTGAAAATAATGCAAACATTTTTGTATGAAAAATATAACTTGGTTCAACGAATTTTCACCTGCTACAAATACAATTTAATTTGTATATACATAGACTATTGTTTGAGGAATGAGAACTTTTTAAAAATTTTCAGTTTGTGTTCTCTCTTAAAACTGTGCGGTAGGAAAAAAAAACTTAAAAAAATCGGAAGAAAAAAACTTCAAAAATCGGAAAAACAAAAATTGTAAAAATCGAAAGACAAAATAAACGAAAAAAATCGGCAACAAAAAGAAACTAAATGGACAACGGAGAAGATTGCAACAAAACATTTGGCGATCTTTTGGATCATTTAAAAGGGACAGAATTTAAGAAGATATTCGAAGGTAAGTAGTTGAAATTATCGCATTTATGTATTTTGTGAATATGAATGAAATACGTATTTGTTTTATTTCAATTACCTTCAATAAAATGAAAAACTTTTTTCAACACGACACAGAATAAAACAAAATGCATTCAATTCATATTCGCAAAAGTTATGCTATTACACCGGGTTGTAGTGTGCATAATTTATTAGACGTGGTTTTTGTTAGGTACCAACATATGTATGCATACGAACATACAATCGCATTCACATATCACAGCTACCTTGATTTAAAAAACAATTAAGGGATGATATCTGTATGAAAACATAACCTCAATTTTCAAATTACATGATAGAAAATGTAACAAGTTCTTGCGCGATGTAGGTGGAGAATTGGGGTTATGTTTATCATACAATTAATATTATATCAGGTTATCTATGATAAATGAAGAGACAGGAAGTGGAAGAATTATCCTTCAAGGCAATGTTTGTATGCACACATACAAATGTTTCTATGTATGTAAGTATATTAAAGTGGATCGCGTCAGAGAATCAAGCCGACTGAAAATATGTCTATGCGCCGTCGCTACCGTTTATACACTTTATAATAGTGTCGTTTCCGTACTTTATTTTTTTTTCTATTTTTACGATTTCTTGGCAAATTAACAAAAACTTGGTTGAAAATTTTCGAAATGGCAAAAATAGTACCATAGTATAAAAATATCTACAGGTAAAGTCGTTTCAATAGCTGATTTAATATTTTTCACGTGATTGTTGTCAGTTGTCAAACTCATATATATTTTGTTTTTCTACTCTTTTGCATTCTTGTGTTGTTGATATGCATTAGTTTACTTTGACAACTGATGCGAATGGAAGAAAAGAAAATCGCTGTCATGTAGATATTATTGTACCATGAATAGTACTTACGGGATCAAATGTAATATAAACCGTTTAATTTCTTTGATCTTATCTTCCTACTTTTTACAGAACACTCTTTAAGTGAAGAAAGTCTGAAATATGTCTCTGAGAGAGATTTGGACAATATAATTCCAAGGTGCCAGTATGGACCACGCCATATTTTTCAAAACAATCTGAAAAAGTGGCAACAATATCAGGTAAAATGTAATGCTATAATATTTTTAGTTATTTGAATGTAATTTTTTATTTTTATTTTTCAGCTTGCAAATGAAGTAGCTGCAACTACGAATATTACCCTCTCTCCATCACAACGAGATGCGTTCAGTGGTTTTGAAGAAGTAAGTTTTAACATTTATGTCAATCAAATTAAACAACCGTTCTCCAACACTGATGGTGTAAATCGAAAGCATAATGATAGTTTGACTTCTTAAAAATTGAAGAGAGTTTCATTCCATTTCTCTTTCCGCGGATCGCACCATTTTCACTGATATCCTAACACGGCCTTTATTCATATTTCGAAAGACTAGCAGTCTCAAATAATATGTTTATATTTTTAGATTTCTGTGGAAACAATTTTAAATAAAACTTTAAATGGGCAGAACGTATTAAAGTTTTATGCGAATAATAACATTTTGGACACTAAGTATCGCAGAATCTTGTCGAATTGTGTTACAGAGTATCTTCTACAAAACACAGTCGAGACCTCTACGAAACTGTTCGATAAAATTGCTACATCCGTATCAGATTTGTTTCCTACCGAAAGTAAAGTAAGTTATAGTATATATTTGCTCCGGCTTTCAGTTACGTTATTTTCAAGTGTGTATATGACTTCTGTAACAAGTTGCGCCCCTTAATGGGGGTTTATAAAAGAGAACATATTTAAATTAAACATCTTTTCATATTGCGTTTTTTTACATCCAACAAAATTAAGGTTGTGGGCTAATAGCTAAACAATTTTAAAGCTTGACGCTCGGATAATATTGCTGAGAATCCTCTAAATGGCCCAGTTTACTGTAATTGACGTTATTTACAATTGGCCATTGAGTGAGCGGCGGGGAGACTAGCCCTCGTGTCATGGAACTATTCGATGCTTTGATACCTCCCCCATTTTACTCAATGAGCTGTTACTAGTAAATATACGGTAGCATATATTTGGTATATTTTCGTTGTCCCGCAAATACATTTTTCGACAACTTTGTATAAACTACTAATGTATTTTAGCAGCGTCCAACGATAACATACTAATTAGGTATGTATTATTTTTGAACCCACTACACTAATCTCTCTACCACCATGTAATGGGTATCTAAAGTTTAAGTTTATCTTTTTATAAAATGTTGGAAATATTAGTTTAGCGGCGGCAAAAAAATCATACCTATTATATATCAAACTGACCATAGAAAGCTTTCAGTGTATTAAGCCGTAGGGTACACCCTAGAGCACATGTTTTTAATTTCGTTAGCTTTTGCTAAACAATTTGTTAAGTAGTTGACATGTAATGTTCGATTTCTCATTCCTCTCATATTAATATAATAATTCCGAAAATTCATATCATAATACAAAGTTGTAAGTCATAATATTTTTGATCGAACTGAAAATCGGAACATGAGTGTTGCTTTGTACAAAGTGTGAAATAAAAATAATCCGGACCATATTCGTATTTGTATTAGGATATATATTACATTCATTTGAATGGTAGAAAACCAGGTGGGAGTCCATACAGAAAGTATCACAATTCGGTTGCAAAACTAAAAAAAGAAGGTATTTGGATTACCGATATTCCAGTTCAAGCAGCACTGAATCAAGTTACGGATGCGCCCGAATTTTTGATCAATGCTAATGTCACTGCCTCCAAAGATTGGTTGAAGTATAACGTCGAACCAATTGATAAGGTTTTAAGTAAATGGAGCGAGACGTTTGATATACGCAAACGTTTTATTAAAGAGCGGCATTGCTTAAATGAAATTCTTGTGGAATGGCCAATATTGAAACAAGCTTTTGGACACACATTGGTAAGGAAATGATTTTTCCTACCCTCTACCATAACATGTAGTGCGTACTAAGTTTATATTTCGTCTATCGTGGCGCAATAAAATTTCGACCTCTCGGCACTACATGGTGTGGGGTATATATAATTCGGCTCAGCCGAATTTAATATTGCTTTAATTCTTTATATATGCATTAATTTTGAAATATAGGTTCGATTTTGTGCTGTCAAGTCAAAATGTGTACTGAGTCCGAAATTCGAGAGTACAAATAAAACAAAGATTTAGTTTTTATCTTTGCAACATAAATTCAGGTTAGCGCAAACAGCAGTGGGCTCCATAAATTGGGCGATCTTTTCAAGTTTTATGATATCGTAAAATTTGTTCGTCTCATTGAATCTAATACTGTTTTTGTAAATATCCGATTTTATTTTCTTACAATGCGAGTCAATTGTTTTCGTTGTTAACATCAGATTATATTTCTTTAAAAATCAACTAAATCTACCATATAATATTTTAAAAAATTTCGATATTTTATTGCCCTACATTTATTTCTTCACACACTATTTCTAATAATATATCATCTGTTTTCTCTTTACCATTGTCTTCTTTAGGATTATTTGGAAATTGGACACTTATAGCTAGATTGCCTATAATTTTTGAATTTGAATGAAAACCCTACAATTATAAGTACATATACATATACGGAATTAGTAAAGTAAAGAAGAAATTATTTTTCCTTTTAGTTGTAATACTGTAACCTGTAATAATATGTTACCCTGCCAACAAATTTCATTTATAATAAAGAAAATATTATAATGCAAAATATCGAAATAAATACTTATTTTTTTATTTATACACCTGTATACTACGAGGGTATAAAATGCTACAGTAAGTCAAAAATTATAATGCGAAATATTAAAATTAATACTCCTATTATTCCTTTTTATAATATGATATCCCAATATTTTAAACCGGAGATGTCTCAGAATCAGATCAGGTTGCCATATTTTAAAATGTAAATCAAAATTTAATAACAATAAAAGTACCGTTAAAGTAAATACTCGTATCTGAGAACTTCAACCGAGTTAATAGTTACTTATTTTCTTTCTATGAGTTTACATTTTCCTAGTAAACAAATCTTATTATAGAATTAGGCCTAAAGAACATCGAAATTTATCGTTAGGACTTTTTTTAATTATAAATACATTTGAACTAATAATTTTTTCTCTATCCAATTAATTTTAAATTCAATTCTAAAAAAACATTCTCATCCACACAAATATTTTATCTTACTTGAGTACATGTGAACTACGCCTAGGTTAAATTTTGTACTAATTCTCTTCCTGTGACGATTTTATCGGTTTGTGTTTGAACTACTACCAAGTTAATTTTTTACGCATTCCATTTCATTTTGTAGTCAATTTTGGAAAGTGGTACACGACCACTTACCACTTACCTTATATGAGTACCTATGAACTACACTCTGGTATATGTTTACTAATCTTCTTACTATAAGTAACTAATGCGCATAGAGATGAACTACTACTAAATTGACATTTTACTCCTACGAATTAATTTTGTAGCATCCTGTAATATAAGTAAAATTTACCTGGCCTTAGTAAAATTCTGTCTTTTGTCAGAAAATATAAATTACACCTCAGTTAATTTTCACAAATTTTTTACTGGGAGTGTATATCAACTAGGAGTAAGTTCAGTTTTTGCGTATTCCAAATTAATTTTGTAAACATTTTTACGAAACCTTTCTTGTCTATAAGAAAATTCTGTTTACCATGAGTACAACCAAACTACAAAGAAGTTACTTTTTCGACCTAGCCAAACTAATTTTTACTATCTCAGAGTATGTATGAACTACAGATGACTTCAGTTGTAAATTTTGGTTATTATATATTTTAAAAAGTTTACCAGTTATTATAAGCTGGCATGAGTACATATGAACTACTACTAAGTTCATTCATGCTCTTTCATAATAACATTTTAAACAGGTATGTACTCGCTGTTATGGATAAAATACTTAAAAGTTGTATTCATTTTAGACGTCCAAGTAATTTAATTACTATCGTCTACAAATTGTTACTTATATTTAGTTCATTCATAAATCTACCCAACCCAAATACAGTAAAAATTAACTTAAACTGCGGAAAAATAAAAAAAACTTAAGTAATATTATATTTTAAAAATCTAATTGAACTATAGGCAACTAAAAATAATGTCGTAAATATAAAGACTAATATGAACTACGTAGGAGGCAAAATTGCCTTAGTGCTATATTATGTTTAATTTTCTTCTAGTTTAGTTAATTTTTACTCATTTTCGGGTTAATTTTTTTCTGGGTGTATGTATTATTTATTATAATTAATTTTAACAATATAAATCCACATTTATAAACAATTAATACAAAAAAGTAATAGAAAGTAATACATTAGAAACGGTCCTTTTTACATTTATTTCCATTGAATGCATTATTTGTTTTTTTTTCATGAAATGAGAATCTGCTGCTCTTTTGCTTCTCCTTTCTTTGTTGTCTCTGGAGTTTTTGTTTTCAGTAGATTTCAATAAATCAAATTCAAGCAAGCCAAGCGTGGATTAATTACTTGTGTTTTTTTATCACACTTATTTCACTAATGGTCCGCCGTTCCAATTTTCTCAGTACAGGCTCGGACAGACAAAGGGCTTCACATTGTTGGCCTTACCATTTTCTTTTCTCAAAATCGTTTCTGACTTTGGTAGCACACATTCATATACAAGAAACATAAACACAAAAACCAAAGTAACATCACAACCCATTTAACCGTCCGAGCCTTTGTTTATTCTTTTTTCACTGATCAAGAGCTTTTGATATCTATCCTCTGTCCGATGAACCATTGACGACTGAATACATGAAATTAAAACGCAATACATCAGGCAAAATATGAAACACTTCATCTGAGATTTAAGCGAACATTAACGAATATTTATGACTCACTGACTGAGAGAATAATGCAAAATTACAGATACACACTTTCAAGATAGACTCTCTCGTTGTCCCTCTTTTATTCTCTTGCTCTCGAGAGAGCATAGACAGTGCAACAAACACAGCTGTATTTGTATCACAAACATAAATATATGTGGGTCGCAAGCACAAAGCAAACATATTGATCACTGTGCCTCAAACATGAACCATTGAATAGCAAATGCAATATGTTTGGACACAAGTATATTATATTTGCGACAAGCACCAAACACACTTTATATTTGCAGCCAAACAACAACAAAAATACAAATTTTTCAGCGTGTAAAAAATTAAAAAAAATCTGTATGAAAGCATCATTATAGGCCAAAAAAACTAATGATGCAGTTTGATTCGTAGGATCCGAATTAAAGTAAATCCTATGAGTCCGTATATGTTTCCCATCATTTTTTTCAAAAATTTGCACAGTGCAATTAATCTATTTTTGTGTCAGAAATCAATCTGTACATTAGCTCACGTTTATACCCATGTGACACAGCCATTTTGGTTTTATTGTGACTTAGGATAAATTATGTCACTCTTTTTAAAGTTCTATTATTTTTAGCCAAAAACCAAACACCAAAAGCTTTAAATCTAATAGAATACTATATGGCTCATTAATTGTCTCCTTGCTTCCTCCCACTTCTAGCAATTTTTAATTTATCACATTTCCTTAACGCTACTTAATACCTTTATGCGGACATCTACATATAACTATGTTGAATATACATATATATGCATTTATATGTATGTATATACTAGTAAATATGTATTAGAGCCTTTACAATATTCGTGTCTACCATACGCAATTCTACACTAAGCCAGCTTTTTAAATATTCCGTTTGTAACGGCTACGGCAAATGGAGTTGTAGTTGCAAACCTCGAGAAAGAGTTAAAATTAAAATACAAAATGCGAACTCACTCGACTTAGGCCATCAACGACATAGAGTGCTTAAGCAGGTATTAACACAATGTTCGTCCTTCTAACCTAAGTAAAAACCGACTCACTCCACCGAGAATCAAGTAACAGTATTATCCTTATGTTGATTGTAATGACGACGATGATGAGTAGAGCTGTTGCAAAGAGCCACAGAGAAATACTGCCTACATATACAACAAATACAAGATGAAGTATTTGTATCACACTGTATGTTTATATGTAAAGGAGCTGAGTAGAAGGCGTTGCCATTAAGGACGTCTGCTTTACAGACAATCGACTTTTTGAGTGCACTGAAAAAGAAATCTGTTAGTAAATATAGCACAAATGACAGCTGGAAACATGTTTGATATTACGCCAAAAATATGTTTGTTGTTTTTGCACACATTTTATCGAAACTGCAACGAGTTTGCTATTATGGCAATACATTTGCTGAAATGGCAGGCAAACTATTTGTTAATAATTAACAAACAGTGTTTGGTGTTAATAGCTAATTTCATGTTTTGTGTGTAAATAACAGAAACCGTTTAATCCATAGCTACTATTCTACACCCCAATGTACAATATATTGCAGTTTTGGATACTAATCGGATTGAGATATGACCGATATATCGTACCTGACCAATCACCCCTCTTTCGATGGCTAATACCGCCTCGAGTCGCAACTTCACTTTTTTGGTTCGAAAAAACCCTGTTCTGTTTTTTTTCTTTGAAAATGTCTTTGAACCAACCATTGGTAAATTTAGTCTACACGCCATAACTTCCGATACCGAAGTGAGACTGATAGATTTTACCCCGGCGAAAAACATGGTTGTCAGTAGTACGAGATCCCAACATAAAGACATCCAAAAGGCTACTTGGATAACCACTGATCAAAAAACGAAGAACTAGATTAATCACCTGGTAATAGATGGAACGCACTCTTCTAGTGTACTGGACGTAACGTGTGATTCGAGCAGCTAATATCGATTCGGATCACTACTTGTTTGCAGCAAAGGTTCGCACAATGTTAACCAGATCGGAAATCGTATGAAACCAGCCATATAGAAAGCTGGACATCGGAAAGCTGCAATTACCAGAGATAGCAAGGGCCCATGCAGAGCTCACTCAGCTACGGGCGCAGAACCCCCACCCCATGATCCTGAAGATCAGTGGAAGTACATTTTCCACTCTCTGTTGCATAGACCGTACTTGGTAATGAAAACACGCTTAAAGACAAACCTTGGTACGATGAAGAGTTTCGCATGGCAAGTAACGAAAAGAACTCTGTACGTATAGTAATGCTTCAATCACTTGCAACCCGAGCGGCGACAGAGCGGTATAAGGAGAAAAGGAGAGAGGAAAGTAGTTTGTTTAGGACGAAAAAACGGTTGTGGGGAAAACGAGACTGTGAGAAAATTGTACCTTACAGAAGGAAGAATGAGACCCGTAAATTCTACCGCAAGGAACAAAACTAAACCAACAGAAATGGACCTGACTTTTGTAGAGATAAGAACAGGAATCTAGTCCCAGATGTGCAGAGTATAGATATTGGGAATATGAATAGATCCCTTCTCTGTACTACTTGCCACAAGAGCCTTCAATATGTAGGTAGATGAGTGTGTTGAGCACATACAGGACAATGGCGTTGATAGCCCCCTCCTTGACAAAGCGAAGTTAGAACAGCAATTTCCGGGATTAACAACAACAAAGGCACTGGTTGCGGCTGAGCAGTTAAAGGATGGCGGCTATAAGTTGGAAGGTGCATGCATCAGCTCATATGCAAACTCTTGGTAGACGAATGGATTCCCGACGATTGGAGTCTTGGAGTCTTAGCATACTGTGTCCTGTTTCATGTACTATCGTGGAATAACCCTGTGCGTAAGACTAAATCCTTTTGTTGCAGACCTGATCGGACCTTATCAGTGTGGCTTCAGTGTGGTCAACATCGACCAGATATTCACATTACGACAAATCCTGGAGATACCCCACGGAATATAAATCGACACCTTTTGTAGAATATAAGGCTACGTTTGATAGCCCGATACGGGAAAAACTGTCAGGGCTTGGTATTACTGCTAAGTAGAATTCCTGCTTTGTAGAATGGCACTGACCGACATGAAATCTTCAGTAAAGATTGGCAAAGATCTCGTCAAACCATTTAGTGCGAGGCGAGGCCTCAGGTCAGGCGACACCCTGCCATGCGAACTCTTCAACACGATTAAAGCTGAAGTCAGCACGAATAAAACTATCAGCAGCAAAAGTCACATTCTACTGCCGTACGCTAATGATTTAGATATAATTGGGCGAAATGGGCGAGAAGTTTCTGCAGTATTTTCGAAAATTGAGAGGAGTCACCAAAAGTGTGTTTGGCAGTAATCGAGGACTAGACAAAATTAATGGTTTAGATAAGTAGAACATCCACCCGAGGTAGTGGACGAATTCATTTAGCTCGTATCTACCGTAAACAGAACAAGAACGCCAGCTAGAAATCAAACCGAGAATTGTATTTGCAACCAGGTGTTATTTCGGGCTAAGCAAGCACTTCAGAGATAATACCCTCTCTCTAGAAATAAAGATTCAACTGTACCAGACTCTCATATAACCTATGTTGCTTAATGGCCCAGAATCCTGAGCCATATCGAACGCTGATGAATATCACTGAGAGTCTTTGAGATAAAAATGTCCCGAAAAATATATAGTCCTTTAACAGAAAACGACGACTATCGACGACGTGTGAACCACGAGTTCTACTTATATAATCTGTATCTCGACATCGACGTGGCTATGCGTTTGAAAATAACGCATTTACGTTGGCTTGGCCATGTCAGTGGAATGGCTCAGAATGAACCAGTGCAAAAGGTAATTCGTAGACGTAGTTATCGAAAAATGGGACGACCGAGACTTCGATAGAAAGACCAGGTGGTGTATTGCAGGTGAGAGCTTGATGTTAACCACTGGAGCAGAAACGCTGAAGATCGACCAGGTTGGAGAATCATGTTATTCTCATTTTGTTAGACTCTTCTAGACCCTTCGCCCCTCTGGGTTGTTTGAGGCGACCTAAGTAAGGCAGTAATTAAGTAATCACTGAGGGTACAACAAGATAGCGTACAGCTAACTGATTGTGAAAAGCTTACCCAGTCCACAAAATCATAGTGTGTTTGCTGAGAAGAATATCCACTTCAACATATCACTGTTTAGGGCGACTTTTGGGCTGGAAGCAACATCGGACCATTCAAATTTGTTAATACGGATGGTCAGGCAATGTCAGTTAATCATGTCCGATATTGCGAGATGATACTCCTAGTGTTTGTGTCAAAATTACATGATATGGATTTTTCCGACATGTGGTTTCAACAAGAAGGTACCACATACCAAACAGTCCGCGAAGCAATCTAATGGGTCCGCGAAGCAATCTAACCTGGTCGTGTAGTATTGCGTTTTTGTGAACGGAATTGGTCGCCCATCTGAACTGTTTTCTTTCACATTTTTTGAAGTCTAAGGTTAGTGCCAACAAGCCCATGACCACCCCCGTCTTGAGAGAAGAATTTAATCGTTGTATCAACGAAATTCTCTCCCATTTATGCAAACCGGTCATGGGAAATTTCAACAAAAGACTGCGCCTGTGCCAGCGTAGCCGTTGAGGCCATTTATCCGATATGCTGTTCCATATAAAGGATGTTCCTTGTCTGCTTAGGTAGAACTTACGAAAGTGTTAACTGTCACACGAACTGTCATATTGCACTCACTTTTCATCGCTTATGATCAGTGCATTCTGGCAAATTATCATATATAGATTCGCGCTTGAACAAAGCTACCAAATTATTCAAATTTACTTTGAAAATCAGTTACTGATTCGCGCAACTTATAGACACTTCGTTATTTTTATGCCACATACAGTCGTCCATCTGAGGAAGTCATCCATCGAACGGTGGATAGATTGCATACCACATACTCTCAACATAATGCAGTAACACCCACACGTCAAAGGAATGTGAATACTGAAGAGAATATCGCCGCCGTAAACGAAAGTGTGGAAGAAGATCCAAATGTAACGATTCGTCGTCGACCGCTGTATCTTCCACTACGTGGAAAATTTTCCGGAAAGATCTTAACCTACACCCGTATGAGATTCAGCTGGTGCAGAAACTAAAGCCACGGTACCATGATATGCGTTGTTAGTTCGCCGATTGAGTTCTAGAGCAGTTGGAAACTGACCCCATGTTTTATCGCAAAATTGTGTTCAGCGATGAGGCTCATTTTTGGTTTAACGGATTTATTAATAAACAAATTTTCCGCATATGAATTGAGACCCTTCCCCAAAAGATCTTACAGACTACACTACGTCCAGAAAAATTCACCTCTTCGTGCGGTTTACACGCTGGTGGGATCATCAGACTCTATTTCTACAAATATTAAGCCGGAGCTCGCGTGACGGTCAAATGGAGATCGTCGAAAAAATATAATGTTCGGTACCTTATTGAGCAAAATTATAGCCAAAACTGTTGGTTTATTACAATAAAAGTTTGGAAGTTTTGCGATAAAAATTTTGGCTTACAAACTCGTGGATATTGACCAAGTTTTAAGTAAAATTCAAAAAACTTCGGGAAACCCCGATTTTTGGGGTAAATTAGACTTGTGCGACCTCTCTAAACCTTTACGAAAAATCTGAAAAAAGTCTCAAAAATACTTTACCCTATAAGCTTTCAAATAAAGCTTGACCAAAAACAAATTTGTATTAATGGGGCACAATAGTGTTGGGGTTATTGCATCATTTAGAGAGTATGTCGTATGAAATCTATCTACAGTCCGAGGGATGGCTTGCTCAGATGGACGATTATGTGCCCCATAAATATCACGTAGTCGTCTATAATTTGCGCGAATCGATGACCGCTTTTCAAAGTAAATTGAGAAAATTTTTTTTAGCACTGTGCAAGCGTGAATCTATTCATGATGCTTTGTCAGAGAATACTGATCATAAGCGTCAAAAAGTTAGCGCAGTAAGAAAGTCCGTTTAACAGCCAACCCTTTCGTAAGTTCTATCAAAGCAAAAAAGAAACACACTTTACTTACGTCCAATTACTGTTTTCATGAAATGGCTTCTTTGTTGTCTATCACGTTTTTGTTTTCAGCAGTTTTCGATAAGCGAAGCCACATTCGTTTACACAATCATATTGTATATTATTAAAAAATTTATCATTGTGCCTCCAACATGTAATATGGACTAGCAAACACAATGTGTTTGGACACAAATATACAATATTTGCGGCACTCTACAAACACATTACATTTGCATCCCAACAACAAAAAACTACCGATTTGTCAGTGTGTGTACACGGACGGACCACCATATCCACCATATCCACCTCCGTTTTTAATTTAAGACTTCCTTCTTACAAATCGTCCATGTTTGTTGGTATATTTGTATATTTGTTACTTACACGAACTCACACACACACACACCCACCCATACACATACAATTTAATTGGTTAGGTGTTAAGGGAAGTCAAACACTCAACGCACACACACACACACACACCCCTAACACATGAACATACGCACAAATGGATGTATATTCAATTACATATGTAGATACAAAGAGGAGATACAATGGAGCAACAACTTTAACACTATGACACATCACCACCGCTATCAGATAACTCTCTCTAACACATACAAGCGCGATACATTCATTCACACCTTAACACAAACGCACAAAGGATAAAAAGTAACGAAATTAAGTTATTTTCCTTTATTTCACGCATATTGCAGAGTTAATGTGTGTAAAAGAGCACAAAAGGAAAAACTTTGGCCAAATGGCAGTGGGAGTTTTAATTGTAATGAAAAATGTATTCATTTGTTAATGAAAGTAAGAAGTTTTCCACAGAAATCCTACCACTAACAACCCTTTTTATTTTACTTGCGACTACGAGATGGAATGAGGAGGAGTAAATAAATGTCTTAAGTAATTACTACGAAAAGTATGGATGGCATTTTGGTAAAGGGCTTCGGTTTTCGAGGTGGCTTCAAAAGGGTTTCATCTATTAAGCGTAAGATATTCCAGGCACTTATGCGTGTTTTGTGGTTTAGGATCATTATTTCGAGAAAGAGAGAAAGAGAGAGTTTCTTTAAAAGTTACCACCCCGACCGTACTTTATGAACATCTAATTGTGTTAAATAATATAAAGTAAAGCAAATGTTCTTTTTAATGCATAACGATACACAACATCCTAGTATATCATTTGTTATTAGGAACAACTGTGAGAAATTAAGTGAAAATGAAATTCAAATACAAGCACCACGTATCGAGGTCAGAAGCTGAATTTGAAACAGTTCCAACCGGAGCAATTTATGATGCTTCGAATGATGACACACTCCTTTCGGAATTTAAGACAATGAGTTTTATGTAAAATTCCGATCGGACCCCCTTCGGAAATATTTCGCTGCGTTGATAGTTAACGTTGAACGTGGGCAATCGAGGGTCAAAGTCAAATCTTCGTGGGGCTGTTTCAGTGGAAATATAACTTTTTTAGGGAACTGCGTAGACATATTTTTATTAATTTCTAAACATGTAAACATTTTCTTTTAAAATATTGTACGCGGAAAATTCCAAAGTCATGTAAACTATCTTCAAATTTGTGTAGCGTCCGCACTCGTCCTCATCTTCATCCCAAATCCTCTTCAATAATTTCACTGTGCGACACCAAAAAAAATTATGAGGTTCTGTCAACGGATTCTGGTAGAAAGGTCTAAAAAAAAATATGCGTGTATCGGCGTTTTGCCAGATCTGATCAGAATTTTGTTTTAGGGGGTCAAAGTTTCCGCCCCAAGTAACTTTCGTGCAACATATCGGCATGCAAAATTGTGTGTCCCTTACTTCTGAGGTACAACATATGTTCAGAAGTTTTATAGAAAAGATTAAGATAAACATTTTTGTGGAACAAGTTAACCCTCTAACTGTCACGCAAAAGTCCGCGCAACACATTTATACCACTACACACGTAGAAAATGATGTATCCAAGTTGGAGAAATCCTTGGATACTGCATTCAAAGTGGCATGTCCTCAGTCACAAAAAAAAAATAAATGGTGTCCCATAACATCCCATGCAGGGATTGGGGAGACCTTCTCACAATCAGTGAGATGTGCGCTTCTAGTTTTTAAACTCACTGATTGGGACCTACAGTTTAATACCGGTTCCGAACGGTATTTTGAGAAGCATTTTCATGGCTAAGAATGTATAAGGATAAACTTAAGGAGTATAAGAAAGTAATAGCCACTGAAAAAATACGATCCTGGTCAAAGTTCTGTGGATTGATGGAGAACACAAAGGATACAGTTAGACTGAGCAAAATAATAAGCAAGGGGCACTCAAATTCCACCCATGGGAGGAGGGATGACGGAACAGGATCAACTAGCTCACCCTAATCGCTGGAGCTACTCCTAAAAACACACTTCCCGGGCTGCGAGAACGCATCCAGGGAGGTGCGACCATTATCAACCCAATACTCAGATACTAGCGGTATAGAGGATGTAATCAGTCCAGACAGGATATCGTGGGCTATCAATAGCTTCTCACCATATGAATCTCTGGGACCAGATGGTATTATACCAAAAATGCTGCAAAGCGCGGAGGTCATAATTAAGCCGTGGCTCTGTATCATTTTCTGATCTTGGCTGACTCTTAAATACTTACCAAAGAGTTGGAGCCAGGTGAGAATGATCTTCATTCCCAAGGCGGGGAGACGGAGTCATGAGAGTCCAAAGGCTTTCAGACCGGTAAACCTCTCATAGTTTCTTCTAAAAACGCTTGAAAGGCTAATTGACGCATAGATTCGCACGGAAATGGATGGATCGCCCAAAATATTATGCATTCAATAATGTGAGCTCAGCGGCAATTGGAAAATCACTTTAAGATCTGGGCGTGGAAACATTCCTCAAGAGTTGGATAGCGACAATCCTACAGAGCAGAATTATCAGCGTCTCTATGGGCAACGACTGGGCCACGGGGAGTGGCCTTGGAGTGAATCCAGGGAAAACTGAGGTTATGCTTTTTACCACGAAGACCAAGTTACCAAAGTTTAATCCTCCAAGGCTAAGTGGAATAGAGATTCCACTATCAACTCACGCCAAGTACTTGGGCTTAATTCTAGACCTGAAACTATCCTCTAAGCGTAACATAGAGCGTCGCGCACAGAATGCAACAGCGACGTAACCTTAACGAAGGCTAACTCCCAACTGACGCAACGACGAAGGTATACGGTGAAACGAGCTCCCTTTTTGCAATAGAACGCACCAATTAGTCCTCTACCTGACTGACAGCTCAAGTATCCTCATTTCTAAAATGTATTATTGGGGCCTACTGTGCAATCTGTCTACTGTGCGTCTTGCTGAAACCAAATATCGCCGGCACCTTGGGTTTCAATTACAGGCAACAAAAATTGCTCTCGGGATTGAGGGTTATCTTTTGTCCGACCTCATTGTTTAGAGTAATTCGGACCGATTATTTCTTCAGCCCATACACCACAATAAACAGTGCATTTTTGAGGATGTGCCGATACCAATCGGGTTGCTCATCAGCCCAAATGTGGCAATTTTGTTCATTTACGTATTCATTAACCCAGAAATATGTGTCGTCACTGAAAAAAATTTGGCGCGAATTCATTTTCAATTCGGTTACAGAAACTGAATTGACGACAAATTCGGATGTTGCACGTGAATGCCACATTCGGTTGCTGCTACCGAACTTGGTACCAGCTTTGGTTGTTGCAACCGAAATATTTCCAAATTCGTTCAGTGCAACCGAAATTATTGATAACTAGGTTGACATAACGAATATAATTTAAGATTCAATTGCCACAACCGAAACAATTATGAAGCGTGATTAAATTCAGTCTTGACAACCTCCGTTCGGTTGAGTCAACCGCAATTCGATGTCAAAAGCCGAATTAATGGTTGCTACAACCTCTCTTCGAACACTTCGTTATTTGATTATACTGTCACACCAATTTACTTTAAAATTACAAGAGATGTAGAAAACGTGTATTACTTCACCTACCTAACCGCATATGATTTATTTTCCTGGCTATATCGTCCTGTACTTTACTTTTTTTAAAAGCAAGTGTGAAGTTTGACCCCTTTGAGGCAAGGTCAAACGTTAATGTCAAATTTCCATATATAGGCTGCTGATAAAGTCTGGGATTATTTGTTAACGAAAATTTATAAAAAACCTACATGAAATCTGTGGTCACAAGGCATAACATCATATGTCTATTTTTGCAACGAGATTTCGAGATTTACTAATAAATCTTTTCCAATATCTTGCGAACTACATATTGGATTATTCATATTTGGATTATATACAGCTCGATTCTCGAAAAATTTAATTTGAGCATAACTCGAATTATGCTGTTATGCCTTGCCACCACAGAAATAACCCCATTGTCTGCAAACTTCTGAAAAGGTGAATGTAAACATATTTACTATTTCAGCAAACATATCGCATACTAACAAGAAAAGGGTCATAGCCAAAAATTGTTGCCTTAAAACAACAACCAAGGGTCATTTCTATCTGGTGTAAAAATCTGCAGTAATTTTCTCTTCCGTTTCGTCAAAAAAAATCTCATATGAATACGAGTATGTCTGTTATTGAGTATTTTCAAACATATTTCAATTAACAAAATTAATTTTTTGCCTCTGCTGAAAATTTATAAATTTTTAGTTATGAATATTTGTACTTAGAGTGTAACAAGTTTGCTGTTTTAGCATTCACTTTGTTAAAAATTGTATCAACACAACACACAGTTGGTTATTATGGACTCCACACGCTGAAAAAAGAACGGCCCCAGATACATATTGCAGGAACCATGTATGTATATGTCTGCAAGCATTGATTTCATGACTTTAAGATGTGCTGCTTTTTGGTTTCTTTGTTATTGTCACTTTTTGTTTTCAATAAACAAAGTCACATTTGGGTTACAAAAGCACATAAATATTATAACCTATTAATCACTGTGTATCAACAAACAATATTGAATAGCAAACCCAATGTGTTTGTACACAAGTATAATATATTTGCGACAAGCTACAAACACTTTATATTTACATACAAACAACGAGTAACGACAGAGTTTTCAGCGTTTTATTGCTGTAATAGCAGACAAATTGCCTGCTAATAAGTAGCTAAAGTTATGATAAGTTTCTCTTCCTTAAAACGTAATAAAATTACACATTGTACCAGTTTGTGTTAACATTATTTTTAAGACGCACCCTAGAATACACACATTCGCACACATCGTGATATTACCTTTACATCAGTTACTGCTTTACAAAAATTGAAATTCACATTCGAGTGTAATTGAAAATTACAAGAACAAAGACGAACTTGATGAAAATTCATAAGTATACATTAGCAGCAACAACAATCATAACAGCGAATGCTACAGCAACAACAAATTCGAGTTAATATAAGAAAGGCACAAAATCTTTAACGAAAACTCGAGCAGCAACACAACTGGATGAAGAATACAAAGGATACAAATAAAACGAAATGGGATGTGTAATTATGAATTAATTAGCGTTGCAATAATATTTTCATTTAGTTATACGAGTGAGTACTGTTAGATAGAAGTACACACATATCTTTAGGGAGATTTTAAAAAACCGATCCTTTAAGAATAACCGGGTTTTTAGGAGAAAAGTTTTAACAATGGACTTTTTTATAAATTAATGGAAAACACTACAGAACAAAAATTTAATAAAAATCTTTAAGATGTTTAGGCGCTAAAATAAACAGCCGCTGTTACATATTCTCCCAAACATATTCTGCAGCATCCATTCATGTGTTTGCAGCACACTCAACATGTTTATATATTTGCAAGACCCAAACTCTGATATATTTAAATACGAACAGTATCATATTTTCTTGCAAACATGCATATTTTTACGTAGAACCATATATGTGTTTCTACTTACGCGGAAGCGATTGCATATTATCTTCCAAGCGCAAGGTTACTCACATAGAAGCATATGCGTGGTTTCTCCCAAACATACTAATATTTGGCAGCTATAATTATTTTTTTGATATATATTTATATATATTATTTATATTTATTAGTTTTACCAATACAATCTATAATTATAACTAATTAATTAAAAAAAATTACATGAGGTGTCAGGGGACACCCGGTTGGTACGAAGTTACTATCGCTATACATTATGTACTAGTTAGTTCCTACACGCCTAAGACGTCCGTTGAAAAATACGATAATTTAAAAGGAACTTCAAAAAAAATACTTTTTGCAAAATGTTCTTTTAAAAACAATTTTTTTTATAGAATGTATATTTTTACAGTATATTTTTAGGTCCTTTTTGTAAGAATATGTATTACATTTTCCCGAAAAGGTCCTTTGTTAAAGAGAGGTTTTCTTAAAACCTAATGTTTTTTTAAGAAAAGGTACTATTTTTAACAAGAAGTACTTTTTGGAAGAAAAAGCCATAAGAATATGATTTTTTTTTTACAAAAAGTACTTTTTTAAGAACAATTTTTTTTACAAAAAGTACTTTTTTCAAGAACAGGTACTTTTTATAGACGTGGTATTAATTTTAGGAAACGGTTATTTTTTTAAGAACATCTTTTATTAAAACCTAATGTTTTTTTAAGAAAAGGTACTATTTTTAACAAGAAGTACTTCCTGGAAGAAAAAGCCATGAGTATGAATTTTTTTTACAAAAAGTACTTTTTTCAAGAACAGGTCCTTTTTATAGACGTGGTACTCATTTCAGAAACGGTTATTTTTTTTAAGAAAATTTACTTATTTTTTATCTCAAGAAAAGAAAACGTATTACTTTAGTTTGAAGAAAAGGAATTTTTGTAAGAAAAGGTATGTTTTTAAGACAAAGTATTTTTTTTTTAAAGAAAATGGTTTTTTTAAGATATGGGCATTTCCACAGAAAGGTCCACCTTTTGTCACATCACGTCACCCTCGTTAATTGCTTATTTTTTAAGACCAGTTAGTTAGATTGTTTTCTCATCTGTTATTAAATATAGACCTTCTTACATTCTGTATTTAGTACAAGAATAGAAAACATTCGAACTTCATGGTCCTAAAATATAAACAATTTCCGACGGTGACGTGATGCGACATAGGGTGGCACTTTCTGTGGAAATGCACATATGGCAATTTTTTTAGAATTGGTCTTTTTTCAAGAATAGGTAGGTAGGTACTTATCTCAAAAAAGAAAATTTAGTTTTTTAAGAAAGGTAATTTGTTTTAAGAAAATTTATTTTTTAAGAAAGGGTAATTATTTCAAAAAAAAACTTTTTTTAAGAAAAGGTACATTTTGTAAAAAAAACTTACATTTTTTTAGCAAAGGTACTTTTTCAAGATAAGGTATTTTTTTAAGAAAAGGTACTTTGAAAAAAAAATTATTTTTTTAAACTTCTTTCACTTTGGCTTTTCTAAATTTACTTTTTATTGGGTTCAAAACTACAATATACTCGTATACTAAATATTGGTTTCAGGCTCCACCTAGAAAACTTCCCATTAAACAAGAAATTTCCTAACATATGTTAGTATAGCCACAAACCAAACCAAAAGTACCAAATATAGTTGAGATTAGGAACTTCGTTCAAATAATAAGATTTAAACCGGACCTTTGTACATACGCTAGCTTTAAATGATTTTTTCTTAATTTCATCAAATAAGAATCTGATGCTCTTTTGTCTGTCTTTTCTTTGTTGCCTCTCATGTTTTTACATTCAGCAGGTTTCAGCATCAGCAAACCCCAAAAAACTTCACCAGACGATTATTAACACTAATGTTTTTTTTGAATTTTTTTAAATGTTCACAAAATAGTAAACCGCTCCGATCTTCTAATTATAGGTTCGGGTACACAAAGGACACCAAAGCGAAACACAGGCTTGCCATTCATGAGCATAACCAGCAGCTATCGTTGATGTTTATTGGCGGTTTAACGCCCTTCTTGATACTAAATAAGAATGTAATCGAAGTTGTTCACATCACTATCATGTTCACAACATTTTTTGGTAATATTTTTTCAAATTCAGATAAAAAGTTATCGACCAAGCTCATGCTCATGAATGACAAAGTCTGTGGTTCGCTTAACGTAGACAGAGAATAATCTCCTTTCACCTCAATTTTTGTGTTGCTCTCGTCAGAGCATGAACAGTCCAACAAATACAGCTGTATTTGTGTCTGAAACAAATTTTTATTTGCGTTACAAACTCATATATATATTAAAACATATTAACCATTGTGTCCCCAATCTCTTCAATTGTGTCTCGAATAGCAAACACAATCTGTTTGGACACAAGTACACTATCTTTGCAACAAGCTCCACAATACAATATATTTATATCCAAATAACAAACAAAGAAAGATTTCCAAGAGTATAATCGTGTCGTGTCGACAGAGTTCAAGTTATTTAATTTATATATTTTACGCATCTAAATATCAGGCTAAAATGTACGAAACCAACGTGTTGCTTGGATATTACAGGTTATACAAATATATAAACTTTGGATACAACGCCCTATGTAACATACTCTCAAAAACACTTACTACACGAACAATGTATATGTTTGGAACAAAGTCCAAATAGTAATATCTTTGTAAGTCCTACACTCACTAAACATATTTAAATGCAATTATTAGCATATTTATTTGCAAAGCTGGATACATTTATGTGAAACCAAATACGTGCTTCATACCTAACAACCATATTCATACACGCTGAAAAAAATTGGATGCAAATATAATGTGTTTGTAGAACATATTGTATTCAATGTAACATGTTTGGCACACAATGATTAATAGGTTGTACTATATTTGTTTGTGGCCCAAATGTGGCACTGTTTGTTGGAAACAGTCTGCAACAATAAATAAACAAAAAGCAGCAGATCTTTAATTTACAAAAGCACTGCTTGTAAACATGTACATGTTTGGTGCAATATGTAGCTGGGGCCATATAATTCGAAGCTTTGATATGGTTCCACCCAAACAACTAAATGCATGAAACTAAAACGGAACAGGTCAGTCAACATAAGAAATACTCACTTCATTTACAATCCCATTCTGGAATATTTATGAACCACTGACTGAAAGAGTAATGGAAAAATACAGTTATACACTTGAAATAGTATTAACTTATGCTGAGAAATACCTCTGTTTGTCCTTCTTTTATTATTTTGTTCTCGTCAGAGCAAAGCTACAAACAAAATTGAGTAAACAGTGCACCAACCACAGCTGTATTTGTTCCACAAACCAAACTGTGTTCGGGTCACAAACACATATACTATAACATATTAATCATTGTGTCTCCAACACGTAATATTAAATAGCAAATACATTGTTTTTGGACACAAATTTACTATATTTGCTACAAGCTCCAAACACGCGATATATTTGCATCCAAACTACATCAAAGAAAAAATGTTCAGCGTGTATAATCATGTCGTGTGGGAACGGCTCAATATTATTTGATTTATGTATTTTATGCATATAAGCTTCAAACTAGTAAGATGTATGAAACCAACATATTCCAGCGATTCTACAGGTTTAAAAACCAGCCATAACCGCTTCAATTCATGCAATAAAACCGAGTTTTCCAAACGGAACACTAATACTAACAGACCACAGGAGTAAAGCATTTACATACGTGATAATGTACAACTGAGTAATGCTATCTGCCTCTGTGTTGCGTATGTATGTTTTAACTTTTCCGCAAAAGAAGAAAACTGCTATTAAATTAAACAGAAAATAATGTAAATAAACAGAAAGAAAGCAATTGTTCGCAAAAACCTAAAGGATAATAAACAGAACCCTTTACACAAGTGTGGGTACTTTCGCAGGAAAAAACCTGCCAAAGAACAAGAGTTGCATTCTCTCGGTTGTTCTCGTTTTAAGGAAAGATAATAAAGTAATTAAGCGAATGAATAAATTAATTTATTTCAATATTATATGCGAAAGTTCGAGAATATAATAATGTATAAATTAAATTCTCACTTTATCCGGAATAGACCCGTTACACATAAAATTCAAAACTCATTTTATTCATGCACTGTTATGCAAAGGTAGATTATTGTTTATCTACTGTTAAACTGCTTTCAAGAGCAGAAAAGTTTTTAGGTTATAATGAAATTATTTAGTTAGTAAAATTAAAATTTATTTCAAATTACCCTTTGTTTGTGAGCAGGCATTGCTAAATGTAAATTGCCTAAAAGTTGCAAGACCCGCATAACTCTTTATTAGAACAAATGTAGTTTTGCAAAATATTTTTAATCTCTGTCCATTAACTGTTGAATTCATTAATATCCTTTTAGCAACAGTTGCTGCAACAGATTATCTCTTGCTAAAGTTTCACATAATGTTCGTTGTAACATTTGTATGGTAGTATTTGAAAGCATTAACAGGACATTAGCGATATAAAGATGCGTTACCAATATAAGCGCAACCTCATGAATAATACACTGATGATGGGTAAAAATATTGGAGTCGCTACAGAGAATGAGATATTTTGTAATGTCATTACGGAGTCCAGCCAAAATTGATCGGCTTCGGCTCCGGAAATTGCATATGTATGTATCTGGCTCCAGCAACTAAAGACAACTACTTTGACTGCAAACATGCAAATTCAATTAAAAAGCGTTCGATGACGACACCTACGTAAAATTGTTGGGTGTAGAAAATAACGCAAATACCTACTTATTTACAGGGCCAGGCACAACTCAGGGGCAGAGGCCTTATGTGGACATATTGCTCCAACCAGCTCGATCTTTTGCTTTCACCTTCCAGTTGCTAAAACCAAAGTCTCGTGGAGATTCTTCAACCTGGTATTTCCAGAGAAGACTTGGTCGACCTATTACTCGCTGACCTTCGGCTACGTCTGCGAATACCGTTTGCGCTGGCTCATCTGGATTCATCCGAATCGCGGTATGTTGATTCGCTAAATCACATTGATATTAAGAAACACAGTTCAGATAATTCGTGATCAAAAATATACAATTTGTGATTATTAAGAACATTTTCGGATCACTTTTCTCTCAAAAGCTTCCAGGGCTGCGATCATCAACGTGCGATATAACCCACGATTGAGCGCCATAAAGAACGAAAGGGCCTTATCACCGAGGTGCTTGGCTAGCCCGAAATAACACCGGTTTCCAAGTATAATTCTCCCGTTTAATTTCTAGGTCGATGTCATTATTTTTCTTCACGCCAGATTCGAGGCAACTAAATTCCACTACCCCGAAGTTACAACTGTTAACAAAGTTCTCCATTCCATTAAACGGGCTAAGGCTCTGCTTGCTGAAACGATAAATGTCCTCATTTACTGCTGAACGTATTTCTGCCGACTCCTTCTTAATTCTCAAAAATATTGCAGTAACTTCTTGCAAGTTTCAGACAATGATGTCTACATCAGTAGCATATACGAGCATAATGGCATAATGGATAAACGAGCATCATATGCATGTTGCTGCTGATGTTGGTATTCATATTAACTGCAACTTAACTCATTATGGTTTCAATATCAAATATTGTCACCATGTCTAAGGCCTCACCTTGTCTTAAATGGTTCGCCGAGATATGTACTAATCTTTATTGAGGATTTCGTGTCCTTCAGTTGCATTCTACAAAGCCGTGTTAGCTTGGCAAAACTACGAAGCTCCGACATAGCTCCATATAGCGCGTATTGGACTATCGAAGGCAGCCAGCCATATAACCTAAAATTGTTCGTGGGTTTTCTGAAGAATTTTGGAACGACGTTCCATGTCGCACGTTGCGTGATGGGGGCTAAATGAAAAAAAATTGAACAATTATTATTTAACACTATTAAGCTAAAACCCAGTGTTATCAACTATATTGTTTACTTTTGCTTTGGTTTGTGTCTAAACTAACACATGTTGGATAATTTGTTGTTTAATGGGAAGTTGTCTAGGTGGAACCTGTAACCAATATTTAGTATATATTGTAGTTTTGAATCCATACCAATGTCTTTTCTTAAAACAAGTAAATATTCTTAACTAAAATATCTATTCGTATTCTTAAACAAAGTAAATTTTCTCAAAATAAATGCCTTATCTTAAATAAGTACCTTGGATTAAAAAAGTAAATCTTCTTTTTTTTAAATAAGTACCTTTTCTTAAAAAACTATCCTTTCTTTAAAGTGTAAATTTTTGGTATAAAAACTTTTCTTCAGATACTCGTAAGTACCTACTCTCAAAAATGTGCCTATGCTTGAAAAAAGGACCAATTCTAAAACGATTCCCATTTCATAAAAACAAAAACTTTTTTAAAAAAAAAACTACAAAAAAAATCCTTCTCTTAAATAAATACCTTTTTTTACAAAAATTCCTTTTCTTAAAAGTACCCATTTTTAAAAATAAAATAATACCTTTTCTTCAGACAATTAGCCTTTCTGAAAATAAGTACATTTTTGTAAAAAATTAACTTTTCCTAAAAAGAGTATCACTTCTTTAAAAGGTACATGTTCTTAAAAAAAGTACTTCTGTGTAAAAAAAACTCTTACTCTTATGGATTTTTCTTACAAAAAGGACTTCGTCTTAAAGAAATCGTCTTTTCTTAAAACAAACATTAGCTTTTAATAAAAGGAGTACCTCTCTTTAAAAAATAATATTTTCGGGAAAATATCTCTGGTCACAAACAATAACAGCCTAACTCGAGTTAGGACAAAATTAAAAAAAAAAATTTGAGAAGCCTCCGTGCTTAAATAACCAACTATTTTTTGTTAAGAAGTAAGTAAAAGAATTCGTTTCCTTGTTATCTGTAACAAACTTATCACATAAACTCCGACTCCTGATTTCCAATATAGATATTAATCTTTAAACTGCCCTCCCTGAAAAATTTTAGAATCGACTTAGGCTGTTATTGTTTGTGACCACAGATATAATACATATTCTCCTTTTCCTTCTTTCCATAAATTTTCCATTCCATAAAAAAAACAAATGTTCTTAAACAAGTTTATCATTTTACAAAAAGTATATTTTCTTAAAATATTTTTCAACGGGCATCTTAGGCTTGTTGGAACTAACTAGTGCATACACTCCGGTTCACTTATTTAAAGGCACTAAAAATTCCATATTCAGCAGCCTGTGTCTTTTGCAATTTGGAATTCAGTGCAGGATTTTAAAATGGAAATGGAAGCTACACATCTTGAGATATAAAAAAATTCATGACAATAGTGGTTTCTTAACTAAAGAAATTTTTTTCGAGCAATTTATGAAAAAAGTGCAAAAATGTGCTATTTTTTTGGTTCACTTGAATAAAGGCACTTTAACTAGTTTTAATGAAAAACAGTTTTTATTGTTTTTGACGTAGAATACGTCTTACCTTACGGTATGAGGAGTCTTGTCAGGTTTTTATTGTTGTAATCTTTATTTCATTGGTAAATGAAGATGTTATCTTTCGTTTGATATACATTTCATATTGGTTGATATATTTCTAGTATTTTAATTTCTCAAATGAAAATTGTTTAAACACATACACTCAAACATATGTGTGGTGTTTGGTTGAGTGTTTTTGGTTGCTCAACATTGCTTAGGAACATGTATCTAGTAAAAAGTGAAACGAACAGCAAGCTAATGCTGCTTGGCAACATGTATCTAGTAAAAAGTGAAACAAACAGTAAGCTAACGTAATAAAGCTTTTTTGCGAAAGCTTCAATAAAGCTGTTGTAACATTAATTTTGAATTGTAAAGCGTACAGCTTTCACACAACGCTCGAATGCTATTGCGAAGACTCGATAAGGTAAACCTTTTTTAATATTAGGGCGGCCCTCTCAACATTCGCAGAACTTATTTCAATAAAAATATTAATTAAAATACATAAATTAAATTAAGTTTAAAAAAATTGAACATTACATTTTTTTTTAAAACGGACTTGAATCAAATGCCGTTGGTAAATATAAAAATTACAGCAGACAGTTGTCCCTGCAGGCTGTGTCAGAGACACGGCCATTAAGTTTAACGTAGAATACGCCATCAGATAAGACAGAAAACATATATAACAATAAAAGATAAATAATATAAGCAAATGAATTTATTGTTATATATGTTTTCTGTCTTATCGGATGGCGTATTCAACGTTAAACTTAATGGCCGTGTCTCTGACACAGCCTGCAGGGACAGTCCGTGGCCGAAGGCCTCGGACAACTGTCTGCTGTTTTTTAATTTATTTTACTTTTAATAACTTCAAATATACAGATTTTCATTGAGAGATAAAGAGAATTTATGTACTCCAACGAAATTTGATTCCAAGCATCCTTGAATTAGTGACTGCTTGTCATCAAATTGTCTACCTCCTTCATAGACCTTTCGAGACAACCAACCCCAGACATTTTCAATAATGTTTAGATCTGGCGAATAGGGTGGCCAGTCAAGAATATTAACATTTTGGCTTGCAATGAACTCCTTTACTACTCTGGCGTTGTATATAGGGACATTATTCTGTTGTAATATCCAAGATATAGGACCAAATAGTTAACTGAACTTCGATGGTGCCATAGTACGTAATAGCGCCCCACACCACAACGCCGCCTTCTCGGCGGTGATGTCGATTCAAAAAACGCTTTTCTTTGCGCAGATCATGGAAACAATAGTTATGGCCATCAGGCTCGTCCAAATTAAACTTCTTCTCATCCGTAAATACAACGGTTCTCCAGTCATTTACATGATCTTTTGGCAACACATCCCATACCATGTAGTCTCTAGCGAATTGAAGCCGCTTTGCCTTACGAGGAGCATTAAGTGGCGGCTTATTTTGTAATTTCAGGTATTTAAGATAGTCACAGCTCTTAACTACTCTGCGTACTGATGACTTGCTCGCTTCCAGTCCAGCTTGAGCTCTTATTTTTGACAAGGATAAGGCAGAATTAGAATCAATTCTGACGATTTTTCTTTTCTTATACGTAGATAAAGACAATGAAACCCCTTCCCTTAAAACATTTTTAATACCCCTCGGAGTTCTTGATGTAATTGTCGACAACTGTTGGGGTCCGTCCAATTTTTTTAGCTATTGCGCGGTTATTGCGCATCGATTTTAGTTTTTTCCGATAGATTTAAAATGTTTTGTTTTGCCATTTTGACCCGTAAAATGATTAAGATGTAATAAATTGTAATAAACAAAAGCTCCCTACAAAAAATCATCGCTTGTTTTAAAAATAATAAAAAAATAATAAAGTGCCTTTATTCCAATGAACCAAAAAAATAGCACATTTTTGGACTTTTTTTTATATTATAAATTGCTCAAAAAATGTTCTTTACTTAAGAAACCACTATTGGTATGATTTGTTTATATCTCAAAATGTCTAGCTTCCATTTCCATTTTAAAATTCTCCAATCGGTTACAAATTGCAAAAGAAACAGTCTGCTGAATATGGAATTTTTAGTGCCTTTAAATAAGTGAACCGGAGTGAATAAACAATCCGTTTGCGTATGAAATTCCTCTCGGAAAATCAGACAGTTTTTTCTACTTTTTTGGATCCGTCATATTCGAGTCCGTTTCGGGTTAATTTTTTTATAAATAAAATGGTTTCGAGACGGATCCACTTTTAAAAGTTGTTGCGAATTCGAAACGGATTTGCCCTGATATTTAAAAGATATTTCAAATTAAACTAGGTAAGCAACTATATTTTCTACCTCTAAGAATCTGAAATTGTTCACTTACGTTATATATAATTGTTTGCAAATAAAAAAATTCGTTGTCTGTTAAATTTATTTCGTATTAGTATTTTTTTTTTCAGTTTTTGTGTTTTTTAAACTCTGATATGAATCTGTTACATTTAATATTTCAATGATTCGCTTTTTATGTTTTTACGGTCTCTAAACAGGTTCGAAACGGATCTGCGAAAACGCAATTTCACTGATTCGCTCTTTATGATTTTTATGAATTAAGTACTCGAAACGGACCCACATCCTTTTTTTTTGCACAGTGTGAGCCGACAGTAACAGCCATTCACAGCACAATTCAGTTACTGAAATGACTAGTAAAAGCAAAACTTGGCTATGAAGTTTTTAAAGTAAAAATAAGTGAGTGATGTTTCAGTCGAGTGTTTGCCGATATTTCACCGCAATAAAGCCGAATTTTTGCGTCGACATATAACCATGGATGGAACATAGGTCTACCACTTCACACCTGAGACAAAGGATGGACAATCGTGTCTAAAGAAGACGAAGACGGTTCCATCTGCAGGGAAGGCCATGGCGTCTGTTTTTTTTTTGAATGCTCAAAAACAGAATTTGCTAAATAGATTATATTCATTCCATGTTGAAACACTCGTCTGGAGAAGATTGTGGTAGTCGAGGGGTTGAATGATATTGTGGGCGTCGTATTCAGGTCCTGCAATTAAAAACAAATATGAGGAATTATTATTAAAATTACTTACTAAAATATGTACATATCTATGTCTGTACTTACCATGAACATAAGCACTACTCCCATATACTCTACTCCTTTAATATAGAACCACATCATTGTTTTGTTAAATCATGCGATTGGGGTTTTGTTGACGGCTCTGATATTCAATTGTAGCACCAAATCTCCCCGTCATTAAGCCAGTGCTCGCTCTGGGAGCATTTTCTTCAACTGCTCTTTTATTTATTTTAATCAAATTTGTTAAAATTCGATTGGATTCATTTGCTTGTACGTTGAATTGTTCTTTTGTATGTTCGTCACTTCGAACACTTTGTTTCTTTGACTTCTTAATTTGCATTGACTATCTATGGCTTTCGTTTTTTTTCTGAATCCAAATACCAACACAGCGAAACAGGCGCGACCGAATTATGATCAAAACACGAACATTGTCTTGCGATTTGTACCGTCACGCGCATACACACACACAAATGTTCAGTTACATATTTCGTGGTAGTTTTTCTGCTATCGATGCGTCACTTTATGTGTTGCTCCTTGTAGTCTGTTTATTTATATATATATTTGATTTATAAATTCGCAAGTTACACAAACGATCACAGCAAACACATCCATTCATACAATTTAGTTTTCACAATATAAGATTATTACTAAATATAACTAATTAGTCTGTTTTAACAAATTTATTTAAATTATTCCAGCGGAGAAATATGTCTACCACTTTCGGTTGTTTCAATGGAACTGATTTAAGATGTGTACGTGACCCACCACTCACGCTCACCATTTCTCTTGCTGGCCTCCTTTTTACGTTCGCTCATTTTTTCGACTGCTTCTCTCTCTATACCATCATAAAAACTCGTTTCGTTACAATGACGAAATTGTTTCGTCAACTGAAAACTTTGACAAACCTCCAAAATAAATAAATAAGAAATATAAACTATAAAAAGTACGATATAAACCAAATATCAGTAGTTTAAAACTCATGCCCTTACTTTTTTTATAATTTTCAACCCATTTTTCTACAAAATTCAAATTAAATAAAATTGTTGCAGGAACGAAATGAAAAATTGTCAAAGAAGTCAAGTATGGAATTGTTCGTTGCAGCGACTACAAAATTGTCGGACATATGACACTTTTCACTATAACAACGTAAAAACATTAACGCAATGACGCGTTTTTCTTTCAGTGTAGTGCGATCATTTGGTGCAGGAATAGTCCACTCCCAAAATTGGCGTTGCACAGTGTTATCTTCAGGAAGGAAAATCCATCAACGGCGAATACTTTGCTAATTTATTGCAGCGTTTAAGTGTTACAATTATGGAAAAAAGGTCGTATTTGGCGAAAAAGAAAGTGTTGTTTCATCAAGATATTGTTGCAGTTCACACATCTAGTATTACAATGGCCAAAATTAATTAAATAGAGTTCGAAATGCTTCATCACGTACCTTAGTCGCTAGTTTTAGCTCCCTCGGACTATTTTGCATTTCCAAACTAGAAAAAATAGTGCGATGGTAAAATATTTAATAAACAGGTGGAATGAGATGATTGAATGAGAGTTTGACAGTTCTTACTACAAACAGGGTAACGAAGCTATTGCATACACTCCGGTTCACGTATTTAAAGGCACTAAAAATTCCATATTCAGCAGCCTGTATCATTTGCAATTCGTAACCGATTGCAAAATTTTAAAATGGAAATGGACAAAATATCCTAACTAAAGATTTTTTTTTGAGCAACTTATACAAAAAGTCCAAAAATGTGATTTTTTTTTGGTTCACTTGAATAAAGGCATCTTATTATTATTTTATTATTTTTGAAGTAAGCGATGATTTTTTGTAGGGAGCGTTTGTTTATTACAATTTATTACATCTTAATCTGGCAAAACATGGCAAAACAAAAAATGTTAAATAACTAAAGTTGATGTTTACCGTTCCGAAGGATATTCTAACCCAGCAATAGCTAAAAACAAATTGAACGGAGCCCAACAGTTATCGACAATTCCATCACGGACCAAGAGGGTTATGAAAAAAATTTAAAGGAAGGGTTTCATTGTCTATATCGATGTATGAGAAAAGAAATATCATCTGAATTGTTCTAATTCTTCCTTATCCTTGTCAAAAATAAGAGCTCAAGCTGGAGTAGAAGCCAGCAAGTCAACAGTACGCAGAGTAATTAAGAGCTGTGAATATCTTAAATACCTGAAATTACAAAAAAAAAACCGCCACTTAATGTTCCTCGTAAGGAAAAGCGGCTTCAATTCGCTAGAGACTACATGGTATGGGATGGGCAACCAAGAGGTCGTGTAAATGACTGGAGAACCGCTGTATTTACGAATGAGAAGAAGTTTAATTTGGATGGGCCTGATGGCTACAACTATTATTTCCATGATCTACGCAAAGAAAGGCGTTTTTTGAACCGACATCACAGCCGAGAAGGCGGCGTTGTGGTGTGGGGTGCTATTACCTACTATGACACCATCGATCTTGAATTTCAAAGTGCAAAAATTACTGATGCAAGCTATAAAACGCTATTGGAATCGGCTTTTCCACAGTTTAGTGAATTATTTGGTCCCAAATCTTCGATATTGCAACAGTATAATGCCCCTATACACAAAAGGAGTTCATTGCAAGCCAAAATGCTAATATTCTTGACTGGCCACCCAATTCGCCATATCTAAAAATTATCGAAAATGTCTGGGGTTGGTTATCTCGTAAGGTCTATGAAGGAGGTAAACAATTTGATGACAAGCAGTCACTAATTCAGTGACCGTCGGTGGTGCAATAGGTAGTGTGCGCGTCTCTTGTACAGGAGATCCTGGGTTCGATCCCTGCTCCCAACCACCTTAAAATTTCTTTCGACGACGGTCACCTCGCTTAGTGACGGCGACACTATCGAGTATATAGCCATGAAAAAGCTTCTCAAAATACCGTTCGGAATCGGTGTAAACCTGTAGGTCCCAATCAGTGAGTGAAAACTGGAAAGCGCACAGCTCAGTGATTGTGAGAAGTTCTCCCCGGTCCCTTCATGGGATGTAATGGGAAACCATTTATTTATTTATTTATTTTAGTCACTAATTCAGGCCATTAAGAATGCTTGGAATCAAATTTCGTTGGATTACATAAATTCTCTTTATCTCTCAATGAAAACCCATATATTTGAAGTTATTAAAAACAAAGGTGGTTCTACCCATTACTAATAGTTCTTAAATAAAGCAAAATAAATTAGAAAAACTAGAAAAACTGTTTTTCATTACAATTAGTTAAAGTGCCTTTATTCAAGTGAACCAAAAAAAATAGCACTATTTTGGACTTTTTTTATAAATTGCTCAAAAAAAGTTCTTTAGTTAAGAAAACACTATTGTCATGATTTTTTTTTATATTTCAAGATGTCCTAGCTGCAATTTCCATTTTAAAATTGTGCAATCGGTTATAAATTGCAAAAGATACAGGCTGCTGAATATGACATTTTTAGTGCCTTTAAATAAGTGAACAGGAGTGTATCTAAAAGGAGATTATGTTGAAAAATAAAGAAAATTTTTCCTAACTTTTTGTGTCATCTTTGTTGGGTCGACTAGTTTTGGGACCGCCCTCGTCGATAGTACAGACCCTGTCTTAAAGACAAAATTTCCAACATGGTATGATGTATAAATTAAAATAGAATTAAAAATAAAAATTATAACTAAGTGTATTATAGAAACGAGTACATATGTTTTCTAACTGCAACTCACATGCCTGTAAAAGCTTTGTATGTTCCGACCTATAACAGCAAGTGCTACTCCATCAGATTCATTAGACGCACAAATAACGATGACATTTTACAAAGGTGCATTAATAATAAGCAACAATAAATGTTGCCATGGTGGTAGTGGTCCTCGTAATTGCGATAGTGGAAGTTATCTTAGTTGTGGTAGTGACTGTAATGATAATGATAATGATGGGTACTTGTGAAATATTGTACTCTCAACATTACCAATGAAAATTCGAGTCTTTCTCATTCTGCGGCAGGTTGTGTGTGTGCATGTTTGTTTGTCGGGTTTGAATGTGAGGTGGGTTTTTACAAAGCAAGCAACTTATGAATTTTCAATGCTGCAAGTACTGTCATTAAAAATTATGTCAAATCTCTTTCGACTCAACCGAAGCTAAGCATGGCAACAAAAAATCAAAGAGCGAACTCACACACACACACACACACCCACACACAATCATATTCTTCTAAAATATTTACATAGAGATGCGAGGATAAAAAAAAATAGGAAGGAAATCAAAATGAAAAGAGATGCTATATTGTAATATCTTAGTAATGGCTTTGATACTCTCGACCTCAGTCTACATTAATTTTTGTATTTCCCTGATGCCAATGTAGTGGTGGTGATGTTAATGTGTGAGTGTTGGAATGTGTATGAGTGGGCTTAGCTAAATGTGCGTATGGGTTTGTGTTATGAAAATTAAGACAGCATATTTGATAAAGTCAATTTACATTTGGCCTTAACCAGAAAAAATTTAGATACTCTTTCATTTCTTCTTAGAATCATAGATAGTTAAACATTTACTTAAAAACATAAATAGCTTTTCGGGAGTCTAACAAAAGTTTCGTATTCTTACAGAATTATTTTATGACAGTCTTGTTTAAGCTCACAAACTAACGCTTAAAGTTTAAGATATGAGCGGTGAGGCAGCAGCAAGTGCTCAACAGAAACAGAGATATCCTTAAACTACACGCCGAAAAATAATGGCCCTAGCAACATATTGCAGGAACATGTACATATTTGCAGGCATTGTCTCCGGGCTGTCTGTCTTGTTTTTGTTCTGTACAAGTACAAGTTGTACAAGTTGTGAGCTAAAGATATCGATTACTTATGTGCCTTGTATTCTATGTTAAACCTTTTGGAGTAGTCCCCACACTAAACATACTTTACAACATTCACTTACAGAAACTTCCGTCAGACACCTCGTTGTCTTTTTGAATTCCTAAAAATGTCACACACTGGTTTATTTTTCATTAATATAGATTTTTACTTTCAGTAGGATAATAATAATATTATTTCTGGAAATGAAATTCCATCCATATCGGCAGAAAACAACGGTCTCTGTAATATATTCTTCCAAGCACATTTTGCAGGAACCATGTATAACTTTGAAACACGCTCCAAACATTCATATCTTTGTAAGTCCCAAGCGCACTCATATTTAACAGAAAGTGTAGCATGTTACTTGCATATATGCATGCTTTGACGCGGTACCTTACGCGTATTTCATCCGAAACACCCAAATACATACGTGGAAACATTCGTGTGATCCCCCCAAACATCCATATGCCTATGTGGAACCTTGTGCGTGTACGTTTCGTCCCAAACATAATAATATTTATATAATATTTGAATTTGAATTCTATATTTGCATCCAAACAACAACAAAATACCGATTCTAATTCTAATTCAACAAAATACAGATTCTAATTCGAATACAGATTCACTCTAATGTCATTCAGCTTAACTCTCCTAATAGATCTAAAAGATCTATCTAGATCTCAAAAGAAGTGAGGCCCTAAATATTATATTCTATTCACACAAAATGCGGAGCAGGAGCAAACCAGATGTTCTATACTCTCTTTCAGGAATTTCATCCCCGCAGCTCTGCAGTAATTATGAGCTGAGATTCCAAATCTTGACGCATGTCTGCCTATCAAACTGTGCCCAGTTATGGCGTAGAGATATCCTGTCTGGTAGCCACAAGTAATCGAACTATTCAAGTCATAACTTGGAAACACCTGTCTGGTGATCCGCCAATTTTTGTCTTCAGGCCATCGTTTGTCTGGGAGCTTTGGTTTTTAGCATGAGCCTTCATGTAGAATCGGGTATACCCACATGCTCCAGATCCAGTGGAATAAGTCACGTAGTTCCCAATCCCATCAGCTGATGTGCTCTGTCGTTCCCCGGAATGGGCCTGCACTCAGAGAAGTAATTGTTTGAAAAGAGGCAACCGTAAATTCGGGTGTTACCACCGAATCGAGGTCTCCACAATCGAATTGAGGTTGTTACGACCGAATTTAGTCCCCACAAACGTAATTTGGTTGAAGCAACCTCGTTTCATAATTGATTCGGTTGTGACAACCGAATCTTCAATTATATTCGTTCAGTCAACTAAAAAAAAATAAATGATTTCCCGTCACATCCCATGTAGGGATTAGCGATAGCTTCTCACAATCAGTGAGCTGTGCGCGTTCTAGTTTTACACTCACTGATTGTGACATAAAATTTTACACCGATTCCGAACGGTATTTTGAGAAGCTTTTTCATGGCTAAATACTCGATAGTGTCGCCGTCACTAAGCGAAGTGACCGCCGTCGAAAGAAATTTGAGGTGGTCAGAGCAAGGATCGAACCCACGTTCTCATGCACAAGAGCCGCGCACACTACCATTGCACCAACGACGGCCAACTAAATTTTGTAAAATTTCGGTTGAAACAACCGAATTTGAAATTTATTAGGATGCAAGTACCGAAATTGGTACCAAATTCCGTTGGCGTAACCGTATCTGGCATTAATTCGCTTGCAACGACCGAATTTGGCGTCAATACGGTTGCTGTATTCGAATACCTCATTCTGTAGGTACAACCGAATTCGTTTTCAATTCGGTTACCACAACATAATTCTACGTATTTAAAATTTTACGTTTAAAATTCTAGAATCAAATATTATTTTAAAAAGAATTAAAGTATTTAAACATTTGTTGTGGTTATTAAGAAAGGTAAGTAAAATATGTTTTTTATTAAAACGTCTTATTTTGCAGAAATTATTCAACAGATTCAACAGATATCAACAGATTTCAAGTTTTTCAAGGTCTATCATGTGAGATATGCTGAAATCGCCAATATACAAAACGGTTTACGACTTAAATCAACCGATACAACATGTCAGAAGTAGTGCGGTGTCCCACGATGGCCGCGACTTGAAAAAAAGCAAGGAAGAGGCATGTAGTATAACAAATTTATTACCCTATAGATTACCCAACTTATTGACTTTATTTATTCGCTTTTTAATTTTTTATAAGAATACAGGAAAATAAATCATCATTTAATAATAAAAAAATCGTTAACAATTCATTTGTGACACTATCCAAATTCGGTTGTAACAACCACTAAAGAGGTTATGACAACTACTAATGAGGTTGTGCGAACCTTTAATGAGGTTGTGTCAAACTCCAAAGAGGTTGTGTCAACCTGCAATGAGGTTGTGTCAACCTCTAATGAGGTTGCGTCAACCTCTAATGAGGTTGCGTCAACCTCTAATGAGGTTGTACCAACCTCTAAAGAGGTTGTGTCAACATCTATTGAGGCTGTGTCAACCTCTATTGAGGTTGTGACAACCTCTAATTCGGTTGAGATAACCTCTTCGCATTTTTCTGTGAGCGTGTCGCTCGGCACCCATACATATCACATTGTTTGCGCATCTCAATTAGAGATGCGTGCTGGTTAGCGCAATTTTTGAATTCAGAAATACAGTTCCACAGATTTTATAGCAACCTGGCTGTCAAAGTCGATATTAAAACCCATGGTGATGTCGTTACGTCCCAACTAGGTTGGAGCTTCTCCGAATGCCATAATTTCTGCCTGAAAACATTACAATGGCTCACCGATCTTATCCTAAAATTACTAGCCGATTCTGAACGTTTAAGCTTTCATACCTAATTACTCAAGGGTATCGTTATTATTTTTGGGGATAGCTGCCGACAAAAGAAATTGATGGTAGTCAAAACTGGGCCAGAACTAGCGATCTTATGAACAAATGTCGCACACGCCCCTAATGCACCCCGCTTCATATATTTACATTGTTGCAAGAAAGGAATGGAATACCTAACCTGACCAACAATCTTTTGGCGGGATTATCCCGTTTTTCGATGTGCCATCCCGCCTTGTATTTTAATCCCGCTTTTTACACAAAGTAATTTAGCTTGGAAATTGACTTCAATTCACAATGTCAGACGATCGTTTCGAAGTTTTTGAACTGTATCATCAGAGGCTTAGTTATAGTCTGCTGACATCTGTTCAAATGTCTCACTAACCGCAATAATTTGATAGGTTTTTTTTCACATTAATCTGATATATCGCAACAGATCGGATGGTTCACAACAGATCTCAAAACAAACAAATTTCAAATTACGCTGAGTCGCCGACTTCAAATGCCGGTTGAGAGGAAACTATTTATTATTGTATGTAGTTAGTTATTTTTTAGTCTGGCTTTTAAAATTACAAAAATTATAATATAAAAAAATATTTTGTTATCAGTATAAAATTATATACAGGGTGATTCAGGAAGTTCCGGACAAATTTCTCCAGCGTATTCCTTGGCTCATTTCATGACGAAAAGTCCACCAGGACCATGTCCGAAAATGCAAGGGTGCGAAATGGCAGCGGATTCTAAATGTTCGGATTGGCGGTCGGAGGGTAATATGGTAAATCTGCCAGTGGTCGGATTTTTTAGGCTTGTTGGAACGATCTTTAAGAGGCCTTTTAGAATCAATAAAAAAAGTAGAAAAAAAGTCAAATGGCCGAGATACAGAGCTTTCGGAAAAAAATGGAAAAAAAATTCACATAACCTCAATTTGCTCAGCAAGATGGCAGGTAACTTATGTTTATAGCCTTATGTAAGATAGCCATACCTCTTACCTTTCCAAAATTACGTAAACGAAGCCCATAGTTCTTACCCATCCAAAGTTATGACCATTTTACTGAAATGCAAAAATGTTTGTTTTTGTTTTTGGAAGCGAAATAACTGCACACATTTATTTGTTTCTGTAAATTAACACGTTTAAGATTTTGTTTTCCAGTCCATTTTCCAGTCCATTCATCAGTGCCTAAAAAAAGTAAGTAAAGGGTCCGCCACCTAACGTTTTTTTTTCAACTAGTGCTTATTTCGTGAATGGTAACACTTAGCTCATGTCTGATTTGACAGGTAATTAGTTTTATCCTTCCGCTGAACGAATATGGTTGTGTATATGCTTGAACAACGCTGGGAAATATTGCGACATTACTTTGAAAATCATGGTAATGTTGCAGAATGTGTGCGAAAATTGCGTACGGATTATGGAAGAAGGGAAGCACCGTCAGCTCCGTATGTTCGTTATCTTGTGAAAAAAGTGAAAGAAACTGGCTGGAAACCTCGGAGCTTGGATTTGACACCGTTGGACTATTATTTATTATTGTGTTACGCCGACAAGCCAGAGACAATTGACGCTTCAAAGGACAATATTCGTGAAGCCATTGGTGAAATACAGCTGCACACAATCGATAATGTACTTAAAAATAGGACCGATCGTGTAGGCTACTGCATGGCCAGCCGAGGCAGGCATTTGAATGAAATTATTTTCCATTATTAACCGGAAGGATTGTACTTTCAAATAAAAAAAGAAATTTGAGAAAATATTCAGTAGTTGTTTGTTATAGCATTTTCAAAAAAAAAGTTATTTGGCGGACCCGTTAGTATTTATAGATATTCATTGATAGAATTTTGTCATTCAACAAGTGTCTACGAACGCGAAAAGTACAAGTGATTTTTGTCCCATTTTTTAAAAGTGAGTAACGACAAAAAAGTAAAAGTTTACACTAATGTATGATGCAGCAACAGTTTCGAGTACGTTGTGTGTTGAATTAGTAAAAATGGCAACTTATTCAGAAGTTACCTGCCATTTAGCTGAGCAAATTGAGGTTATGTGAATTTTTTTTCCATTTTTTGTTTTCCGAAAGATCTGTATCTCGGCGATTTGACTTTTTATTGATTCTGAAAGGCCTCTTAAAGACCTTCCCAACAAGCCCAAAATCCGACCACTGGCTCAGAAATTAGCAACTTAACCCTACTACCCTCCGACCGCCAATCCGAAAATTTTAAACCCGCTGCCATTTCGCACCCTTGCATTTTCGGACATGGTCCTAGTGGACTTTTCTTCATGAAATGAGCCAAGGAATACGCTGGCGAAATTTGTCCGGAGCTTCCTGAATGACCCTGTACTATTAAATAAAAATTAATAAATTGAAAAAAATTTGTTTATTTTTAAATACAATTTAAACAATTTTTAAATTGTATTGTTTTAAATGTTAAGTCATTCGTTAAAAATAACAAAATTCCGTGTTATCGGTCAAAATCTCGCATTTCGATCAAAAACAGTTGGCCAGGTAAGCTAGCCTTTGTACGATGCCTTTGTACGGTGACGAGTGTCGCATTGTAAATATTGAAAAGAACGCTGACCTATGGCAATGCTTCATTCAGCTGCAACGCGAGCTGCGACCAAACGGTATAGGGAAAAAAGGAATGGAGGTAACTCGTCTCTTTAGGCGTAAGCAACGGCAGTGGAGAAAGCGCAAGAGTGAGAAAATTGAGACATACAGAAGGAGAACGAAACCCGAAAATTCTACCAAAAAGTCAAAAGCAGAACTAATGGGTATGGTTTAGGGCCCCCTTCTGTAAAGATAAGGACGAAATACTAGTACCTGAGATATCCAATGACCATGAGACAACCGATCACAATTTGGCGGACAACGTCGATTGCCCCCTCCTAACCAAGACGAGGTTAGAACAGCTATTGCCCGGCTTAAGAACAACAAAGCCGTAGGAGCCGATGGCTGGCGTCGATGAGCTGATAAGGGTCATGCATTAGCTCATTAGCAAAATATGGTGATATGAATGCATGCCCAGCGATTGGAGTCGCAGTGTACTATGCCCCATATTTAAAAAAGGTGACGCGAGTCTTTGTGCCAACTACAGTAGAATAAGCCTTTTATCCATAGCATATAAGGTTCTATCAAGTATAATGTGCGAAAGACTAAAACCAATTATCGCTGGCCTGATTGGGCCATACCAGTGGGGCTTTAGGCGTGGAAAATCAACAACGGACCAGATTTTCACGCTACGGCAAATCCTGGAGAATAGCCAGGAAAACCAATCGATACCTATCATCTATTTTCAGATTATAAGCTGGCTTTCGATAGCCCGATATGGAAGAAACTCTACAAAGCAACTTCTAAGCTTGGTATTCCTGCAGAACATGGGGTCAGAATCGTTCTTGATTTTTTGAATAAAGTTCCTAACCCCTCAGATGACGATGTTTTTATGTCTCATCTGCTGCTTATGAGAGAACGGAAAGGATTTTCAATTATATCCACTGTACGCGAGTCAAGAAAAATAAATATCCACTAATATCGAAAGCACGATACAAAAATCGAAAAAGACGATTTAGGATCAGAGATACGACATCTTTTTTGAAGTAGAATGATATCTCAAATTTTTCTCAAATTTTGAAGGTATCGATCAACTTAGTTCCGTGAATCTGTGGTGTTCGACCGCAAATCAAAAATAAATGTCAAGCGGCCAAGGAAACATTTGGCAGAAAAAGAGTATCGACAACAGCATGCGTTGACTTGAAATGGGCATTGCGAACGTGGCCCTCTACTAGTCTAAATTCGATGCTGAAAATACTTCCGATTTAACAATTTCCTAAGAGTGTTGCGGCGAAGAAAGTTGCGAGCATAGTAGGATTCTGCGTATTATGCCAAGTGGGTTCATACCTGAAACTACGGACTATGCTAGTCCAAGGCAAAACTTCTTAGGACTTGCGTATTAGGGAACCACAATACATCAACAAAATTCTGAATTTTATTCATTTTCTTACACAGGCTGGACAAATTTCACCAGCGTATTCCTTGGCTTATTTCATGAAAATATGTAAATCTACGACCATCCCCGAAAATGCAAGGTGGCGAAATGGCAGCGGTTTGAAAATTTTCAAATTGGTGCTCGGAGAGTACTAGGTTAAAATTGCTGAGTTCTGAACCAGTGGTCGGATTTTTGAGCTTGTTTGAAAAGCATTTAAGATACCTTCCAGAATCATTAAAAAAATTATAAAAAAGGTGAAATCGCCGAGATACGGAGCTTTGGAAAAACAGATATAAGAACGTGAACATAACCTCAATTTTCTCATCCAGATGTTCTCCCAAAGACCTTACCAACAAGCTCAAAAACAAAAAAATCTGACCACTGGTTCAGAAGTTAGCAATTTTACCCTCCGACCACCATTTCGAAAATTTTCTAACCGCTGCCATTCCGCCCCCTTGCATTTTCTGTGGATGGTCGTAGATGGACATATTTTCATGAAATGAGCCAAGGAATACGATGGTGAAATTTGTCCAGTCGTGACTGAACCACCCAGTATGGTATATTTTGTTATTTAAGCTAAATATTCTAATACTTATATAGTCACAGAAATAAAACCATTTAAGATTTCGAAAATTTTGCTATTTTTTACGAAACTGCAAGATTTATGAAATGTACTTCTAAAAGGGATCATAATTAAAGTACAGGGTGGCTGGTTAAAGCCAAAAAAAAATTAATACCTTTTTTCCTATTTAAAGAATCTGATTAATTTTTTTTTTATTTTGTATATAGATTTGTAGATTTAACAAAAATGGATAACTGGGACACTAAAACAAGAATATGGATAGTCCGCCGCCATCACGCACTGGAGTCCGTAGCTTCGGTCCACGTTTGGCGGCAATCCTCCGAACAGATGGACCATAATGAGACTTATTAACAATTTTGTGCCGAGCATAGGACAGTCAACAGAAGACCTTACCATCGAAACCCTTCAGTTCGGACAGAGGAAACAATCGCTGCTGACGCTGCTGCCATACAAAACAATCCAAGAGTTTCGACCAGAAGCTTATCTAAGCAGACAGTCATTGCAGTCAATTATGCACGAAGATTTGGACTTATTCCCATATAAAACTCAAATGGCCAACAAACTGAATGCAACAGACTTCCCGATTCGCTTGGAATTTTGCCAGAAGATGCTTCAAATGGTGGAAGAGGACGGAAACATGTGGAACTGTCTTTTCATGTCTGACGGGGCCCATTTCGATTTAAACGGCAACATAAACAAACAAAATTGTCGAATATAGAGCGCCTCCAACTCACAGAATCTCCGTGAAACGGAATTGCATCACTGTGTGTCACAGTGTGGTGTGCAGTTTCATCACGCTGCGTTGTTGGGCCCTACTTCTTCGAAGAAAACGGTCACACCGTTACGGTTACTGGAGACCGTTTCTTGAGCATGTTGAGAGGGCTTTTCTATCCAGATTTACTCCGAACGAAAACTTCTTTCAACTCTGTGTGGTTTCAGCAAGATGGTGCAACTTCTCACATAGCCAGGCCTGTTATGACAGAATTGCGACGAAAATTTCCCAATAAGCTGATATCCAGAAACTCCACAATCCGTTGGCCCCCCAGGTCGCTTGACCTTACTGCACCTGACCTTTTCTTGTGGGGTTATTGCAAACAGGAAGTCTACAAAGCAAAACCAACAACTTTACAATCCATTCGAGAAACAATTGCGGCTATTCCTGTTTCAACTCTCCAAGCAATAATCAACAACTTTTTGGTAAGATGCCGCACATGCATCAACGAGCAGAGGGACATTTAAATTCCATTATTTTTAAAACTAATTAAGCTAATAAAATTGAATGAGCTTTAACATGAATAAACGAAAAATTAATTCAATACACTGAAAAAAAAGTTATTTGAGTTTCTTAATATAGCAGTATTCATCAGCCAAGTATGTAAATATTCGTAGGTATAAGAAAATATTTCATTGCATCTATGCAAAAGGGATTATACAAGTTATTGAAGCATAATTCTTTCTTAAAACATAATTTTTTCAGTGTACTTACATATACTTGTACACATATATTTCATGTATATTTGTATACAAAGGGGTGCAATTAAATATCAACATGTTGACAATGACATCTTTATCGACAATTTTCAAATAACACCGGAATATAATTAATGAGATGAATTGTTTTTCCTAACATTTCCCAAGAAACATCAACTCGATAGCACCAAAGGAAACTAAACATATTACACATACATTTGTACATTATACCCGCCTATACACCTGTATGTAGTGCATGTCGTAAGGACAATATAGGACAACCAAGGACACAATGCAGATGTTGTACAGTAAATGTAATTATGTCTGATGTAACAACAAGTAATCATAATCATATGATACTTATTGCTAATACATAGAAAATGCTAGGGCTAACAATGGAAGATTGGGGGAAAATGGCAAATAAATTGAGGATTTAATGTAAATTTAGATACCTCGGATCTGCCGTAAACAGAAACAACGGCGTCAGCCTTGAGATCAAGCGGAGAATATATGTTATTTTGGGCTAAGTAAGCACTTAAGAGATAAAGCCCTCTCTCGAGTAACAAAAGTCCAATTATACCAGACTCTTATACAGCGTGTCTTGCTTAATGCCGCAGAATCCAGGGTCTTATCGAAAACAGACGAAACGTCTGAAGAAGTCTTCGAGAGAAAAATACTCCGAAAAATTTATGGTGCTATAGGGCACAACGGCGAGTATCGGCAACGCATGAACCATGAACTGTATGAGCTATATCCTGACTTTGAAATAGTTAAGCGGATCAAAATATCGCGATTGCGCTGGCTAGGTCATGTCAGTAGAATGGATGAAGACGAACCAGCACGAAGGATTTGCGAAACCGAACTCGACGGAAGACAAAAATAGGAAGACCAAGACTCCGCTGAAGGGATCAGATTGACGAATCCCTGCGTACGCTTGGTATTGCCAACTGGGGAGATAAGGCAAAATATCGGACTGGTTGGCGAAATATTTTATCTTCGTTTTGTAGGGTCCCTGACCTCCCGGAGTTCTTCGATACGGGATAAGTAAGTAAGTTAGTCACTTGTCTAAACCCAAGGATGGTATTATGGATGTACACGGTGGTGGTTACACCCGTTCTGACCTATGGAGTATCGGTATGGCGGTTGGCTTTGAATAAAGATACAAAACTGTCAACAGTCCAGAGAACAGCATGCGTTGGCGTGACAGGGGCATTATGAACGTGCGCCTCTTCTTCTCTCAATTCGATACTGAATTAACTTCCAATAAGGAAATTTGTTAAGAGTGTAGCGACCAAAAGTTTTTGCGGCTTAGAGAGTTGAAATGTTGGACCAAACGAAGCTACGGGCATAGTAGGATTCAGTGCATTTTGCCTAGTGGGGTCATACCTGAAACTATGGACTATGCCTCTCTAAAGTGGAATTTCCGGAAAACTTCAGAACACTCATACCGCAAAGAGAAGAGTGGAGGAACCACTCACTGTTGCAGGATGTTGGCATAGACATTTTTACGGATGGATCTCTACTCAACTGCAATTGGAATAACACTGTCAACTGGTATCCCTGATATTGGTAGTATCTTCCTAGCGGAAGTAATATTGGTACTAATATCCAAACTGTGTCGTTAGTTACGAAATCACGCAATAGTAGAAAAGAGTGTAAAAATCTTCTTGTGCAGCGAAGCGACTTCTCCTAAGAGGATAATAATTTGATACTGGCTCGATAATGTAGAAATTTTCAAGACGAGATCGACACCATGACCGTAATTTCCCTAGTGTGGTTTTCGGAAACGAATCCGCCGATGAACTAGCTAGGAAAGGTTGTAGTGAAAATGCGGTAATTGAAAGCCCTGTAATAGTGGTGTAAAACTCGATTCATCGCCGCTTTCACCACGAGGCAGACAAAAGCTAGAGAGAACTCAGTACCTGTCGCATTGTTAGCAGGTATTTGGCTTAGATATACGGTAAAAGAAACGAGTTCCTGATGACACTGAACGATCACTGGAATATTGGTACATTTGCTGGTAACAATTTCATATAAACCAGGCGTTATTGTCATAGTTGCGACCACGACCTAATGGCGGAAACCCCAGAAAACGATATCCCTCAGTGCCCAGCCTTGGCATACATAAGGAGGATAATTTTGGGAAAGAACTTTTTTTGAGGGAGTGCCGGAACTGAGGAGTATCGAATTCTGTATGTTAACAGTAAAATAACTTAAAATATTTCTTCTATTTTTCACGACAATTTATATAAAAAGGCAACACAGTGCGTCGTTTCAACCCCATAGTGACCACAAGTTTGTAATTGCCAAAATGCTTATTGATGCATGGAAAGCACCAAATATACCCTTGCAAAAACTGGGATTCCCATTAGAACCACTTCATAATTCATCAATTGGGCCAGGTCCAATACATCAAATATAAAAAAATGGATTGCCATTACATTCCATGAAGGGCTTGGGGAGAGCTTCTCACAATCAGTGAGCTGTGTGCTTTCTAGTTTTACAGTCACTGATTGGGACCTACAATTTGATACCGGTTCCGAAGCTTTTTCATGGTTAAGAACTCGATAGTGTCGCCATCACTAAGCGAGGTGACCGAAAGAAATGCAAGCTGGTCTGAGTAGGTATCCAACACACATTCTCATGTAAAAGAGCCGCGTACACTAACCATTGCAACAACGACGGCCACATCAAATAAAGGGTTTTTCAACAGAGACGCTACAAAAGTAAATCGATAGGGACAGCAAACGACGCCATATTTTTCCCCGCTCTTTTGACATTTCTCTTCAGTAAGGTTTGCCATTTCATCATGGAAAGATATACGAGCCAACAACGAGTCTAAATTATAAAAATTTACTACCGAAATTTGGAGTCAGTGGCCTCAACTTTAAGAGGCCAACTGTAAGAGGCCTCAACAATCAGCGATGAGGGTCATTTCTGGCTGAATGGCTTCGTCAATAAGCAAAATATGCGTTATTGGTCAGACAGCAATCCACACGTAATCCATGAGTCATCATTGCATCCCGAAAAAATTACGGTTTGGTGCGGTTTATGGGCCGGCGGCGTCATTGGGCCGTACTTCTTCCGTGATGAGCAAGACCGGCACATTACTGTGAATGCGAATCGTTACCGTTCAATGATAACCGAATATTTTTGGCCCCAATTGGATAATATGGACTTGGAGGACATGTGGTTCCAACAGGACGACGCCACAAGCCACACATCGAATGCCACAATCAATTTATTGGAAACCAAGTTTGGTGAACGTGTTATCTCACGAAATGGCCCAGTCGATAGGCCGCCTCGGTCATGCGATTTGACGCCGTTAGATTATTTCCTGTGGGGCTACGTCAAGTCTATGGTCAATGCCAACAAGCCAGCGACGATTAATGAACTTCGTACGAATATCGAACGTGAAATTGCAGCAGTACCGGCCGATTTATGCTTGAAAACCGTCGAAAATTGGGTTCAGCGTCTGGACTTCTGCAAGCGTGCCCGTGGTGGTCATGCAAAAGAAATCGAGTTCCATACATAATGGCATCGAACGTACTTTCACAGGAATAAAGAATTTCATTGGTATCTAAACCCGGTTTTGTTTTATTTAAAAAAAAATTTTGTAGCGCTCTTATTGAAAACCCCGTTATTTATTCATTAAAATTGGCTTTTGTAAAATTTACCTTTTAAAATATTTTGTTGATGAATTCTAAAGTATTAGTTACGATTTTGATCAATTATTCCTTTGCAGAGTATTTATATAAAAAAATTGTTTCCATAAGATCCCACGATAGAACTGAGGAGACCATCTCACTAGATGTGCACTCACTGATTAATACCTACAGTTGTACACCCGTTGCAAAAGAACTCGATTGAAATGTAAGGTGTTCAGAGCAGGAATCAAACTCACATTCTCGTGTACAAGAGCCACGCAAACTACCATTACACCACCGACAGTCTTGTCAGGCGGTCACCATTCTAAAATGTGATCCAAACCACTGTCAACTTCTCATGATAATTTAGTGTTTGTGGATAATTCGTCGTGGTTCTCTCTGTGCGTTCGAGTGTATAACCTAGAATGTGCAAAAACAAACTGATGTACACCCCCACATACATACATACATGTGCACGTCAATGTGTATGTGTGTCTGTCTCTTTGTATATATGTACACGGTGTACAAGCACTTACAAACTACTTTAGAGATAAATTAAAGCCAACTGAACGCAAAAAAGAGTTAATTTCACATTCCGCTTTTTCGATTTGTCTCTTTCCTTCGTTTACTGCTTAAGTTTGAATTAGTGCGTCTGTGTATGTGTGTGTTTGATTTAGTGTTAGTGTTAGTGTTAGCGTTAGTATGTTGAGTTCAGTTAAACCACTACGACAAGTGTACGAATGTGAGTCCTTATCGGATTGCATTACACGTTTCTACTTGGCATATAACATAAGAAATGCTTCAATGCATTCTTCCCCATTCGTTCGTTTTTCGTCTCATTTTATCATCTTACGAAATGAAAAGTGTGAATGGGTGTATTTGTGTGTGTATGTGTGTGTGATGATGGCTACTTATGCAGCAACATCACGACATGACACTTTCAAGTATCTTCATCTACTTTCCCAACTCATGTAGTGTCACAAATGCTCTTCATCTTGGTCGTGTCCTAATCCGGACTTATATCCTTCCGTGAAAACTGTTGCAGCAAATCATTCGAGCATGGGCGAAAAGGAAATGAACTGGGGATTGCGTTGCAATGAGTCCTTTTTTTCTCATGCTTGATGTTTTAACATGCAGATTACCAAGTAGCGATTGTCGGCGAAAATGACACGTTTTCTCGTTTTTATTTCTATTAAATATTATATACCGCTTGAATACTTATTTTAGGACACTGTAACGGGATTTTACGCAACCGATAGAATTTATTTCAAAAGCAGTTACAAAAGATTGTTGCATCTTACACCGACAATAGCAACATTATATTTTGTAAATATTACAAAGTGACTTTGTAACAATATGGAGAGGTATCAAACATAGGAACTTGTTAATATGAAATTTTAACTTTTTACTTGGTTAAAGCGCCAAAGACTTATTTATCACCCTTTTTCTTGAATTGGCCGTCAATTTATTTCACTCGTTCAGATGAAAATATAATTTTAATAACCATTCAAAAATTAGGGGTGTGCGAGTGACAATAATTTGCAGTGTCACTCGGGAATCACGCGTGCTCACGACTATCATTAAATTCAATCACGTGATTGTGAGTGCACGTGTTTATAATTTCAGTCGCGTTCGTGAGCGTGCGTGTTTGAAATAATTGGTATTCACGCTCACGAATCACACTCGCGAAACACACTCCCGAATCACGCTGTCAAGTTCATTGAACATGTTCCCAACAAAATCTACACAATTTCTCCGAAAATTGTTCCAGAATTATTGAAAAATCCACATGTTTTTGTTTTTCCGGATACATACAGAAGTACGCACCAGTTTTGCAACAAACGAATTACTGTTTAACAATAAGTGGCCGTCGGTGGTGCAATGGCAGTGTGCGCGGCTTTGTACATGAGAACGTTGGTTCGACACCTGCTACGACCGCTTTACATTTTTTTCGGCGGCGGACACCTTCTTCAGTCACGGCTGTATTCTCGAGTATTTAGCCATGAAAAATCTTCTCAAAATATGGTTCGCAACCGCTCTAAAACTGTAGGGTTCAATCAAAGAGTGTAAAACAGCTCACTGATTGTGAGATGCTTTCACCAATCTCTTCATGGGATGTAATGGGAAACCAATTTTGTTAACAATAAATATGAACAACTTTTAAAACTAGAAACGATTGGCATTAAAATGTCGTGAGTTGACGTGAGAGATTTCTCTTTCTTGTCTTGTAAGCGTGCGTGATTGTCAAACGTTGAAAATTTTCGAGCGTGTCAAAATTTTTTTTGAAACTCGTGATCGTGCGTGATCTTTCGCAAAGCGAGTCGATATGAAATCCGTTATAGATATTTTAGACGAAAATTAACACAAATTAATGTTTCCACTTTCACCCATGTGACCTATTTTTTATCAGCCATCGCAAACGCGCGGGTTCAAACTCGCCATGAGCTGCAGAGCGGCGTCTAGAATAACGCAGTTACTCGTTAGGAGTGAGGTGCAAAAATACGTACTATGATTTGGGAGCACGAGCGCAAAACAGGAGAAACAAACCAGGCGTCCGCGAGTAAGTTGTGGCCGTTTGTTTATATGAATTTAAGCATGCGCTGTGTTGTCTCAGACACGTAAAACCATTAGCCCAGGAGCAGCTGGCGTACCGTCCACGAGACGAAAAAGGTTACTATGATGTGGGGAGAGAAGAAGAGTTGGGAATTTTAGATCATTCAAGTGAGCGCTCTTTTGAGTTCAGCTCAACATAATGTATTAGTTCGTTCATTCAGTTATAAGCCTGACATTACCGCAATCCGAGAAATGCGATGGACAGGACATGGCTGCACAGGAAAGGGAAACTGCGACATATACTATAGTTGCCATTGGAAAAAACATGAATTTGGTTGCGGATTTCTAGTTGGCAAAAGTCGGCGGCATCTAGTCTCTAGGTTCAATCCTGTGATTGAACGTATAGCCACAATCCGCATAAAAGCGAAATATTTTTATATTTCCCTAATTTGTGCGCACGCCCTAACAAAAATAAAGATGATGATGCTAAAGACATATTCTATGAGGTCCGAGAGGAATCGTATGACCGCTGCCCTGGCCATGACATTAAGATTGTACTAGGAGATTTTAATGCCAAAGTAGAAAGGAAGAATGTGTTTCTTCCAACCATTGGCAATTTCAGTCTACAGTTGATGACTGATTGACTTTGCCGCGGCAAAAAACATGGTCATTAGTGGTACAAGATTCCATCATAAAGACATCCACAAGGTTACTTGGGTATCCCCTGATCAGAGAATGAGGGACCAAATTGATCACGTGGTAATTGATGGAAGGCACTCATCCAGTGTAATGGACGTACGAGTGATCAGAGGAGCTAACATCAATTCTGATCACTACCTGGTAGCAGTAAAGGTTCGCACAAGATTAAGTAGAGCGAAAATCGTACGAAACCAGACGCAGAGGAAGCTGGATATCGGAAAGCTGCAATTACCAGAGGTAGCCACAGCCTACTCAAGGAAGCTCTCGCAACTTCTGGCACATAACCCACCCCCTCCCGACGACGATCCTAATGAGCAGTGGAAACCCATTTCCGACTCTATGAAAATTGCCGCAACAACCGTACTTGGGTTTCAAAAACCGCTTCGCAGCAAACCATGGTACGATGAAGAGTGCCACATTGCAAATGATGAAAAGAACGCTGCACGCATGGCAATGCTCCAGTCAATTGCAACGTGAGCTGCGACTGAGCGGTATAGGGAGAAAAGACAGGAGGTAAACTGTCTCTTTGGGTGTCAGAAACAGCAGTGGGGACGCGCGAGATTGAGAAAATTGAGACATACAGAAGGAAGAACGAAGCCCGAAAATTCTACCAAAGGGGTCATAAACGGAACTAATGGGCATGGTTCAGGGCCCCCTTCTGTAAAGACAAGAACGGAAATCTCATCGCTGATGTGCAGAGTATGTTGGCAATATGGAGAGACCATTTCTGTACGCTATTGGTATCTGAGTTTTCCAATGACAATGGGACAGCGTCGATTACCCCCTCCTAACCAAGACGAGGTCAGAACAGCTATTGCCCGGCTTAAAAACAACAAAGCCGCAGGAGCCGATAGATTACCGCCGGAGCTATTTAAGGCTGATGCCGACGAGCTGATAAGGTGCATGCATCAGCTCATTAGCAAAATTTGGTTAGATGAATGCATGCCCGGCGATTGGGGTCTCAGTGTACTATGTCCCATATTTAAAAACGGTGACCCGAGTCTCTGTGCCAACTACGGTGGAATAAGGCTTTTATCCATAGCATATAAGATTCTATCAAGTATAATGTGCACACAGGGAAAAGATTAGTTGGAAATCAATTCAGCCATTGGAAATTCCATGATAAAGTCTATATTTTGATTAGAATTCATAACTGTCAAACATCAGAATTATTTGTCGATGTTATTGTTAGATTAAAAATAGGTTTTACTAAATACAAGTTGCTACTACCGAACTTTAGTTGTATTAACCAATTTGAGTATTTCAAAAACCTCATTCATCTGAAATGGAAGATACAACTAATAAAAAGTACAGTATTAGAATTCGTGTTCAATTATTAGTTACTGTAATCATAATTTAGTTTCTATTACAAAAACACTTGTTACAAAGTTATGTATTCGATTTTTCACAAGAAGCTCTGTTGTTAAAGAGAAACTACACATATTTGAATGTTACACGAGGACTTTACAGAAAAACTATTATTTTAAACAGGAAGTGATAAACAAAGTTGTGAAGAAACAATAAAGTGTATAGATATCAGCCATCGAAGAATACATATTATCATAAATTGAGGTGAAGTGAGACTTTTAAAAACAATCGTTGAATCTGACGCCACTACTGACGCCTTAACAAACACATGCAAACAATTGTGGACACTTGGCTGGAAGAACTAGTATTGTGGATGACACAAATTAACTTAAACATACATATGATACCTAGGGTAACCCATCCCCATTTTTGATCGAAAATATGAAAACTTGAGAAAGACTGTCTATATTTATTTTTCTATTGGACGCTTCGTTTTCGAGATATAGAAATTTTTGCATATTTTCGATTAAAACAAATGGCCATGAAACCCTGGTTATAAATAATAATAATGTTGTTTATATTTTTAAATATAATATAATACAGCCCTTAAATTCAAGTACATAATTAGTTGAGCATACCAATATATTATTTGGCACAACCGAATTAGTATTTAAATTTGTCGTTCATCCAAGTAATAGGATATTCACCACTACAGGATAATTTGATTGCTAGAACTAAAACTCGATTGACAGATCACATTTATTTCTTGTTGCTGTGACTTCAACCAAATATTTGACTTCTTGCAACCAAAACTGATTTACAAAACAATTGATATGCACAACATTTGGTGATACTGAACAACATTTGGTGATACTGGTAATCACAACAGAATAATGTGATAGTCCAAGGGACCGCCAAATTTTAGTTGGGTGTAAATATAGCTGTGACAACGAATCTCTTCTCTGTGTGTGCGAAGCACTAAAGCCAATTATCGCTGATCTGATTGTACCGCACCAGATTGGCTTTAGGCCTGGAAAATCGATAACTGACCAGATTTTCACGCTACGTCAAATCCTGGAGAAGACCGGAGAAAAACAAATCGACACCTATCATCTATTTGCCGATTATAAAGCGGCTTTCGATAGCCCGATATGGGGGAAACTCTACGAAGCAATGTCTGAGCTTCGTATGCTGCAAAACTCATACGCCTTTTGCAGGAAGTTGGTAAGGATCTTACCGAACCCTTCGAAACCAAGCGAGGGCTCAGGCAAGGCGACACCCTATCGTGCGATCTCTTTAACATCTTAATGGAGATCATTCTGAGACAAGCTGCAGTCAATATGAATACAACCATCAGCAACAAAAGTCACATTCTGCTCGCGTATGCTGATGATGTCGATATCATTGGGTGCACAATTGGAGAAGTTACTGCGGTTTCTTCGAGAATTGTGAAGGAGTCAGCAAAAGTGGGTCTGACGGTAAATGAGGACAAGACAAAATTACTGGTTTCAACGAGCAGCGCCTCCACGCGATTACCGATATAATAATAATTTCGAGGTGGTGGACGAATTTATATAACTCGGATCTATATAAAAGTGTCGTCTTCGCTGGAGCTGGAAGGGGTTGTTCGTCGAAAACAACAAAGTAAGCCTGGAGATCAAGCGGAGAATTGTGCTTGTAACGCCCTCTCTCGAGTAACAAAAGTCCAACTATACCGGACTCTCATACAACCTGTCTTGCTTTATGGCGCAGAATCCTGGGTTTTATCGCATGCAGACGAAATATATGTAGGTGTCTGAGAGAGAAAAACCCTCCTCAAAATGTATCGCCCTATAGTGCACCACGGCGAGTATCGGCGACGCATGAACCATGAGCTGTAATAGCTTTATCCCGACATTGACATAGTTAAGCGAATCAAAATAATGCGATTGCACTGGCTGGGTCATGTCAGTATAATGGATGAAGAAGAACCAGAACGAAGGGTTTTCGAAACCGAACTCGAAGGAAGATGAAAAATGGGCAGACCAATACTCCGCTGTAGAGATCAGGTTGATGAATACCTGCGTACACTTGGTATTACCAACTGGAGAGATAAAGCAAAAGATCGAACTGGTTGGCGGAATATGTTAAAAGGTTTTACTTTCACTTACCAACTCGCGGCATATGTAGAAGGCCTTCCGCAATGTCTGGGTTGATTGTTGTTATCTTCTATAGGGAGATTTTATGTAAATGTAATATTTCTAGCCTTGCGATATTTAGTACGGGCCTTAGACTAAATCTGAATATTTCGTATAGTGCATAAATAAGTTGCTGAACAAAAAGAATTTTTATTATCTTAAAATGAATGTCTTTATACTTAGAATCGACGTAGTTGTCCTGGCATGCTGGTTATGTCGGTGTGAAATTGTTTATTGGTGTATTCCATATTAGAAAGGCATTGTCACTGTGTATTAATGTATAAAGCCTCCAATAACATCATATGTAGAGTTGCGGCCGCTAGATGGTGAACTTGATCTGATGGACTTAGCGCTAGAAGAATCGTATGTTGATGTAATCAGAGACAACCATATTTTTTGTCCGGCTAAGTGGTGCAGGAAGGTTGTGCTATTAAAACTCAACTGTAGGCTCAGTCTCACTTTATAATTTTCTTCGCTTTGGTCACGGTTATTGGTAGGGCGAATGTTGGACTTTCGAAATTTATCGAAATACTTGGTGCAGATGTGTTTAAAGCAATTTTGATGACAACAAGCACTTGAGTATTTACAAATTAAAAGCAATAAAATTAAATGGACTATTGAGGCAAATGATTTCTGATGCAGGGATTCGTTGAGATGAGCATTTAATAAATTTAGCACGTGTTATTCACAGAGTGTATCGAGGGTATTTGGTATAAAAATTGGATGTATTTTTGACACACAAATTAGTAGCATCACTTATGAGATGGAGTAACATGGATAGCGTGACGGTGCACCCTTTTATTATTCTTGAGATGTATTATATCACAGATTGCCGTTGATTTTAGTATCTGTGGTGACAAGGCAATACATTTTTATTTTATATAAAATTTTGACAATTTCAGAACTCACTTGAAATTTAATTGTTCATCTACACATCCGCAAATTAAGCACAAAGGCAGTAATTGGACTTCAAGTGCCAAAGGTACTTATGATTTACTTGAAATTTAAAGATTTAAAGAACACTGTATCGAACGTATCACTTGGAGGTCTGGATGAAAAAGGAAGTTATCTTCGCAATGCTTGTCAAATACAATAATTTTTGACTTCTTTCATAACGAGGGTGGAGAAAATTGTCCGAACTGCTGGAATCATAAAGTTGCCACCCATGCCGCTTATTTATCGATTCATGAAGCCCCAATTATGAAGAAAGTACATTAGGCTTGACATTATGATCAAATTTAATATCAAATATTCTTGAGAACATTTTCTGTACATTTTACGGGTATCCCTCCTACTTCTTAACTTCCTAACACAATGCTGCGAAATTTTCAAACACTCGAAATTTTTGTAAATTAGTATTAGTCGACCACATTTTATCACTGGCTGTAACTATTTATCACATTGAATAAAATGTACTATGTACAATTCACAGCGTACATATGTAGATGCCTACAATGTACCGATATGGAACATATGTGACATAAATATATATTTCTCACGGCACATATGTATAACACTAGGTAATCAAAACAAAGAAAAAATAACCATTATTATCAGCTGTAGACCATTGGCGATAATCAGATTTTAGAATTTAGATTTTAGAAGAACTTGTTCAATGGCCATTAGAATAATTTAAATTTGAATGGGTTGGTGAATATTGTTAATCCTTACAATAATTATAAAAAGTTATCTGGAATATGAAAGTGATAGAAAGTATCATATCAAAAGCCCATTACAGAGGGGTTGGGGAGAACTTCTGCTAACCATTCGGTTATTACAACATAATTTTATATATTTCATAAGTTCAAAAATTTAAAATCAAATATTATATTAAAAAATGCAAAGAATGTAAGTGTGGGTCGAGAAAAATAGTTCACCCGGTCAGCCCCTAGTTTTAAAGATTGTCGCATTAAATTTCAAAATACAAAATTTTTTTTTTGATCTGTGCAACCTTCGACCCCCCGAAATGTTTTTTTTTGTGCTATGTATGACTTCTGATCAAAACAAGATGCATATCGTTGTTCATGTTTAATCAAGGGCCACATATTTCTTGATGAAAACTTTTGACTCCGACGTAAGTTTTGACAACTGACTTCTTGTAGCTCGTTTTCATTACCCTATTGTTGCCTATTTTTTTAAACGTCCGTAAAGAACTAAAATATATGTGAAAGTTTTGCCTTTAAATTAATTAGTTTTATCCATAAACAAAAAAGTTATAGAGCTTTTAAAATCCAATAGGCCACCCTATTTACCGCACACTAAAGTTTGTTTGTTCTGCCTTGGTATTTTCAGCCCGATCACAACAAGGCTCACGCCGTTTGATCACAGCCTACTTTTCAAATTTAAATTCACCATTCTACACATTTCACACACTTTCATATATTTTTTAGTTCTTTACGGACGTTTAAAAAAATAGGCAACAATAGGGTAATGAAAACGAGCTACAAGAAGTGAGTTGTCAAAATTGACGTCGGAGTCAAAAGTGTTCATAAAGAAATATGTGGCCCTTGATTAAACATGAACAACGATATGCATCTTGTTTTGATCAGAAGTCAAATGCCAACATAGCGCAAAAAACCCATTTCGGGGGGCCGAAGGTTGCACAGATCAAAAAAAAATTTTGTGTTCTGAAATTGTAATGCGACAATCTTTAAAACTAGGGGGTGATCGGGTGAACTTTTTTTATATATATGGGGTCCGACCCATATTAATGTACAGTTATTGTTGTGGCGGTGATAGTAAGATTTGTCTGTGGTTGTTAAGAAACGTAAGCAAAAATATCGTAATTACGGATTTTGATGCTTTCGGAATTCCAAGAGAACTGCTTGGGACAAGTTCAACAGGATGCTGAAAAGTAAGCTTTCTAAGTCCGCCCTACACACTAATACCACTACACTCTAATACCACTACACAAGCCGTATCCCACTAGGAGAAATGCATGGATACTGCATCCAAAGTGTCATTTCCTCAAAGTGTCACGCTCAAAGAAAACTTATTCGCCTTGGTGGACAAATGAGCTCACAACGCAAGATTTATAACTGGGTCCTGGCAGAAGGTTATAGACACTGTAAAAATACGATCCAGGTCAAAGTTCTGCGGATTGATGGAGAACATAAAGGATACAGCTAGACTCAGCAAAATAATGGCCAAGGGGCACTCAAATCCCACCTATGTGAGAAGGGATGACGGGGCATGGTCAAATAGCTCAACTCAATCACTAGAGACAGGCTGCGATGACACATTCAGGGATGTGCGAACATTATCAACTCAATACTCAGATACTAACGGTATAGAGGATATAATCAGTCCAGACAGGATATCCTGCGCTATCGATAGCTTATCACCATATAAATCTCCGGGATCAGATGGTATTATGCCAAAGCTGCTGCAAATTGCGTAGGTCACAATTAAGCCATGGCTCCGTATCATATTCGGATCTTGCCTGACCCTTAACTACTTACCAAAGAGTTGGAACCAGGTTAGAGTGGTTTTCATTCCCAACGCGGGGAGGAAAACGCTTGAAAGGCTAATAGACGCGTACATACGTACGAAAATGGATGGATCGCCCAACATATCATGTTGTCAACATGCATATCTAAAAGGCCGCTCAACCGATACAGCCCTACAAGAAGTCGTCAAAACTGTTGAGAGGTCCTTGGAACAAAACCAATATACCCTTGCAGCCTTCTTGGATATAGAAGGTCATTCAATAATGTCAGCTCAGCGGCTATAGAAGAATCTCTTGAAGATCTAGGCGTGGAAACATTCTTTGAGAGTTCGATAGTGACAATGCTACAGAGCAGAATCATCAACGCCTCTATGGGCAAAAACGAGTCATCAGAGCGAGTGAATAGGGGAACTCTTCAGGGTGGAGTCATCTCTCCACGACTTTGGTTACTCGTGATCAACAAAAAACCACTAAAACTGAACAATATGAGTATCAAAACCGCGGCGTATGTGGATGACGTGGTAACAATCGTATCTGGTTTGTTCCCATCCGTGTTGAGCGAAATCATGAATGAGGCCTTGAAATCACTTAATGACTGGGCCAGTGACCTTGGAGTGAATCCAGGGAAGACATAAGGTCTAGCTTTTTCCACGAAGACCAAGATACCAAAGTTCAATCCTCCTCGGCTAAGTGGAATAGAGATTCCACTATCAACTAACGCTAAGTACTTGGGTGTGATTCTAGACCCTAAACTATCCTGAGAGCGTAACATATTGTAAAAAAATGTTCGGACGCCGGTATGGAGCAATGGTATGGTGCCCTGTCGCGGGGAAGACGTCCACCATGAAACTGTTGTATAGCGCGCAGAGATTAGCTTGCATCGGCATAACAGGGGCAATGAGGACGAGTCCAGCTGAAGCCCTTAATACAATGCTTCATATTATACGAATTGACCTTCACATAACAGCTAGTGCGGTATGGAGCGCCACCCGACTAAATGCCCTTGGAATCTGGAAGAGCAACGCATATGGACATGCGAGTATTCCAAGAGAACTCAATATAACCATCGATTACCGCACCCCCTCATTAACGTTCGATAACCTATTCGATGTCAGGTTTCCCAGAAGTATAGAGTGGGATAAAAGGGAACCACTGGCAGGTTTTGACACCAAAGTATTTACGGACGGATCCAAAGTGGAATGTGGAACCGGCTCGGGTGTCTTCTCCGAAGAGGTAAGCCTCAATTTATCATTCAAACTCCAAGAGGAGGTACTGGCCATCAAGGAAGCCTGCGCCGAATTATACTACAACGGATAACAGAGCGCATTGGAGTATTTGTTGATAGCCAGGCGGCTCTCCCGAGCTAAGTCGACTATCCAATGTTGTTCTTACTTGGATACCAGGCCACAAGGGTCTCCTTTGGGAACGAAAGGGCCGACGAACTACCTAGGGCTCCATATGGTGTCAGTCGCAACTCCTATAGGGTCGGCCAAAAGAGGTATTGTCCTGCATTACCTTGAACTAGCTTAGTCCAGATGGGATAGAACGGATACATGCCGCATATCCAGAAAAACATGGCCAGAATATAACTTTCAACGGACTAACTCCCTGATTAGCCAAAATCGGGGGAACATGTCAAGGCTATTTGCCGTGCTGACTGGGCACTAGACAATCAGTAATCACGTAAGACGGCTAAATCTTCCAGTCCGGCTGTAATGAATAGACGCCTAAAGACTATAGTTCGTCCCTTGCTACACAACCTCACTGAGGTATACGAGATAGATCTAGGGGATCTAATGAGGTATCTCCGATTAACAGGTTGGATATAGTTAGACTGTCCGGATTGATGTGGTATGCAAAACGGTGTCCCAAGACTAATTGATGCTAAATAGTATCTTCAGCAACCACACAAACCAACCAAACCAACCAACCAACGGATTTGGCGTTGAAACGATTTATTTTGCAGAATATTATCACATTTATTAGCGTGCGGCCCAAGCTGATGTCAACGCTTTTTAAGTTTTTCAAGGTTGCTCGTTTAAGATCTGCTACGATCGTTTGTATATAGAACAATTGAATGATTAGGTTAGGACCTAAATCCGCTGGCAAATCACGTCGGAATTAGTGGGGTGACACATGAGAGCCGAAACTTCAAACTTTCGGAACACTGGAGTCGATCCATCCACCGGCTTGATATTTCCAAGGCCTTCGACAGAGTATGGCACGATGCACTCTTGTCAAAGCTCGCTGCTTTCGAGTTTTCTCAGAGATCGCACTATACGAGTTGTTGTTCTTTCTCCTTCTCTTTTTCATATTGTCATTGACGATCTCCTGGGTCAGACTGTGAATCTAATCTACTCTTTTGCCGATTATTCATTCGATCGTAGGCCAAGTCTTCAAGACATTGAAGTCAAACGCCGGACGATGAATGAAACACTCGACCGCGATCTGGAGTCCATTGTTGAATGGGGTCGAAAGAATAGAGTAGATTTTAATGCGGGTAAGACCCAGTGTTGTTTGTTGTCGCATAAACGTATTGCTGACCCAGGTGTGTCGTCATTGTCTATGGACGGTGTGGATATTGATGAATCAGACGCTCTTGATGTTCTAGGCATGAAAATACAATGTGATGTCCGTTGGACAAAACATGTATTTGAAGTGTCAAAAGATGCATTCAAGTGTCTAGGCTTTTTAAAGCGGTGCAAGAAATACTTCACTCCATCTGATCTTCTCAATATCTACACCACCTACATCACGCCAAAGATGGAGTATAACTCCCATATATGAGCAGGTGCTCCTAGGACTTCTTTGGAGCTTATCGACCGTGTCCAGAGGAGAGCGACGGTGTTAATAGGGGACAGTAGGGTATCCAACTCTATTGCCTCCCTTGAGCATCGTCGAAATGTGGGTTGCGTGTCGCTGTTCTATCGATATTTCCACGGTATGTGTTCCTCGGATATCCGTCAACTTATGCAAGACGTGAGGATATTTAGCCGAAGTACGCGGCTTTCCAGGAACTCTCATCCGTTTTTATCGAGTGGCCGATTGACCGCACTACACGCTGTAGAGAATATTCGTTCTTCAGCCGTACAGTCCGTATGTGGAATAAACTTCCGGCTAGTGTATTTCCCACCAATTGTGACATACAAACATTCAAGGCAAATGTCAACAGACACTACTCCCTATTTCCACCCTCTAATGCCTCAATTTTCCTTCGCCAAAACAATGCATTGCATTTATAGGGGGCATCCCCTGAGTGTTGGTTTGATTAAAAAAAAAAAGTGTCACGTGCAATAGCTTTGTTTCCCTAAGGCTTCGTCCCAATAAAGTGCAGTACTTCCTTGCTTTATAATTATTTATGAGAAAAAGGAAAATAAATTATCAATAGAACATTAAATAATTGGCACTACATCCATGTTCAATTAATACAACAATTTTAAAAATGCAGTTGTAACAACCTCATATTCAGCTGTGACAACCTCTAATTCGGTTATAAGAAACTCTAATTGGGTTGTCACTACCGCTGAATCCGCTGTAATGACCTTCAGTATAGTTAAGATAACCTCTAAATTCGGTAACGGCTAATTTGGCAGTCCTAACCAAATTTTTCTATGGGCGAGGACATCGTAATATGCATCAAGTAACTACAATTTGATGATAAAGAAACAATCTAAATCTGAGCTACTCCAGTGTATAGTATTGCAGAATCACTTTGTTATTTTCTTTTCAATGAATGAAATTCGCATATTTCTTGTATTTATGGTAAATATATGAAATTTATCATAACCTTAGCATGAATTCATTTTGCATAACATTCATTTGCATAAATGTAAACGCGGTGTTGCATGCAAATCATAATAATAATAATAATAATGGAACGAACATCGCCACAAATGTAAGCAAATTCATATGTATGTATGCACATATATATACACTACTCGTAAAATCCATGTAACCAGGCGTAGGAAACTATCGTGCTCCGCCATGTGACATTAGCAAGGAGCTAAATATGTTTGTACGGATGTATGTAGCTACGTACTGAACAATCAGGACCGCGAAGGTATGGGGAGTATCAGCCGTATCAGCAGCCTGTTATGCCTTGGAATGGGTAATAGTTGTAACATGTTGTTCACAAAAGATGAATTTGAATCAGGAATAGTGTTAAGTTTTTCATGATTTCCTTTATAGTCGTCGTACAAGAGAGATGTGTTCGTCTAATGTATTGCCATTAATACAGTGCATACAACAAGAATGTTTCAAATGATGAAGTTGTAATGCAACGATTTGGAAATGTGCAAATAATAATATTACATAAATCATTATTGATGTGTTAACATCTATACCGGCGTATAGGGACTAAATCTATCAACGTCAAAGATTTTATGCTGCTGCTAAAACCAGATTTTATGCTGCTGCTAAAACCAGATTTTCTGCGACTGCGAAAGAGAATAATGACGTGTTAAACAAAAATGAGCGAGCAAGAGAGCAATGAAAGAGTGGTGTGGCAGGGGTGAGGCAAACGAAATTGTGTCTTGTATTGCGTATGTATTAACATAATAATGTATGTATGGGCATGTGTCTGTTGCTGTTGTTGAACGGAGATATAAAGCATAGCCACGCAAAATTACATTTGCAACCCCATGGGCTTGCGTAGTCGACGTTATGGTGACACACTAATACGTCAGCTACTTCGTGCAAAGTATGTGTGATATTGTGTGTTTGGCTGTTTCGTTGCTGTTGATATGGCAAACATGTGGTTATGTGACACACGTATACGTCAGCTACTTCGGACAAAGTATGTGTGATGTTGTGTGTTTCGTTGTTGCTGCTATGGCCAAACAAAGCGAGTCATTTGATGTTCAGCATTGCCCGGTGTATACAAAAAAACTATTATTTTTTATTTTCCAATGTAACATTTACTAATGTGTTCATAGAAATCGAACAGGTACCGTGTAGCAAAAAGGTGTTAACACATCATCCGTGAGTTCGAACACTCATTGATTTTTTTATATACATAATTTTTTTCTGTGTAACCGTCGGTGGTGCACACGTTAGTGTACGAGGCTGGTGTGCGAGAGAACGTGGGTTCGATCCCTGCTCTGACCACCCTACCCTTTTTTCGACGACGATCATCTCGCTTAGTGACAGCGACACTATCAAGTATTTAGCCATGAAAAGCTTCTAAAAATAGCATTTAGAATCGGTGTAAAACAATTAGGGAATGAAAACTGGAAAGCGCACAGCTCAGTGATTGTGAGAAGCTCGCTCTCCCCTATCCCTTCGTGGGATGTAGTGGGAAAATATTTATATTTTTTTTATGTACATAAATTGAGAAAAAAATCCTAAATCTGAGTTGAAAAGTTCGTCAAATTTAGTTCAAAATATTTAGGTGCTCAATGTGTACTTAAAATTAAAACATTAAACTTATTCTAAGGAAATTTTACTGAATTACTAAGTAGTAGTAAGTTTAGGTTAGGTCTAGGACACGGGAAAATAAGAGCCAGTCGGTGATTGCATTATTAATCACTACACTCGGAAGTCGGTCGACCTCTAAAATACGAAGGAGAAAATATGAGGGCGGCTCAATAAGTCCGTGACTTTTTGAATGAAACACAGTTTTTTTTTGCCAAAAAATTTCATTTTTCAACATAATCTTCTTTTGGCTAAATACACTTAGTTCAACGTTTCTCCAATTTTTTGTATCCCTTCCAAAAAATAGGATTTTTCGAGGTTCATAAAATAGGCATTTGTTTCATCAATAATTTCATCGTTGGAGCTAAATCTCTTTCCACCGAGCCATTACTTTAGGTTTGGAAATAGGAAATAGTCCATAGGTGCTAAATCCGGAGAATATGGGGGATAAGGTACCAATTCGTAGCCCAATTCATGGAATTTTGCCATTACCGTACGTTTATTGGCAGTTGAGAGCAAACGCGGCACCCATCTTTCAGACAGCTTTCTTAAACCCAACTGATCATTTAAAATCAAAACCACGCTTCCATATGAGTTGCCTATGGCCTCAACAATCTCATGCACTTTTACTCTTCGATCGGCCAATACCTTATCGTGGATTTTTTCGAAATTTTCGGGTGTATTGACCTCAATTGGGCGTCCAGAACATTCAGCGTCATTTGTACTTGTGCGACCACAACGAAAGTCAGTAAACCACTTTTCTACCATTGAAATCGATGGTGCAGAGTCCCCATAGTATCTGTCAAGCTTTCCTTGGTTTGACTGACGGTGTTTTTCGTAAAAAATAATGTTTAATGAGCACTCGAAACTCACGTTTTTCCATTTTTAAAAAAGTGCACGAGGTTGTTTGAACAGCTGTTGAAAGCAAAGTAAATGACGGAACTTGCTCAGAATTTGACAGTAGTCTACTAACAGGTGGCACTTGATGGGAGCAGTGTTGCATTTCCTATAACTACGCGGGAAGTTCGAAAAGTCACGAACTTAGTGATCCGCCCTCGTAACAACAAAGAGAAAGGAGAGAGGGGCAAGCTCCAGTAAGGAAGATATTACGATAGATTGAAAAAGACTTAATACAAACAACAAATATACCCAAAAAGACGAATACGCTGGCCGTATAGAAAAACTCTCATAGAGTAAAACTCATTGAATATGCACGATAACCACTATGACGTACAAATATGTATATATAAATTATAAGCAAAAAATATAAACAGACACAATAGTAATAGCGTACATACGCACTCCAAAGAATAGGAGCCCACAGAGATCATAAGTTTACCATCCCAGATCAGTGGAACATAAAAACCTGCAAGCTACTATTATACAATTGATCTGGCGATATTCCTACTAGCCCCAAGCCACATCAAACCCCACGAAAACTTCAATAAACCCACGATGTCCATGCCAGACTAACTACAGAATACCATCCAAAACAACGTCGTCGACTTCGCTGGCCGGGCATTCACAGATATGGTGCTCAATGGACTCCACCTTCGTCACCGCAAACGCGACTGAAGTCAATACCGTCCACAATCCAGCTAATAGAGAAGCCCCCAACATCACGGTGGCCCGTAATCACCCCAATAAGTAGCTGCCAATCAGCCTTCTCCAATCGCAGAAGCGATCCAGTCCTACTCTAATCCACTGTTGTTGTTTGGATGCAAATATAAATTGTGTTTGGAGCTTGTCGCAAATATAATATAGTTGTGTCCAAACACATTGTGTTTGCTATTCAATATTATATGTTTGAATATGTTAAAATATATGTGTTTGCAACCCACATATATTTATGTTTGTGATACAAATACAGCTGTGTTTGTTGCACTGTATATGCTCTCTCGAGAGCAAGAGAATAAAAGAGGGACAACGAGAGAGTCTATCTTGAAAGTGTGTATCTGTATTTTTGCATTATTCTCTCAGTCAGTGAGTCATAAATATTCCTGAATGTGCGTGTAAATTGCAGATGAACTGTTTCTTAATTTGCCTGATTTATTGCGTTTTAGTTTCATGTATTCAGTCGTCAATGGTTCATCGGACAGATGATATCAAAGCGCTTGATCAGTGAAAAAATAATAAACGATGGCTCGATCGGTTAAATGGTGTGTGTGGTCACTTTGGTTTTTGTGTATGTGTTTCGTATACATGTATGTGTGCTACCAAAGTGAGAAAGTTTGTGGCTTGCAAACATATGAATGTTCGCAGTTTGTTCCAAATATATACACATTGTTCCTGCAGAATATGTTTAGGAAAATATGTTAGAGAGGCCGTTATTTTTCAGCGTGCACAATCCAATATGGCCGACCATGCTACGTTGACCCTATTTTCCATCCAGCGATCAATCAACACATACAGGTAACAAATCGGTGGATTAACAGAAGTCACCAAATAAGCAGAAATACAACCCGCTTTAGCAAGACGATCTGATTCAATGTTCCCTGCAACTTCCCTATCTCCCGAAATCCGGCAGAATCTCCGCTTGCAGGTTACTATACTATTCAGAATTCGGTTGCAATCCATAACCAATTTGGATTTACATATGTTCGACCTAATCGCACTGACGGACATCAATGCAGATAATGCATTCAACCAGAGAGTGAGCTAGGTATTCCACCCACCCAATCACTCCTATCTGACATAATTATCTCTGAGCACAGTCCAAAATCTACCGTTGGCAGCATATAACCCGACACATGATTAAAACAATCGCCTTGATGATTCTCGATCATCTCGGAGAATGTTTGCATGGCATGTTTCCAGAACTCAATTTTCACGCTTCTAGCAGGTCACCGTCTCGCGTAAGCATCAAGGGTAGTAAGATTCAGGATGATGTCCAACGCTGCCTTCGGAGTACTACTCATCGATTTACTGATGCACATCGACAAAGTGGGTAGAGCCTCACAAAGCATTTTCATCAGGCCATTCATCCATAAGTAAAGAATACAACTAATAAACGGTCATCGAATACAGTCCCCAACTTTTACCGATCGAGATCACGTTCAATCCCTTCTTAATTTGCTCCTCAATATTCCGTTTCCAGTTTAGCTTCTGATCCAGAACTATACCAAAATATTTCGCCTCAGAAGATAGAGGTAACTCAACACCCTGCATCCTTTGTCTCCTGAATTCTCCAAACTTTCGCCTACTGGTAAAGAGCACCAGCTCTATCTTCGCCAGAATAAAACCCAAGCCACAGCGGCTAGCCCAATTCGACCACTCGGTCAGGGCGTCCTGCATGAGGTTGCTCATCGTAGGCAAGGATTTCTCGCCGACAAAAATAACAGCAACATCCTCGTAGCCGACAATTGTACGTCCTCTTACTTTAAAGTCATTAATTATTTTATCTATCATTACACCCAGAGTCGAATTAACAATACAGCCCCTAAGCATATTTACAATCCATTCGACAAGAAGACGGACACTCCAGCGTACACCAGAGATTCCCAAGATGGCACATTATTAAAAGAACTTTCTATGTCCAAGAAGGCAGCCAACGTGAAATCTCAAAACCCCAAGTTACGCTCAGGATGACCCACACCATCGAGCAGAGCACTCTCCACATATTTATCGGTGAGGTAGGAATGCTATATACCACTCAAGTAGAACGGGCGAATTCTCACTCACTCTCTCCTAAACTTTCAATAGAAAGGATGAGATGCTTATTGATCTGTAGTCGTTAGGAGATACATGACTTGTCTTACCCAACTTGGGAATAACGACAACCAATACCTTCTTTCACTTATCCGGTAACAGGGACAGTCTAAGACCCGCCCTATAGACACTAAGAAGGTGTAGGGTGGCAAAGGCGTCACATTCTTCCCGTATAACCGGTAAAATTCCATCAGGAACAGGAGACTAAAAATAGTGAATGAGGAGGCAAATTTTCCTTCCTATAATACATTTTGTCGAAATGAATACAATTGAAATTGAGAAAAGTTATTACCAATTCAAATATTATTCACAAAGTACTGAACAAAAAACTGTATAGAAATAAGATTTTTAGTTCGTATTGGATTTAAAATCATTCAAAATATTTAAATTGAAATTAAGATGGTGAAGAACGTGGGTTCGATCCCTGCTCTGCCACATCTTGCATTTCTACCTCGCTAAGTGACGGCGACCATATCGAGTAGTTAGCTATGAAAAACTTTTCAAAATATCCTTTGGAATTCGTGTAAATCTGTGGGCCCCAATCAGTAAGTGTGAAACTGGTTGTGAGAAACTCTCCCCAGTCCCTTCAGGGCAAGTAATTTGAAATCAATTTTTTTTAATGGGTGACTTCTTTGCTACTTGCTTTTTGAAAATTAAAGAAAACACAGAAAATTTGTACAAACGAATGAAATATTTATTTGGATCTATAAATCTATGTCTGTCCTTTACGGTTTAGAGATTAGTTTATGCAAATATTGACCACATTTCCCTCGGTATCTCACCAGTGATATGTCTACTGTGCTCTTCCAAGACACCTATCGTTGTTGGCTTGTCCGTATAGACGAGTGACTTCACGTGCCCCCACAAAAACTAGTCTAGTGGGGACAAATGACAGCGCCAAAACGTGCGATTAATTGCTCACCCAACTCGCAACTCAATTGGTTCATGGTATCGCGTGCCGTGTACCATGTGGCACCATGCTGTAGAAACCACATGTTAACCAAGTGCAAATCTTCCATTTTGAGAATAAAACGATCAATGAGTGTTCGAAGTCACGGGCGACGTGTGATCGTCTTTTTTTTACACGGTACCTGTTCGATTTCTATGAACACATTAGTAAATGTTACATTGGAAAATAAAAAGAGAATAGTTTTTGTGCTGAAGGTCTTTTGGTATTGCTATTAATTGCTTTTGTTTTGTCATAAACAGAGCGACGACAAAAAGTATTGAATAGGAACATGCATAGACGAATTTAGTATAGACACATTAATTGTCTCAATACATAATACGTCATAGGTATGGTTGCATGTAAACATTGGATGGTGGAAAGCATGGGTTCAATAATACCAGATAGCAGCAATAGTACATCACGTCCAACAAAGGAACAACAGCCGCATTTAGTGTTTTTGTGGCAAAATATTTGTGTTAAATACAATTCAAATGTATACCAAAGATAAAAGTCAACAAAAAATGCAAACTACATTTAAGTTCACTGTTATATACGAAAACGGAATGAAAAAGTTAAGCATACAGTTCTTGTACCTCCACCTGCTGTAAGTTAATTTTTGTCGAATGTTTCTTATTTGCACAAACCTACAACGAAGAGTATGAAATGAAACGTCAGATGAGAGAATTAATTCGTCTATGGTATCATGGTACAAACAAATGGTAGAAGCACTAGCCCAGCTGATTTGAACTTTTTTTTTGAGTTTTTTCTCTTATGTCAACGTTTGTTTACTTTTGTTTGTATACCGCCACCGTTCGCCTACAATTGCTATATTTGAAATGTTTTCTCCGTAAAAATCACATAGAAAAGTTTTAATAAACACTTTCAAAATATCAAATAAAACTCATGTATTTTTTAAATATCACTTTTTACCAATGTTGTATACATTTTCTTTATTTTTCAATCATCTGAGTTGACCAATACAGGCACTGAGCAAAAACAAAATGCCTGTTTTTTTTGGCTTGTTTTATTTCTTGTCGTATAGAGAACTTATTGCACTCTTTTTCCGCTCTCATGTAGAGAGTCTGAGTAAAAGAGCATAATCGAGTCTTATTCCCTTTATAGAATATTTCAATTTAAATGCACCATTTCGACAATGTTATAATATAAAACAATACAAAAGTCATAAATGTTTCAAAAGGCATCAATTTTTAACATCAAAATCATGAATGAACCAAGTTATGACAAAAAGAAAGTAATACATTTTGAATCATTCGCCAGATGTCGCCAGTGCTTTCGAGTTATACAATTCGTTCCCTGAGTTCTCTATACTATTCAATACTCCATGGCGACGAGGATCTGCTTGGTTAATCGCTGCCGCTACATCAATACCGTCATATTTATTTTTAGGCAGAGACTACTGTTGTACAACAACCACGTATGGTATGCTAACACTGTGTGTTCTTTGCATGTGTTCACTTTGATAGATTGTCCTACCCGCGACTATAGATGTTAAAACATCAAAAAGTCCGTGATCATCAAACAGTACCTTGCTCTATTGACTGTAACGTTGGGGCCATCATCGTCTTTGAATAAGTACGGTCCGATGATGCGGCCGGCCAATAAACTGCACCCAATAGTGAATTAACAGGGTGTATTGGCAGCTCTTGAATAGTCTCTGGCCTTCCGACCACATTTGGCAATTCTGTTTGTTGACGTACCTATTGAGCCAAAAATTAACCTACTCGCCGAAGACCATAAAATGGACGTAATTTGTGAAACACATTTGACTCAACTGATCTTTCTTGACTTTCTTGACACGTGTAGCGAATCACGCGTTAACTGACAAAAACTTAACACTGAAAAACCAAACTGCAAAAAACTCACCCTTTTTTGAATTAAACATATTTATAGAATGCTTAGAGTACAAAAGTAATACAATTAAGTTGAATTGTACTTGATATTAGAATATGCAGAAAAAATAAATTTTTGAATACAGATGATTATAGGCCTCTTAAAGACCTTTCCAACAAGCCCAAAATCCGACCACTGGCTCAGAAGTTAGCAACTTTACCCTACTACCCTCCGACCGCCAATCCGAAAATGTTGAACCCGCTGACATTTCGGACCCTTGCATTTTCGAACATGGTCCTAGTGGACTTGTCTTCATGAAATGACCAAGGAATAGGCTGGAGAAATTTGTCCGGAGCTTCCTGAATCACCCTGTATATATATTTACTAAATTTTAAATTTTACTGATTACAGAAACCGAAACAAATGAAACCCAAAATGATCCCCAACTGTTGACAACTTTTAGCTTTAAATCAAGAATACGATTCGGAACATGGAATATTACATACATATGCAAGGTATTCAAGAAATATATTCTTCTTTTCCTTGGTTTATGTGACCCAAGGTGGCCAGATAATGGCATCATAACAACAGCCGATAACATCACCTTCCTGTACTCGGACAAGCCAAGTGGAGTCTCTAGATTCAGCAGCGTAGGTTCCTTACGTCCCAAAGAAGCTATGAATACTCTAATTACATGGCAGCCATATTCAGATAGAATTATATATATTCACCTTCGCACTTGTGCACGTAATATTATGTAATGACGTTCACAAAGTAACATGGATTTCCCCGAATCAACGAACAAAATTCCAAATTGACCACATTGCGATAGACAGAAAATGGCGTGGTTCATTATTGGATCTGCGCAATAGACGTGGTGCAGATGGAGCTTCATATCACCTCCTGCTTGTAGGGGAGATGCGACGGAAAATATCTGCAATCCGGCGTCAAAAAACACCATCGTTGTCAAGACTATATGACGTAGTTAAACCTAAGTCTACTCATGTAGATGATTGCTACCCATTTTCCCACGGCCATGTGTATAGTTTACACATTAGTGGGCAAATCTTCTGAATATAATCACTCATGTGACGGGGGAAGACACTATTTCGGAATGCACTATACTGCCTCCATACACATTTATTTGCTTACAACAGCGTACGAGCATTGAGAAGAACAACGAAGACAGTGTAGTTGTTGCTATGTATGTAAATGCATTCTACATTCCCAATGATGGTATTCTACGTTCTACGAATGTAGCGGATACAAAAACACTGTATCATTTGTAGGACATTTTGTAATAAATGTAATGAATATTATGAAAATATTATTATGAAATTTCAAAGTGTATAGGAGCACACAAGTTCACGAATATATTTAATATCTCTTGGAAAAAGTTTTTTAGTTTTTTTTTTTAATTTCTCAAAACTGTATATGAATATTTGCGCTAAAGTTAATGTGGCTCCTTTAATGTCCTTATTAATTCAGATGAAGTTTATGCATGAGAGTAATATTTGGGTTCTGTGAAGTTATTCATTTCACTTACGTATGCTGGTTAATCGATGTCCTATCAATTTATATGGAACCAAGTTATTTCATCGAAGATGTATTTATTTTAGCGAATATAATAACATGTATTAGGAGATTGTACACTACAAATTCATTTACATGCAATTTAATCCTTAAATTAGTAGAGGGTCCGGTTGCCCCTCTAATTAAATCCCCAGTTAGCAATTTTATGGAATATATTTCATGCTTCACTGACATCACCTTCGACTGTTATAATCATTGAGTGGGGTCAGTGAATTCGTGTGATTTTTTTTAAACTAATATAAGTACATGGAAGGCACATAGAGATCAAAGATCTAATCTAACGGAGCTTAATTGAGGGAAACGACAAGAAGAGAAATACAAATAATTGGAATAAAAAACAATTAAAATGGATCAAATATTAATTTTATTTTTATAGTCGGAGAGGACATTCAGATTTTTTTTTTCTTATCAAGCCAACACTCAAGGGATGCCCCCTATAAATTCAGTGCATTGTGTTGGCGAGGACAAATTGTGGTAGTGGAGGGTGGAAAGAGGGAGTAGTATCTGTTGGAATTTGCCTTGAATCTTTGTATGTCACAATTGGACTGTACGGCTGAAGAACGAATTTCCTCTATAGTGTGTCGTGCGGTCAATCGGCTACTCGATAATAAACGGATGAGAGTTCCTGGAAAGCCGAGTACTTCGGATAAATATCCTCACGTCTTCCATAAGTTGACGGATGTCCGAGGAACACATACCGTGGAAGTATCGATAGAACAGCGACACGCAACCCACATTTCGACGATGCTCAAGGGAAGCAATAGAGTTGGATACCCTACTAACCCCTACTAACACCGTCGCTCTCCTCTGGAAACGGTCGAGAAGCTCCAAAGAGGTCGTAGGACCACCTGCCCATATATGGGATTTATATTCCATCTTTGGTCTGATGTAGGTGGAGTAGATATTGAGAAGATCAGATGGAGTGAAGTATTTCTGGCACCGCTTTAAAAAGCCCAGACACTTGAATGCATCTTTCGACACTTCAAATATATGTTTTTCCCAACGGACATCACATTGTATTTTTATGCCCTGAACATCAAGAGCGTCTGATTCATCAACATCCACACAGTCCATAGACAATGACGACACACCTGGGTCATCAATCTGCTTATGCGGCAACAAACAACACTGGGTCTTACACGCATTAAAATCTACTTTATTCATTCGACCCCATTCAATAATGGACACCAGATCCCGGCCGAGTGTTTCATTCATCATCCGGCGTTTGAGTTCAATCTCTTGAAGACTTGAATAAGAAATGCAGAGATTACTGTCATTCGCCAAAGAGTAGATAGGATTCACCGTCTAACCCAGGAGATCGTCAATGACAATAAGAAAAAGAGAAGGAGAAACAACAGAGCCCTGTGGTACACCTGCAGTGAATTTATGCTCGTCGGTTGAAACCCCATCTACAACAATTCGTGAAGTTATCACCGACACCAAAAGCAGCGAGTTTTGACAAGAGTGCATCGTGCCATACTCTGTCAAAAGCCTTGGAAATATCAAGAGCCACTACCTTACTCTCACCAAGCCGGTGGATGGATCGACTCCACTGTTCCGAAAGGAACGTCATGAGGTCTCCAGTAGATCTCATTCTACGGAAGCCATACTGTCGATCATTAAGAAGGTCATTGGACTCAACAAATTTTCCAAGATGGTGGTTAACCATGCTCTTCATAACCTTCGAGAGCGCAGAACAAATTGCAATTGGGCGGTAATTTGCAGGGTCACTTGCAACACCTTTTTTAGGGATTAGCTGGACATTAGCAACCTTATGTAATTGATATGAACAAGATATGTAATTGATCACGGGGAGTGGTTGATTACTATCCGGCAAGGAAGGGTTCATACATTTCAGACAGGAGGTTAGCTGTATTATTCAGTGAATGTTATGTCATATTTAAGAAGAGTTGGGAAAGAGGAAGTACTATCGTTTATTCTTCTTGCAAATGATCAAAAGCTCTTACTTCGCGTCAAAGTATTTTGGCACACGTGGATCTGTTTGCGTAGCAGTTCAGTATTAACGTTTTTGTTAGAACGCCAGTCTCTGAACGCGTCCTCTTTGGATCTGACAGCATTCTTGCATGTCATTCTTGTGTTACACCAGTTTTTTTCCGATTGTTTAGCCGAAATAATTTTCGTCGGCATTAATGAATTCATACCAATCAAAATTATCTTCTCTATCGTTTCAGCAGCATCATCTATATTATTGTCCAGAAAACAAAGCTTCCAATTAAAATGCTGATAAAAGTTGTTGAGCTCAGCCCAACGATTTTCTCATTTAAACCGTAGTAAGTTGGAAGCACCCACACCCGGAGAACTAATTGTTTGAGAAGAGGTTGTAGCAACCGTGATTTTGACTGTTGCCACAACCGAATTGAGGGTGTCACGACCGAATTCGGGTTGTCGCGACCGCATTTAGCCATCAGAACTGAAATTCGGTTGAAGAAACAACAACAACAACAACAATTGATTCGGTTGTGAAAACGGAATCTTCAATTGTATTCGTTTTGTCAATCAAATTTTCGAAAATTGCGTTTGGAACCACTATTTAAGTCTTATTTAACACCCGAAATTGGTACCAAATTCGGTTGAAGTAACCGAATGTGGCATCACTTCATGTGAAACAGCCAAAATTGGGAATCAATTTAGTTTTAGTTATCGAATTTAGTATCAATTCGGTCCAATTAATCAAATTTAGTTCAAGTCGGTTCAACGACAACGACGGTTTCACTAAACGACAATGCCCATGGAAAAACGGCACAAAGGCAAAAAAAAACTCGACGCATTGCTTGCAGAGGTAATATCAATTTTATTGGTGCATTGTTTTGCATTCCTTTTTTGATTTCTTTTCTAATTTATTTCAGGTATGTTGGTGGAGTCACAAGATCACCCAGTATGATGAAAACGCTGATGATGGAGGGCAGACTGGAAGCAACGTGCCTGTGGACACCATAAGTTCTGAATCAGAGTCAGATTCGGACGATTCGGACGACGATTTGGATCCACAACTTAAGAGAGTACGATTTGCAAGTCCAGGGTCATCAACATTATAAACATAACACGAATATTTTTTTATTATTTTCGCAATAGATAGCATAGTATCTCAATGGTGAAGTAAAGGAAAAACAAATGAAATGAAAAAATTTTCGGGACATTTTTCACTTTTGCGGCTACCTAAACGCTACTTAATCGCTATCTAAACGGTGTTAAGAATCATTCTTCAGATCTGCTCAGATCTTAGGAACAGTTTTGTAGTTGATTGTTTCCTTGAATTTTGAACGGTTTGCTACCTATGGTCCTTAACAGGGGAAAAAGGTAAAAAAATCGAATTTTTTGCGATTTCGATCTTGAAGAGGATGTTGTTTTGATTTTACATGTTCACAGTTTTTGTTCTTTATGATAAGAGCTACAACTTTCCCTCAAAGAATAAATCAAAATACCGAACGGTTTGCAAGATACGAGCCTGACAAAATTATCACTTTTATGCAAAAATGAACTGGGAGACACGGGCCTTTTTTTTCTTTGGTCTTTTATCACATAGTGGTGTCCGTATATGGTTATATTTCCATGACTTAAAAAATTACACACAGTGTAATGTATAATTGTTGCTGTCGCTGCGATATCAAGATTTTTTGTGGATATTAAGAAAGGCAAGTAAAAAAATGTTAATTATGGTTTTTGTATTAAAACGTCTATTTTGCTGAAAATTTCCAATCAGATTTCATCAGTTTTGAAGTGTTTCAAGGTCGGCCGATTGAGATATGCCGTTTAACAATCTAAAGTTATTTCCGCATATGGGCGTTAGGGTGTACTGAAAATCACGAGATTTTCGGAAATCCCGCTGTGGGGATCTCAAAAGATGTTGACTGAAGAACTGCACATAGAGAAAAGATTAGTTAGAAATCAGTTCATGCATTAGAAATTCCATGATAAAGTCAATATTTTGAATAGAATTCATAATTATCATTCATCAAAAAATTAAAATAGGTCTTAATAAATAGAAGTTGTTACAGACCAATTGTTACCAATTTGAGTATTTCGGAAACCTCATTCATCTGAAATCGTGTTCAAATATTAGTCACTGTAATCATAATTTAGTTTCTGTTGCAAAAACACTTGTTACAAAGTTATGTATTCAGTTTTACATAAGAGGCTTTGCTGTAAAAGATAAACTAGCTTCCAATGTTACACGAGAACTTTACAGAAAAGCCATTATTTTAAACAGAAAGTGATAAACAAATTTGCGAAAAAACATTAAAGTATATAGATCTACAAATTTGCGCCGTATAGACCCAGAATTTGATACGCTTTGGACAAAAACAACGATTTTACAAATAATTTCCTATACGAAATCAAAAGAAAATACTTTAATGACCAGTCTGACTGTTTACTGTTATCAAGACGAATATGCCCAGTTGATATATCTTACCACACTAGTTTCTGAATCGCATGTACTTATATCTCGGAAAAGGTGCGTCCAATCGTAAAAATAATGACTTTGTTACCCCCGTAGGAGGCTTTAACCAATGGATGTCTTTAATTCGGCATCACTTATTTTTTAAAAAAATCGCTATAACATAGAGAATTTTTTTCTTGAAAAATGTTAGTCTAATGGACTTAAAAAAAATGATTTCGTATGAAAGGTATCCATTGGTTAGAGCCTCATATGGAGGTAAACTATTTAGTTTGTCTTTGGTGCACCGTTTCCGAGTTATAGTAATATTCTTATTGTAGCGATTTTCTTATTTTGACTATTTTTTTTATTATTTTTTTATAAAAACCCCTTAAAGCTCGGAAATACACTACGTTTCCAAAATATAGACACAATGGTTTACTATTTTTACGTTTGGACGCATCATTTCCGAGTTATTGCCATTTTGTTAATTTGGCGATATTTTGAAAAAATGTCTTCCATACGAATTGGATCACTTTATGAAAAACCCTTAGAAACCCTCAAAAAGTAGTTACTTTTTGATGTGTAAACATCTATACGCTGGGGGTAAAAATATTTTTCACAATACAATCACAAATTTAGAGTAAGATGTGCGATGGTTAACCAATCGTAAAGCGTTATTAAATCGGTGTGAGCTATGTATGAGTGTATTAGTGTAATCAACGCTGCATACAATATACTCAGCCCCATCTAGTGTGCAATAGTAGCTACTAATTTTCACTAATTGTACATTATGTTATCGTAGGCAAATGAAAACAAATAAATAAAATTAATACAAAAACATTTAATTTTAATAACTTTTAAAAAGATTTTTTGCCCTTTTAATAAGAAATTTACTAAAACAAAGCAAAATAAGGAAAACTAAAAACTAAACTTGTCAAACTATAAGTCTTCTTCGTCTTTGAGATAGTCATTCATACTTCATACAGCTGCATAGAAGCACCATCTAGTGTGCAATATTACTACTAATTTTCGAAAACCATTGCTGTAAAATAACTACATGCATTACATTTCAGTAAACAGCCGCAACAAATACAAAATAATAAAATATTTTACAAAACACCAAAAAAATTATAACTCAGAACATAAAACAACACAAAGTGTATCAAAGCTGAATGGAGGTAATGTTAATTCTAACAAAATTTCTATTAGATTCCAATATAAATTAAGATTATAACATATCTTCATTACGTACTGTTGCCTTACACTGAAGCTGGTGCACGACAATTGGGTAACAATCTCCATCTCATGCCAATTATTATGGGTGGAGATTTTAATACAAATTGTGCAAACCCACAGTCGCAAGCTTTATCAAAATTTTTATTTGACGTTTTCCACTTGCATGTGAGCAATTCTCCACAAACCCCCACAACTAACAATTCCACTACTATAGATGCAGTTTTCCATAGATTTTGAAATACAATCGAGTCAAAAATGTATATATCTTATTTCAGTTACCATAAGCCAATATTAACTATTTGTACTTAAGGCATTTACCATAGATGGGCACTTTGCAGTACTACTAAAATTTCAGTAAAAATAATTCTTTAACTAGTAAATTGTTACTGATTACTAAAATTTATTTCAGCAATTTTTATGAATTTTCAGTAATCAGTAATGCCCGATTACTGATTATTATGATTTTACTGGTAATGCAAATTAAATTGCATTATCAGTAAAAATTTACTGAATTTTTTCAGTAATCAGTAAATTTACTGCTTACTGTAATTTTTAATGCAGTACATATATACTGCAGTGTACCCATTTACTAACCAAATAAGTTAAATAAAACAAACAAAAACCAGCAAATTCCTATGTATTTACAATATTGAAAGTTTTGATACTTTTAATTGATTAATTAAAAAAATATACTGAAAGCATAAGTACTTCCAACTTAAAAACAAAATTTCATTACTAGATGTTTACACATCTCCCCTGTGATCGGACTCACATTAATTTTTTTTTTTGATTCGACACTTCGTTTGCAAAATATAGAAATTTTTTCATAAAATTTCGATGAAAAATGCGACACGAAATACGAACCCTGGTTACAAATAATAATAATTTTCTTTATATTCAAATATAAAATACACAATTTTAATCAAAAATATTTTATTTACTATAAAATTCATCCATCAAATTCAAGTATAGTTGAGCATACCAATATTATTGGTTCAACCGAATTAGCTTTTACATTTTTCGTTGATCCAACTAATAGAATATTCACCACTACAGGATAATTTGATTAATAGAACTAAAACTCACTTGACAGATCATATTTATTTCCGGTTGTTGTGGCATCAACTAAATATTTCAGTTCTTGCAATCAAAACTGAATTACAAATCAATTGATACACTCAGAGAACAAATTATATAAAAAGAGGTTGCAGCAACCGTAAATTCGGCTATTGCTACCGCAATGTAGTTGCCACAACCGAATTAAGGTAGTCACGTCTGAATTTAGTCCCTACAACTGAAATTCGGTTGAAGCAACCTCTAGTAGGTTGTGACAACCAACCTCCAATTCGGATGTAATGACATCTAATGTGGTTGTAACAACCTCTAAATTCGGTTACGCTTAATTATGCTATTTGTTCTGTGGGTGTATGCACAACATTTGGTGATATGGAATGCAATTATTGGTAATCACACCTGAATAATGTGATAGTCCAAGGAACCGCCAAATTTTAGTTCACTGTAAATATAGTTGTGACAACGAATCTCTTCTCTGTTTGTGATTACGGGAACGTCAAACTTTTGTTGATGTTTCAACTACTAGTGTATTTGGGTTAAGAAAAATTATTTTTTTTTGTCAATATGGGGCTCAAACGACGTGTCACATAATGAGAATAATTAGAAAAACATGTTTTCAAAATTTTGCCAGATCATTATTTTCACAGCAGCATTTCGAAGTCTTTGTCAAGCACACTTTTGCAGACTTTTCGCGTATTTCTCGTAGTAGTTCGCGAATTAACTTTATTCAAAAATTCAAAAAAGTAAATTAAAAATTTAATTAAAAAGTTGGGAAGTGACAGAAGATGGCTTCATTAAGTCTTCAAAATGCGGCCGTAAAAAATGCTGTGTCAAAATTTTGAAAATATATTTTTCTAATTGTGCTCATCATGAGACATCATTTCAGCCCCATATTGACTAAAGAAAATTGTTTTCGTACCCAAATACACTAGGAATCGAAACTGCAACGACCGTAGGGGACAGTGAGTGCCATCGTATAAAAAAGCGTTATATTCCCGTAATAATCTATTCAATACGCATCTTTCGAGGTTCAGAGACGCATCTTTCGAGGGTGCAATCAGTGCACTGACCAGCGTTATTTCGTTCAACGGTCACTTAGCATAGTGACGCCGACACCATCGAATAATTAGCCATGAAATGCTTACTTACTTACTTATCCGGTCTCGAACAACCGCGGGGACCTGGGTCCTTACAAAACAAAGATAATATATATCGCCAACCACTTCGATCTTTGGCCTTATATCCCCAGTTGGTAACACCAAATTCGTCAACATGATCTCACCAGCGGATTCTTGTACTTCGTATTTTTCTTCGTTCATCCATTCTACTGGCATGGCCTAGCCAGCGCAATCGCGTTATTTTGATAACTATGTCAATGTCGGGATATAATACCTCATGGTTCCTGTGACGCCAATACTCGCCGTTGTGCACTATAGAGCCATAAGTTTTTCGAATTACTTTTGTCTCGAAGACTCCAAGAGAGAATCTCCAAGAACCAGAATCTGCTTCTTAAATTTTCCAAACAGCCCCAAAATCTTGAAAGCCGGTTTTATAACGTGACTTTGATTATCAACCGATTTTTATTTTCTCACCGGATTTAAAAAGACGGCTTTTCAAACGATATACACTACGTTATTTAAGAAAACATGAGAAGTCTGTGTGCATTTGTCAAGCAAACAGATATTTTTTTAATTTTTTTCGGCATTTTTCAACTTCGGCGATGATTTCACTCAATATTTTATAAAGAAACCATTGAATTTATTCAAAATGGACGTTTACGAGTGAGTAAAACGCAACTTTGGTTTTAAAAATCTGGTATTAATTGACTGAGTTTTTGAGTTTTTATTAAAACAAAAATTTTGCAAAAATGCCTGCACAACGTTTTTCGTGTTCTACACCTACAAGAAAAATACTATCACTTCCCAGGTATTTTGGATTGTCGCACCGTATAATCTATTCACAACCCAAAATTTTTGAGCGGCAGTAAATTCCAAAATTGTCATTATTAAAACAAAACTAGCGGCTTTTATTTAATTAATATTTAATTATGTATTCAGTCTTATTGTAATATATCGTATTACAATACAGTATATTATATTATAAATATATTATAATAATTGAACTGAACACCAGGAACATCCTAGGAACAGCTTGATGTTATCCTGACGTAGCTAAAGTATATTTACTTCCCATATAAGAGTGGCTACTTCTATTTCCATATTTATAGCACTTAAGCATTACAAAAATACTTTAGCAAAATTTAGACCAAAAATAAAAAAATTTATTTAAAAATTCTGTCATGTATCGAGAATTGTACCTCAAAATTATGAAAAAAAACAGTAATTTTACAAAGTTATTCAAATCTTTATACAAAATTTAAAATTATTTTTTTATTTAATTTTAGTTTAAATAATTGGAAACTGCAATTCATACATGTTAGCTTTCCCAATCACTCCTGCTTTCCGCGCCACAGTTGCCTTCGTGTCATTAACATATCCCATATGGAAATACAATTTCGGTACACGCATCCTTAATAAACACACACATCTTCTCATTTTCTTCCTGCCGATATGCAATTTGCATAAATGCGTATGTTGGCGATTGCATCAATACATCTACAACATACATGTGTGTTGGTGTTAAAGAAAATATTTATGTTGATTGAAATTGTTTTAACATGCAACGAATAGGGAATAAGTATAATGTTAAATTTTAATTTATAAGCGACACTTTGAAGATACGAACACGAGTATGCAATGCCATGTGCAGGACTTTAAAAGATAAGAAAGATTGTGCAAAAACATTTAATTTCTTTGGCATGGTCATAATTATGCTTCAAAGGAAGGATTGGAAGGACATCTCGTGATACTTATCATAAATCCATGCATATTCTGGACTTTTGTAAATTTTAATTAGCAAAGGCTTTGCTGGTGAAATGTTTATTTCTCTTGCATTCTTTCATTATATAAAGGCTTTATTGACAGTCTTCCGAAGATGCTATTTAAGCATTAAAAATGGGCTTATACACTGACAGAAAATCTCTACATCAAATCGATGATAGATGGTCCTCAATTGTACTTCATTGAATTGATGACAAATTTCTTTAACTTCTTTTATTGGAATTGTGCGTTTCTTCACCTTTTCAGCTTCCTTGAATTGATGATTCATTTTACATCAATCTTCGTCAGTGGAATTTGGAAATACTCAGTGGGATCGATTAAAAATATGGACGTAGTTTGAATAAAGGGGAAAAGAAAAAGTAGTAGAAATTTTAAAATAAATACCCAATAAACAATAGTGCAATGGACATAAAATATTATCAACATTATGAGCATTTTTTTATGGTCTTATACTCTGTTCTTGTGAGTTTTTACGATGAAATAGCAAAATCATTAACAAAAAATGTTCAACATAATGGTTACCAATTAACATCCAATTGATGACAAACTTACATCAAAATGGTGGAAAATGTACTTCAACTTGATGACAAACTTACACCAAATTGAGGAAAAATGTACATCAACTTGATGTAACATTGTCATTGAATCAGCGTAAACTATTGATGAAATATGGATGAAAGATTTATGAAATGTTCTTCATCAATTCAATGAAATGTGTCGTAGTTTCGGAACATGAGGAAATGTTTCAACAAATTGATGGAGTAATTCATAAATTAGATGAAACTTTTTCTTTCAGTGTAGTCAGAAAATAAAGGTAAAATGTACAAATACCTGTAATTAATGATGTTGAAACCTTATTCGTGGAAAAATTGTTGGTTACAATATCCTTGGAAAGCGATAAACATACGGATCGAAGATTTAATCAACCATGTTCGAAGAAAGGTATGAAATGCTTGAAATTTATTTGGCTAATTTTTACTGTCGGTAGAAAGCTACACGAAAATTCTTTTCTCCATGTTGAAGGATGTATATGATTCTATATAATATGTATATAATATATAAAAACTGAGTCGCATGAGTGCTTTCGGTCTATTTACCGGCAGTATGTTTTCCTATTTCAAGTGATTCTTGCAAAAAATTAAGTGTATAGTTTGTCGTCAATGCCACTATCCAAACCACGTGTCTGAACGAGCATATCGTTATGAAAACGTGCTTACAACTCTACCTTAACTAACATATACAACAGCGGGAATCTGCAGCACCAAAAAGTAAAATTTTAAATAATATTCGAAATGTCAACTAACAGCCTCTGGTGTAGGATTCGGTTTGAAAAAACGCATCACCGAAACCAAGGAAAGGCTTGAAAAATACTATGGTGATGATAAAACTCGAAACAAATCAATTTTTACACCCTGCGTCACATTGTGGTATCAGATTATTACGAGTTATTTCTAATTCTTCTAACATTGAGAAACATAAGATCTTGAATTTTCTGAATTGATTTACCCATGTCCGTTCGCACATGTATTTTTGTGATCATAGTACTGCTAGGAAATGCAAACCAATTTAAATTGAATTTGCTACACAGCATTCAATTGGGTAACTGACGATTACTACACTGAACGGAAAAGCATCGTCACAGGGATGAAAATGTTCATCACCCCAACAAATTTTGTCATCGAAAGTGAGCTAACGTACAGTTTCATTCCCGCTATGAAAATATGTTCATCAACTACAAATTGCTCGTTACTGTGGTGAAAGTATGGCTGTTGTTGCAATGAATTTGCTTCATTATTGCAACGAATTTGTTTCATTGTTGCAATGAATAACTATCGTTCTTGCAATGAATTTATTTCATTACAACAATGAATTTGCTTCATTGCTGCTATGAATTTGTTCATTGTTTCTATGAATTCATTTCATTGATGCAACGAATTTGGGTCATTGTTGCAATGAATTTGTTTCAATATTACAACGATTTTGTTTCATTGCGGCAATGAATGTTTTGAAGTGTGTTTGAAAGTATTTATTGGCAATTGTACATATTGAAAAAATGGTCGCAATTTGCTAAATAGATTATATTCATTCCATGTTGAAACACTCGTCGGGTGAGATTGTGGTAGTCGAGGGGTTGGGTGTTATTGTGGCCGTCGTATTCAGGTCCTGCAATTAAAAACAAATAAGAGTAATATATTATTAAGATTTCTATTTTAGATATCTTCATATCTATGTCTCTACTTGCAATGAACATAAGCATTACTCCCCTATGATCTACTCCTTTAACATAGAACCACATCATTGTTTTCTTACATCAAGCAATCGTTGTTGTGTTGAGGGTTCTGCCATTCAATTGATCGCTCTGTATGCAATTTTTTCAACTGCTCTTTTATTTATTTGAATCAAATTTGTCAAAATTTCGATTGGATTCATTTGATTGTTTTTTAGATTGTTATTTTTATGATCGTCTTACTTGAAACACTTTGTTTCTTCCTTTTCATTGACTTCGGCTGCCCGCAAAATGTATGTATGGCTTCCGTTTCTTTCTGAATCCAAATACCAACACAACAAAACAGGCGCGACCGAATTATGGTTAAAACACAAAGCACGAACATTTTGTTGCGATTTGTACCGTCACGCGCGTACACACATATAAATGTTCAGTTAGATATGTTTCTGCTATCGATGCGTCACTTTCTTCGCTGTCGTGTTGCTCCTTGCATTCACTTTATTTATCTGTGTGATTTATAGATTCTCAGGTTACACAAACGATCACAGCAAATACATAAATTCACACAATTTAGTTTTCACAATAAAAGATTATTATTAGTATAAATATAACTAATTAGTCTGTTTTAAAAAAATTATTCCTATTATTCCGGCGGAGAAATATGTCTACCACTTTCGGTTGTTGCAGTGGAACTGATTTAAGGTGTGTACGTGACCTACCACTCACGCTCACCATTTTCTCTTGCTAGACTTTATTTCCGCTCGCTCATTTTTTCGACTGCTTCTCTCTCTATACCTTTATAAAAATGAGTTTCGATACAAGAACGAAATTGTTTCGTCAACTAAAAATGTTGACAAACCTCCAAAATAAATAAATTATAAATACAAACTACAAAAAGTAAGAGATAAACTAAATATTAATGAAAGATAATTTTTTCCTGATTTTTCTACAAAATTCAAACTAAATAAAACTGTTTCATGAACGAAAAGTCAGTACAGCAACGAAATGAAAAATTTTCAAAGAAGTCAAGTATGAAATCTTTCGTTGCAGTGACTACCAAATAGTCGGATATACGACACTTATCACTACAACAACGTAAAACCATTAACGAAAATGTTTCATCCAGGCGACAAAGCGTTTTTCTTTCAGTGTATTGAACCCCCTTATCGGTCCACGTTTGATACTATTGGTTTTCGAGATAACAAATATTTAAAAAATAAATTGTTCTCCTTTACATTCCATGAAGGGATTGCGGAGAGCTGCTTACAACCAGTGCGCAATGCGCGTTCTAGTTTTACACTTACTTATTGGGACCTTCAGTTCCGAACAGTATTTTGAGATGCTATTTCATGGATAAGTACTCGATAAGGTCGCCATCACTAAGGGAGGCGTCCTTCGTCGAGAGAAATGTAAGGTGGGCATGTACAAGAGATACGCACAATAGCCAGTGCACCACCGCACAGGGATGGGATTTCGAGACTTTCGCGGAGGTTTTTATGTACGATATAACTTACTTACTTATCCGGTCTCGAACAATCCCGGGGGACCAGGGACTTTACAAAAAGAAGATAACATATTTCGCCAACCAGTTCGATCTTTTGCTTCATCTCTCCAATTGGCAATACCAAGTGTACGCAGGGATTCGTCAACCTGATCCCTCCAGCGGAGTCTTGGTCTTTCTATTTTTCGACTTCCTTCGAGTTCGAATGCGGAAACCCGTCGCGCTGGTTCGCATTCATCCATTCCACTAACATGGCACATCCAGCGCAATCGCGTTATTTTGAGCCGCTTAACTATGTTAATGTCGGGATATAACTCATACAGCTCATGGTTCATGCGTCGCACTATAGGGCCATACATTTTTCGGAGTATTTTTATCTCGAAGACGCCTACAGATGTTTCGTCTGCTTGCGATAATACCCAGGATTCTGCACCATAAAGCAAGACAGGTTGTATGAGAGTCTGGTATAATTGGACTTTTGTTACTCGAGACAGGTAAGGTAGGTCCCGGGGACCTACAGCTCCGAACGGTATTTTGAGACACTTTTTCATGGCTAAGTACTCGATAGGGTCGCCATCACTAAGGGAGGTGACCTTCGTCGAAAAAAATGTAAAAATGATTTGAAAAAATGATTTTGTTCTTTTTTCTAATAAATTTGTGATTTCAAACGAGAGAAAACAATTACAATAACACAATTTACGTATGTTTGTTTTTAAATATACTTGGTAATATTGGTTTCACAATGATTCAAAACTGTAGACTTATACTATTGTTATACTTGTGTGGTGCAATGGTTAGTGTGCGCGGCTCTTGGACATGAGAATGTAGGTTCGATCCCTGAGCTGGCCAACTTACACTTCTTTCAACGACGGCCACCTCGCCTAATGATGTCGACACTAGGGAGTACTTATCCATGGAAAGCTTCTCAAACTACCATTCGGAATCGGTGTCAAACTGTAGGTCACAATCTTCTTCGTTGGCCATTTTACAAGCACATGAGGTCAGATGCCTTACACATGTTAATTAAACAAACAAATAAATAAATTTGACAAATTTTAACATATTTCTCGGACTGGTTCTATCCTTCGCCATTTATCGCCAGTTGGTAACACCAAGGATACGCAGGGATTCTTCGACCCGGTTTTTCCAGCGGAGTTTTGGTCGTCAAATTTTCCTGCTTCCATCGGGCACAGGACAATATATTTTACGGAGAATTTTTCTCTCGAATACTCCCAGGTGTTTTTCATCCGCTTGCGATATGACCCAAGTTTCGGAGCCATATGTCAAGACAGGTAAAATGAGGGTCTGAGTGTCGAAAGAGGGCTTTGTTCCTAAATTGATTGCTCAGCCCGAAATACCATATATTTGCAAGCACAATTCACCTATTTATCTCTAGGCCAACGTTGTTGTCCTTGTTCACGACTGATCCAAGTTAGACAAATGCAACAACCACATCAAAATTAAATCGGTTGTAGACGTTCAAGTGCGGACCAAGTCGAGAGGTTTGTCTAGTCGTTGACACAATAAATGTTGTTTTGTCCTCATTATCAGCAAGACCCACCATCGCTGATTCTTTTTCGATTTTTGCAAATACTCTAGTAACCTCTCGCAACTTTCGCCCACTGATGTCTATGTCACCAGCATACGCCAACAACATATGACTCTCGCCTTGGTTGGTGAGCCTTTGTCCATAAATCGACTAAATTATGTGAATCTAAACAACGCGCTTACATTGGATACGCCATGTCAGTGGGATGGACAAAAATGAACCAATTCGAAAAGTACACTGTATGTAATTTTTTAAGTGTTGGAAATATAACTTAATAATATTGCGTGATAAAAGACAAAAAAAGGCCCGTGTCTCCCAATTTTGCTCAAAGTCATGCACTTTTATGGGCCCCCAAAGATTTGGGACCTCAGTGTCATTTTTGCAAAAAAGTGATCATTTTGTCAGGCTCATATCTTGCAAACCGTTCGGAATTTTGATTTACGTCCTGAGGGAAAGTTGTAGCTCTTGTAAACATATAAAATCAAACTAACTTCATCTTCAACATCAAACTCGTAAAAAACTTTAAAATATTTAATTTCATTTAACTCTTTCCCCCTGTTCAGCTCCATAGGTAGCAAACCGTTCAAGATTCTAGTAAACAATCAACTACAAAAATGTACTTAAGATCTCAATAAACAACTTTCTAGACCATATGAACTTCCTAGGAATGATTATTAACACCGTTTACTTCAACATTGAGATAGTATGCTATCTCACCGATCGCAGCAGCACAGGCAAAGCAGTAAGCTCAGCACACGCAACAAGGGACGCAGCACACAACATAAGAATCATTCCCACACACACAATATAAGAATCAAAATTCCGAACGGTTTGCAAGATGTGTTCCTGACAAAATGATCACTTTGTTGCAAAATTGAAAAAAGTGCATGACTTTGGGCAAAACTGGAAGACACGGGTCCGTATATGGTTATATTTTTTCGTGTTTGACTGTGGTATTCGAGGACGTACTCGAAGAATGACCAAACCTTCGCTGGAAAGACCAAGTGGAAGACTGCATGCGTAATCTTTGTGTTACCAACTGGAGGAGAAAGCTAAAGATCGAGCCGGTTAGTGAATCAAGTTATCCTCAAATTGTAAGGCCCTTGAGTCCTCTGGGTTGTTTCAGACCACCTAATATATTATAGTGAGCTGCTTCTTATGATCATTGTCTCTTTAATGAAATTTAATAGGGTTATTGTCGTAGAACGCTCGAAGGATGTACATACTCTAAACTCTTCATCTAATAAACAAAAAATTCACAAAATTTGAGAACTTTGAGAACTTTGGGTTAATATTTCCTGCAAATATATTGCACAAGGAATTTAACTAGAGATAGTCAAAGCCAGAAATCCTCACAGCTCAAATGTTATAAATTTCTGAAATGATACCAATTTCTTGCCCGGCCATATTACACTATTAGAGAAATCATTGGATATGTCAAAATTGTCAATTGATGAGAGCTAATGGAATACTGAAAATTGAAGAGATCGATTATCAGGAAAAAATATTGAGAGGTCTGTGAGATTTCTATCAATATTTTTATTATATTTGAGATCACAGTTGCATTTGGAGTGAAATCGGCAAAAAAAAAACAGAATAACAACATTTGATTTGTCGCTTGTTCAGAAATGCTTAATTTTTGTTAACAATTTAACTTGTTCTCTAGTCTATTTTTATTTTATAACTGCTGTATTTTGTTTGACACTTTTCTGACAGATGTTTTTGTATTCTTCCAAACTTTGTAATGTAAATTGAAAGCAGAAGGGTCGTAGGATTTCGTACAAATGGATAGAAGTCTCATTCTATTTCTCTCTCCTCGAATCGTTCAATTTGCACTGATAGCCTAAGAGGGTCTTAATCAAGACCGTGTGCAGAACCTGATGCCAAATTTCTGAAAACCAGATATTTGTATTTGATATCTTTAAGTTTATTTTAATGCAATAGGGTTTATTATTGATTTATTCAATCTACCGACGAAAAAATACAAAATTAATATATATCTCTTATTCAATATTACCTATACCTATCAATATTTAAAAGGCGGTTGCATTAAAAATATAATACATTAAATAAATCCTTTAAAATTCTTAATTATTTCTTAAAATCCTAAGGGCAGCTTGAAAATCTATCCAGAGTGATATCTACAATATTAGGCAACAAATTAAATATATGTAAATGTCTAGTTAATGGATCCATTTGTTTTCAGAATTGCACGGGTATTCCAAAGATCCAATATATTCCAAAATGGTTTTCAATATTAGCTTTAAATTTATCAAATACACTTGGATGCAAATCAACCACCCTGTATAGATATAGCTGAAATATATCCTCCAAGAAAAAAGAAGAATGTTAGTATGAGACTTTCGAATTCCGCCTCTTTAATACGTTTTGCAATTGCATGCAGCAGTTGCATAAACTCGTACACGTTTTAAGAACATACATTTTATGAAATTATTATCATGTCACTTGAATTTTCTCGTTTGGTTTTCATTTTAATTTTTGACAAATTTATAATAATTCTTCATTTATGCATTTTCAAGTCAGAAATAAAAGCAGAAACAACAACAGAAAAAACAAAATTATTGTTCATAACAATGATTTATATCACACATTCGTACATTTCGTATTCAGAAACTAATTTCTTAAGAGCTCCATTTCCAGCACTCTGTTCACTGAAATAATGAAAATTCTATTCAATAAATTATACCAACATTTGTTGGTATTATCGTTCCATTATGGCAGGCACTCTTTTGGCCTTGGACAAATCTGTGAACATTTTGGGAATTTATAATTTTTTCCTTTAAAACAAAACAGGAAAAATACAATGAAAAGAACTAATAAATAAAGATTTATAGTTTTGTTCGTACAAAGGATTAAAAACACTCGGCAAATATTTCTTATACATACAAATGTATTTATGTGAAAGGAACATTAGTGATTCTACATAAATACATATGAAATATGCGCAAAGAACACACCAAAGTGTTTTTAAAACAAATCCAATTCTTTGGAATTTTGAACAAAACATTGAGCCTATTTATACTTTATGTTATGTCAGTTATACAATACAACTTTATGGAGAATTGAACAAATAGTTTCTGTACATGCGAGAAATATGTATGAATAAAATAATTTTTAGATATATAAATACATACTGGTTCCATCTGCGCAGTATCGACCTGTCTCTACCACATCGGTGCATTTGTATTAATTACACTATGCATCATTTTGCAACCTAAACATTTTGATACGCTTGAGACTCAAACAACTGATAGTTACTGGTGAGTGAAGAAAACCCCTAGTTGGGTTTGGTATGATCGACTAAAGTTGTTTTTTAATTGGCGTTTGAAATTTTAGGCTTAGAAATGAACTTTTGATAAGAGAACACTTTTGGTAATGCCTACATCTCCAAAACTATTCACATATTTGCTCAAGTGCCTTCGACAAGGTTGTAGCTCGTGAACTGCCCTACAAAAAACACTCTAATGTTTATTTAAAAAAATTCCACCTTCATGTTGAAAAACTTATAAATTTAAAAATATAAACGGCAAAATTTTATTTTTTACATTTTAAAGTTTTTGATCATGAAGGTGGAATTTTTTGAATAAACGTTTTTTGTAGGGCAGTTCACGAGGTACAACTTTACCGAAGACACCCAAGAAAAATGTTGAACAGTTTTCGAGATGTAAACATTACCAAAAGTGTTCTCTTATCAAAAATTCATTTCTAAGCCTAAAACTTCAAACGCTAATTTAAAAAAAAAACTTAGTCAGTCAGACCAAACCCAGCTATGGTTTTTCTTCTCTCATCAGTAGCTTTCAGATTTTTTTGGTCTCAAGCGTATCAACTTTTGAGTGTCTCACTGTGTTATCACACAGTGATTATTTTGAAAGTTTACTAGATCCAGTTTCAACTCACTACTACTTAGACTAATACGATTTACATCTAATCTGACCAAGTTGAAAATTTCACAAAAAAAAAAATTAAAATATTTTTGAAATTGAATAACTTTAATCTAATTATAAAATGGTCAAAGTTTTATAAAATCCCTCTAAATTTACTGATTCCGAACATGAGTTTGAAAACAATTTCAGTTTTTGAAATTTCACCTTTTTCAGCCATTATGCTACAAATACAAGTACATGAACCATAAGATCATTTTAACTGCAACGGTCGCTTCTAATAAGGTATAGGATACCAGACTTTGTCATGGATTTCATATTGAGATGGTGGCTTAGATTAGGGTACATCGAGGACAAAGCGTCCAAATGGTCTAAAATGGCTGAAATATTTCATGTACTCCAAAGGCTTAAAATAAACCGGATATGACGATTGACTACAATTAGAGTCTTCAAAACCGAAAAATCCGTTATCCGGTACTTTGCAATTATACGTGTGCCGGATTTTTTAAAAAACAGAATTTTCGAATAAACCGAATAGCGGTTATTTGACGTCAGTTAAATGGTTATCCGATTTTTACTCAATTTGTGTTAAATATTGCCACAAAAACTAAAAAATTTAACAAAAAGAGATATGAATTTCCAAACATTAATACATTTTTTAAAGTAAGTAGCAAGATATCATATTCAAATACAATTGTATAGCTTGCAAAAGCTGTACATATGATTTTAAACAACATTTGTTAATATAGAAATAATTTCATAATTCCAATATAAATAAAATAATATAAATTAGTATTTAAATTAAATTAATTAAAGAATTTGAATATGATTTTCAAAGAGTATAAGACACACAAATGGTTTTCAAACACTCCGCTCCCCAAAATTTCCAAAATCAGTTATGTTAAAATTTTTGGACTTTCTTAAACCCAAGACATGGTTTTAAAGCCCTATTTTTTGAACTTTACTACCCATGGTTTAAATGTGATTTGAACATAGCTACGAAATTTTGAGATTAAAACACAAATAAGAATATTTAATTCAATCCAACACAATTCAATTCAAGGAAATTCAATTCAACTCAATTGAGTTCACCTCAACTCAATTGAGTTCACCTCAATTCAATCCAATTCAATTCAACTCAATTCAATTCAATTCAATTCAATTCAGTTCAGTTCAGTTCAGTTCAATTCAATTCAATTCAAGTGAACTCAATTCAACTCAAGTCAACTCAATTCAATTCAATTGACTTCAACTCAATTCAAGTCAATTCAATTCAACTCAATTCAATTCAACTGAACTCAATTATATTCAATTAAATTCAATTCAACTCATTTCAATTTATTTCAATTCAACTCAACTCAATTCAGTTCAGTTCAATTCAATTCAATTCAATTCAATTCAATTCAATTCAATTCAATTCAATTCAATTCAATTCAATTCAATTCAATTCAATTCAATTCAAATCAATTCAATTCAATTAAATTCAATTCAAGGAAATTCAATTCAACTCAATTGAGTTCACCTCAACTCAATTGAGTTCACCTCAATTCAATCCAATTCAATTCAACTCAATTCAATTCAATCCAATTCAATTCAAGTCAATTCAATTCAAATCAATTCAATTCAATTCAATTCAATTCAACTCAATTCAATTCAATTCAATTCAATTAAATTCAGTTCAATTAAATTCAATTCCAATCCTTGCAATTCAATTCAATTCAATTGACTTCAACTCAATTCAATTCAAGTCATTTAATTCCAATTCAATTAAACTCAATTAAACTCAATTCAACTCAATTCAATTCAAGTCAATTCAATTCAATTAAATTAAATTCAATTCAATTCAATTCAACTCAACTCAACTCAATTCAATTCCATTGAATTCAATTCAATTCAATTCAATTCAATTCAATTCAATTCAATTCAATTCAATTCAATTCAATTCAATTCAATTCAATTCAATTCAATTCAATTCAATTCAATTCAGTTCAGTTCAATTCAATTCAGTTCAGTTCAATTCAATTCAATTCAGTTCAGTTCAATTCAATTCAATTCAATTCAATTCATTTCAATCAATTGACCTAAATTCAGTTCAATCCAAAAATGATTTCTCGAATAACCCGAAAACCGATTATTCGAAAATGTCAGTTTTTTATACACTCTACATAAGTTAAACGGTTTTAGCGACCGCCTTAAACATCCAAGTTTAAAGCGAATGAAAATTTGAAAAAAATCAATTGAAATTTAAAACTTCTATTTAAAATACATCATTTGAAAATTTAAAGGTCATCAATTGATATCTTGTAAATATCTGTCACTAAGCGAGGTGACCGCCTTCGAAAGAATTATTACGTGGTCGAAGCAGGGATCGAAACCACGTAGAACGTCCAATCGGAAATGCCCTAAAAAAAATTTCACAGAATGACCTCAAGCAATGTACAGATAACCATGCTATTGAATTATATTGTCATATACTTCGGCGGACAATGTCAAATATTGCTAGAGCAGCACTTGAATGGCGTGGCCGTCGGTGGTGCAATGGTAGTGTGCGCGGCTCTTGTGCATGAGAACATAGGTACGATCTCTGCTCTGACCACCTTAAATTTTCTTTCGACGGCGGTTACCTCGCATGGTGACGGTGACACTATCGAGACACAACTATCAAAATACCGTTTGGAACCGTTGTAAAACTGTAGGTCCCTATCAGTAAGTGTGAACTAGAACGCGCACAGCTGACTGGTTGTGAGAAGGTCTCCCTAATCCCTGCATGGGGTGTAACGGGAAACCATTTTTTTTGTATTAGCACTTGAATGGTACCCACAGAAGAATCACAGCAAGAACATCAAATACATGCAAGCGGTGTCTGGAAAACAATATAAATCAACTGGACTATCATGGAATCAATTCAAATCACTTGTAAGTGACAGCTTTCGATGGAGAGAATTCGTTGATGAATTATGTTCGCCGAGAACATTTTATTTAAACCTTGTCCTGTTAAATTTCGTTTGAACATAAAAAGGACTTATAAATATGTAAGAATTTCGGTAAAAAAAACATAAAATTCTAAAACAAAATGTGAGAAAATCAATAACATGCATACATATGTTCGCATACTCTTCACGCAAGAAAATCTGTTTTTTTTTAGGTTTGGATGCAAATATATCGTGTATGTACACACATTGTGTTTGCTATTCAATATTACAAGTTGGAGACACAATGGTTAATATGTAATAATATATGTTTTCGCGACACAAATATGGCTTTGTTTGTTGAAAACTGCTGAAAACGAAAACGTGACAGACAACAAAGGAATAAAAAAAACATCAGATCTTCAACTCAATCATTAATTGCAGCGGGTCTGACTGCTAATCGAAATATTGGGAATATTAAATAAATCTTGAAAAAACAGTCGATCCCGCTGGTGTTTTCTTTTTCTGCCATCAAGCCAAACTAATTCAACACAAAAATTTTATTTTTTACAGATAATAAAGGGAATAATTAAGATAATGATAATAATGGCGGTAACGATTGATAGTAGAGATGATAGACACTATTCATTTTGTAAAATGATATGTACAATATCACAAGTCAAATACATACGCATATTTTTTCTACATTCTCAAAAAATATATAATTAATTTCCAAATGCTATTTTACTTACTATTGGGTAAAATTCGATATCACAACGAAAATTGCCCATCACTCTCATGAATGAATCTCCATTTTGATTTTCAAATAACCCACCGTGCATCATCAATGTCACTCCCAGAACAGAAACTCTAATTGTTTTTTCAATTTGAACCCTTTTTCAAGGAGTTCCTTTTAAAATACTAAAAAACATTTTCCACTTGCACACAATCAATTTAATATTAAAATTCATCTGCAATTTATCAATTATGTATTTCAACATACGAAAAACATCGGTGACAATTCATTGATGTGTTAATGAATAAAATTGTATGTATTTGTTGTTGTTTTTTTTTAACAGAAAACCACAAAAGGAAAGCGCAGATGTTTATCAGGCTAAAGAATGGGCGGCGTTAAACGAAGATTGCAAGTTCGGTTGGTGCCGGATGGGTGTGAGGTGGTGATGATAATGATGATTTCTTTTTATGTACATACATGGGATTTGGGGAATGTTATAAACTCATGCATATGATGTATATTAAGGTGGCTTCTTTAGTATGGAAGAAAAAATGGAAGTCGGTGTTCCTATTGAAATTGAAAGTTTAGTTTCTATTATAGATATTATCGAGATATTTCGGATTTATCAACGGGTTAATAGAAAATCTGGTCAGATCTTTATCAAGCTGTAACGTACAATTACAACATAGCCTAATATAACGTTAAGATTTTGCCAATTTAAATGTCATTTCTCATGCAATTTGTATAAAATCTGAAACATCCTCCTAAGTTTAAGTACGATTATTTCAGAACAAAAATCTATCGCCATTTGGTCTTCCTGTTCGTAAAAATAATCCCGTAAGAATATGTGTATTATAGAGAAAAGTAGGTATCAAATAAACACACTATTATATTAAGAAGAGATTCAAACACCGACGTTGAAATTGTGGTACCTACCTACATATAATGGATCATACCTTCGGCAGTTAAGATTTGTTTCCGGATTGAGACGCAAGTTATAAAATACTTACTGCGTTGCAATTCGTATTAGTTATCTGCTTGATAGAAATTTTTCCGACTTTAATTTATTTTTATTTAATTATTTTAACTACGGAGCTACGGAGTCAGAATGTTTTACGTAGCTATTCTTCATTAAATTTCACTATAGGTCGTCACAGACCAAAATTCTCTATCCTTATCTTCAGACGTACTTTTTGTCCTTTTTTGCAACAAGGTCAAGAAAACTGCAGCAATATAACCGGCAAAATATACAAATGTTGTACCAGTTTATAGTGGAATGGATTTCACTAGACATTTTCCATGGAGATCCCATTTGGAAATTTGGCTATAATGTAGAGAAAAAGATGGACTTTGTTTTTGGTGGGGGAAATTAAAAATTAAAGATTTGTTATGCCAGGATATTCAAGGATAAAAGATACTTTGGAGTTTTCAATAGCATTGAACCACAACGACATGACTGTTGTATGGTCTATTAGTAGAGCGGATTTTGCAGGCTTTAAAATGATATCCAACATTTTGAAATCCATTAACGCATTCCAAAGATATGCCATTTTTCATTCAGGTCCTTTTTTCAGAAAGTGCAATACAATACCTAGCTACTTCCATGAACCATAAAACAAAAACTGCTTTGAATTTCGACTCAATTCTGATATCATAGAATTCGTATGGACGAGGAGAAACACCTGTCCAAATTTCATACAATTCAATAGGGGTTGGATCCTGGACTGTGTCGAAATATTTTGAAATTACCCAAGAGAAAGCCTTTCTCTATATAACTAAATTTATTTACTCATCTTCATTGTCACTATCGAATTCCAGTTAATAATAAATTTCACTAAATTTTAATTTTACTCCAAATTTTTTTTTAGATAAAAACACTTTGTTTAATTGTTTTTGAACCAAAGAAAACCATAAAAAACTACAACAAAAAGGACAAGCGCTGAAAAAAGTACTCTCGCCTACTTTGTTATGGGTTATGAAGAAAACAGTACAACGAACAAAAAAGTACGCGTACTGCTGAAAACAGGACGTCGGGCAATCCTACATATAGTTTGAATGAAACCGTAATTGTAATTCTCAAAATTATTGATGCAGTTCGATTTCTGATACACGAATTGGGGTAAAACCGTCCTCTCCGGCCTTGTCTCATTTTACGAATTCCACAGTGTAATAAATATTCACCCCTACCCTGTAAGCCGTCGTCGACAGCTAACGTCGACGTCTTGTGTCGCCGTGTTAATTTTGGCACCTCTGAAGTCGTGTCGACAGCAGACGACGAGTACATGGTACCCGCAATGGCGTTTTTACAAATATGTTGAGTCGACTCGACTTATTTCGGGTCGTTATGCTTTTTCTACACCACTTGCTACACCTTGAAGAAAACAGTTGTGTTTTGATTGATTTGTAAGGTGGTGAAAAGTGAAATATAAAAGATAAAATGGGAAAAAAAATAAGAATTACAAATGCAACCCAGTTCGAAAATTTAATAAAAGAACTGGAGAAAAACCCCAAGCCTTGCCGACACAGATGTTGAACAAATATTTTTCTTCATTTTCGGCGTAATAGTATCAAGCATTTAAATGCTGCTTTATTGTTGCGAAAATGGTTTCGAAACCTGTAGATAAATGACATATTTGATGAATGGCATGGCAAGATTTACTTGGTATCTGGTACGTTAAATACATCTGGCATTTGCCTTATAATTTTTCTTTGTATACGAAGAAGGAATTTTGTTTGTTCTTCATCACTAGCTCTAGTTCTAGTCTAGAACTTGAATTTAGATCAAGAAAAAAATACATGCTAGCAAACAAATTGAAGAAAATTTTCTTTACACGTTAGGGATTACACTTTTTGGTAGTAAATTATCGATACGCAGGTCACTGGCCGCGACGTCTTACCAGGTATCGATTTTGCATTGATGTGACAACGCCGTCGTTAGCAGGTGACCACGACTTTCAGGCGTCGACATCTTGGGCGACGACTTACAGGGTAGGGGTGATTGTGTAAAGGATGCTGTCACTAGTTGACAGTTGTTTCTACAAACAAAACTGTACATATACACGCACGTAGCGTGACCACAAAATCAATCCCGAAATAAATGGTGTTTTTTAGAGTTACAGAACTTTAAATTAAACTAAAGTAAAGAAATATATTTGCAATATCAATTTACCTGGCTTTACTGGATAGATAATTTTATGCCATTAATGTTTAGATATGATACGGGCCATGTGGCCGCCACAGCTGGAGCAATCTGGAACTATAATTTTCGCACACTTCTCGCAGCATTTTCGGTAGTATTTTGCAAATGACTCGTCGAATGTTGATTTCCAGGTGTTCAAATGGCTCTCGTTGATAGGCGTAGGCGAGTGAATTTTTACATAACCCCCAAGAAATTAATCCAATGGGGTCAAATTACACGATCTTGGTGGCCAATTACCCGGAACATTACGTGCAATTATCCGTTCATCAAAAGTTTCGTCGAGTAAATTAAGTGTATCGTACCGTTCGCCGATGACAGTAACATTCTGCCATCATTGTTTTAGAATACATATGGACCAATGATTCCGCCGGCTCTTAGACCGCTCCAAATGTAATGGTGTTTAATTTTTAAATTTAAATATCAATCGTTTTCCAATTTGCAATGCAATACTATAAAATGTACAAGTTATTCACATTAAAGTTATAAAGGGTTTTTCAACAGAGACGCTACAAAAGTAAATCGATAGGGACAGCAGACGACGCCATATTTTTCCCCGCTCTTTTGACATTTCTCTTCAGTAAGGTTTGCCATTTCATTATGGAAAGATATACGAGCCAACAACGAGTCGAAATTATTAAAATTTACTACCGAAATTTGAAGTCAGTGGCCTCAACTTTAAGAGCGCTACGTCCAATTTATGGTCGTCATAATCGTCCTACCAGATCAACAATTGAGCGTCTAGTGGAAAAATTTGAAACCACAGGCACAGTACAAAATGTTCCCGTGCCAGTGAGACAAAGAAGTGCCCGTAGTGTCGAGAAGATTGCTACCGCTGAGGCTTCAATTCAAGAAAGCCCAAATGTGTCTCTCACACGTCGTTCTCAAGCGTTGGGCATCTCTGTGACGTCGTTGTGGCGAATTTTGCGAAAAGATCTTGGCCTACATCCTTATAAGATCCAATTGACGCAAGAACTGAAGCCGCTTGACTACCATAAGCGTCGTATGTTCGTGAATTGGGGTGAGCAACAACTTGAAAATGATTCGGATTTTCATCGGAAAATCATCTTCAGCGATGAGGCTCATTTCTGGCTGAATGGCTTCGCCAATAAGCAAAATATGCATTATTGGTCAGACAGCAATCCACACGTAATCCATGAGTCATCATTGCATCCCGAAAAAATTACGGTTTGGTGCGGTTTATGGGCCGGCGGCACATTATAGGTTCAAGACCGGCACATTACTGTGAACGCGAATCGCTACCGTTCAATGATAACCCAATATTTTTGGCCCCAGTTGGATAATATGGACTTGGGGGACATGTGGTTCCAACAGGACGGCGCCACAAGCCACACAGCGAATGCCACAATCAATTTATTGGAAGTTTGGTGAACGTGTTATCTCACAAAATGGCCCAGTCGATTGGCCGCCTCGGTCGTGCGATTTGACGCCGTTAGATTATTTCCTGTGGGACTACGTCAAGTCTATGGTCTATGCCAACAAGCCAGCGACGATTGATGAACTTCGTACGAATATCGAACGTGAAACTGCAGCAGTATCGGCCGATTTATGCTTGAAAACCGTCGAAAATTGGGTTCAGCGTCTGGACTTTTGCAAGCGTGCCCGTTCTTTCACAAGAATAAAGAGTTTAATTGGTATCTGAAACCGGTTTTGTTTTATTTAAAAAAAACTTTTGTAGCGCTCTTATTGAAAACCCCTTTATAAACTTAAAAATCCTGTTCCAATTTCGAAGATATTTTCATGTATGAAAAAGCTTACAAAGTGTAAAAAATTCAATTATATCCCAGCGGCGGAAGTCACAACCTGGAAGGCCTGAAATCATCAGCAATATTTTAATGTTTCTAAGAAAAACGTAACGACCAGTCTAATTGTAGGAAGAAATGGTCAATGGCGTCAATTAAAAATTAATTTATTAATTTAATTTATAATTTATAATTTAAATTATCAATTAAAAAACGCTCTACAGTGTAAAAACCCCCAAAATTAAAGAAAAATATAGTGACAATCACTGATATATCGCTGGCCTATTTCGCAGCGAAAAAGTGAATGTTTGGGTTACAAATACTTATTGTTGTCTGTCATGTTATTGTTTCCATCAGATTTCCACAAACAAAGCCATATTTGTGTCACAAAAACATATATTATGACCTATTAATCATTGTGCCCCACACATGTTATATTTATTAGTAAACACAATGTGTTTGGACGCAAGTATACTATATTTGCAACAAGCTACAAACACGTTATAGTTGCATCCAAACAATAAAAAATACAAATTTTTCAGCGCGTGTGTCCAAATACATTGTGTTTGCTTATCATTATTACATGGTGGAGACACAATGATAAATAGGTTAAAGTATATGTTTTTGTAACCCAAATGTGGATTTGTTTTGGATAGCTGCAGCTTAGGAAAGCTGCTTCAATTCATGAATAAAGTACAATGCTTCCAAACATGTGCATGGTTCTTTGCCGGGGCCGTTTACTTCAGCGTGTATCATTAGTTCCTCTTGAGGATATACCCTTCGAATCTCAGTGTTCGTTACAAAAAAAAGGGATAATGTACATATGTATGTGTGTACTTGTTTTTCGTGAATTGCATTTGTACGCAATTATTCGTTTGGTGATCGCCAACGAGAAAATCATACATAAGTAGATACTCCATGCATATGTGATGATTTCTTTTTGATTTCTGCCATTTCGTAATAAAATATTGGAGGATGGGTGGGAATGAAAAGTCCTTTTTATGGCTTTGCGTGTTTGTATTCACTCGAAACAATCATTAATAATCAAGGGCAGTTGGAAAAAACGAACGCAGTGCGAGCATAATAAAAAAAAAACGCCAGATACATAAGGACCAAACATTATACATACATGTAAATATGCTTGTGCAATTGTTGCAATAGCGTATTTACATGAATATATTTTAAATATATGTATGTACGTATGAATGTGTGTATGTATCTTTTATTTTACAAATAACGCGTTTTCCTTTTTTTTAAGAATCGCATAAACACTCACACATGTGACATAGTGCAGTGACACATTCCCTCAGACTCTTATGCACTCAGAGTCATTGTATATTTAAAGCCCATAAAAAACAACAATTCCCAACTGGCTCTGTGTGTGTGTTTGTGTGGGTGTGTGTGAGAGTTCAGAATACCATCGGCAAAGTCGTTGTATTGGTTTGTAAGCCAATAAACCACAGTGGGACTAAACGAAGCCAACAAACGACACAAAAGTCATTAATATATGAACATCAAATATTTTATGAGGCAACAGTCATGGAAGACACATATGAAAGACTTCAGAATATACACATGATTATTTTTCGTCAAACATTATGACACTGAAAATAATGGCTTTCATTCTGGTCTCACAATTTATGAAGGGATATTTGCAGAAGACTCTACAATGGTATAACAGATATTATACCTCTTATTTATTTTTCTAATATAGAAAGGGTTTTTCAACAGAGACGCTACAAAAGTAAATCGATAGGGACAGCAAACGACGCCATAGTTTTTCCCCGCTCTTTTGACATTTCTCTTCAGTAATCATCATGGAGAGATATACGAGCCAACAACGAGTCTAAATTATTAAAATTTACTACCGAAATTTGGAGTCAGTGGCCTCAACTTTAAGAGGCCTCAACAATCAGCGATGAGGCTCATTTCTGGCTGAATGGCTTCGTCAATAAGCAAAATATGCGTTATTGGTCAGACAGCAATCCACACGTAATCCATGAGTCATCATTGCATCCCGAAAAAATTACGGTTTGGTGAGGTTTATGGGCCGGCGGCGTCATTGAGCCGTACTTCTTCCGTGATGATCAAGACCGGCACATTACTGTGAATGCGAATCGCTACCGTTCAATGATAACCGAATATTTTTGGCCCCAATTGGATAATATGGACTTGGAGGACATGTGGTTCCAACAGGACGGCGCCACAAGCCACACAGCGAATGCCACAATCAATTTATTGGAAATCAAGTTTGGTGAACGTGTTATCTCACGAAATGGCCCAGTCGATTGGCCGCCTCGGTCATGCGATTTGACGCCGTTAGATTATTTCCTGTGGGGCTACGTCAAGTCTATGGTCCATGCAAACAAGCCAGCGACGATTGATGAACTTCGTACGAATATCGAACGTGAAATTGCAGCAGTATCGGCCGATTCATGCTCGAAAATTGGGTTCAGCGTCTGGACTTCTGCAAGCGTGCCCGTGGTGGCCGTGCAAAAGAAATCGAGTTCCATACATAATGGCATCGAACGTACTTTCACAGGAATAAAGAATTTCATTGGTATCTAAAACCGGGTTTGTTTTATTTAAAAAAACTTTTTTAGCGCTCTTATTGAAAACCCCGATATTCGGTAATCCCTGGTATGGAGTATATACAAGAGGTGCGCATCGGAACGGGCGAGATCGGGATTAAAAACGCGATCCTGATCATGCTGTCATTCCCAAAAAATCCCGATATACAATTAAGAATTTTGATTTCGGAAAGGAAGGGATCAGTATCCAACATATTCCCCCAACTCAATATCTACTATAGTTGTGTGATTATTTATGGGTCGATTACATATTTTAAAAATTACATTTAGTCAGCGGACTTACTTAATCACAATATACACTTGTTTTCAAGAAGAATAACATGATGTTTTAAAAGTGACTTAACTATAGCGGTGCACGCTTTAACAAAACATGAAAAAAAAACCACATGAGGTGTCATGGGACACCCGGTTGGAACGACGTTCCTTTCGCTATATATTATGTACTAGTTAATTCCAACACGTCTAAGGCGCCCGTTGAAAAGTACTATAATTTAAGCGGATCTTTAATAAAAGGTACGTTTTGTAAAATAACAAAATTTTTTAAAAAAAAATTTTTTTTTACAACATATTTTTTAAAAAAAGGATAATTTTAGGTTCTTTTATATTTTCCCGTAAATGTCCTTTCTTAAAAAGAGGTAGTTCTTTTATTAAAAGATAATGTTTTTAAAGAAAACATTCGGTGGTTCAATGGTTAGTGTGCGCGGCTCTTGTACATGAGATCCTGGGTTCGAACCCGGCTCTGACCACCTTCAAATTTTCTTTCGGCGGCGGTCACCTCGCATAGTGACGGCGACACTATCGAGTATCTTGCCATGAAAAATCTTCTCAAATTACCGTTCGGAATCGGTGTAAAACTGTAGGTCCCAATCAGTGAGTGAAAACCGGAAAGCGCACAGCTCAGTGATTGTGAGAAGTTCTCCCCAGTCCCTTCATGGGATGTAATGGGAAACCATTTTTTTTTTTTTTTTTTTTTTTTTTTTTTTTTTTTAAAGAAAAAGTACTACTTTTAAAAAGAAGTACTTTCTATACGCAAATGCCATAAGAGTATGACTTTTTTACAAAGAAGTACTTTTGTTAGAACAGGTACTTTTTAAAGAAGCGGCACTCTTTTTATGAAAAGGCTATTTTTTAAGAAAATTTACTTATTTTCAGAAAGCCTACTTATTTCAAGAAAAAAAGGTAACATTTTATTTTTAAGAAAAGGTACTTTAAAGAAAAGAAATGGAATTTTATAAGAAAATGTATTTTTTATGAGAGAAGATATTTGTTTGAAGAAAAGGGTTTTTTTAAGAAATATGAATTTGTTTTAGAATTGGTCCTTTTTTAAAGAATAGGTAAATTTTGAGCCTAGATTTTGTCTAAACCAGAGACACAATATAATATTTAAAAATTATAAAATCATAAGCAAATATCGAGTTGATGCAACAAGGGGTGGGGGAAGTGCTATATTAATCAAGAATAACATACAATACTCCAGTCACGATAACAAAAGTAGATATTCGCTAGATGCTTTAGAGAGACATGCGCCATATAGATACCCGTTGACTGCGACAACTTTTTAGTTATTATATGTGCGTACTATCCGGCCGGCAATATAAATTCAATACGAGCAGACTTGCAATGATTTATGTTTCGAACTAATAGACACAAAATCAGAATTTAGATTTTGAAATCCGTTCTTGGTCTCCTTAAATAGCTTATAAATGTCAACATCGAATTCTCTACACTTCCAACATGTTCAACGAGCCGCTTTCCTTAGCCGTAATTAGAAAGAAAACAACCCTCATATACGTCCCTAGTAATAATTATCAATTATGCCTAAATGTATGCAATAAAATAAAATAACAAAACGAATTGGTACAACTTTCAAACACTAAACAACGAAATCCTAAAAGTATGCAGAATAATACTGGGTTGTATACTGGGTTATAGCATAATACGGTTAAAAAAAATTGTTTAAAAATTGTTCATTTAGCCCCAATCCCGCAACGTGCGATAAGGAACTTCGTTCCAATTATTTCGAAAAAACGCGCGATTTTGGAGAAATAAATTGTTCGCCTGCAGCGCTTACTTCAATACATTATGAAACAATTATTTTTTGACTGCAGCGCTTATTCAAACACAATATAAAATGGCTATAAATTACTGAGATTTAATCTTTTCAAATATTGAAGTTTTGAACTCCTACATGTATTTCTTATTTCATTCTCACTATGATTTTGGGCTATTTTTCATATGCAAATTTGGGCAATTTTTCATAAAAATATTTTTGGGCGATTTTTAACATTCCTTTCAGGCATTTTTCATTTATTTTTGGGGTAAATTTCATATGTAATTTTGGGCTATTTTTCATATTTTGACCCAATTTTAAAAATTGGGCGATTTTTCATAAAATTGTTGGGCCATTTATCTCTTGGGCGATATTCCATGCCGCCCTATATCTCTATTAATAGAAATATAGTTTTCAAAAGTTTAATAGAAATATAGTTTTCAAAAAGTTTTGCACATGTATTCCTATGATTTCTGACAAACCTTATAGCTATCTCAGATCTGGCCACAGATCTTCATCAGCGGTTGTTTGGAATGGTGCTATTGAAAAATTCATCAAACTAAATGCAAACGAAAATTCACTTCAATTGAGAATTTCCAACTAGTGTGCAATATTTCTTTCGGGTCATTTTGCATTTAATTTTGGGGTAAATTTCATATGTAATTTTGGGCTATTTTTCATATTTTGACCCAATTTTAAAAATTGGGCGGTTTTTCATAAAATTGTTGGGTCATTTTTCTTTTGGGCGATATTTCATGCCGCCGCCGAAATACTTGAAAGCATAGTTAGGATTTTTTATTTTGCTTTAGATTTAAATTTGCATTACTCTGTAGACTGGAAATGAAAAAGAATTGCCACTTTTCGTAATGACAAATACAAAGTTTTGAATTTCGATTTACTCAGGCAATGCAAATCAGGTTGTGGAATCGGATACCAATTGTAATGAAATATAGGAATGCTAATGATATTTTGAATTTGTTTGATTGCTGGCAGTTCTGTTTGTAAAAAATTTTCTTTTTAGGTTGTTTGCATGCAAATATAGCGTGTTTGTAGCTTGTCGCAAATATATTATACTTGTGTCCAAACACATTGTGTCTGCTGTTCAATTTAACATGTTTGGAACACAATGCTTATTAGGTTATAATATATGTATTTGTGACCAAATGTTTTGTTTGTGGAAAACTGCTGGAAACACTGCTTTCTGTCGCAATAAAGAAGCGAAAAGCAGCTGATCTTCAATTCAGGAAAGCAACGCCTGCAAACATGTACATGGTACAATATGGTTCCTGCAACATGTAGGACATTCAAATTCTCAAGCCTGTACGTATAAAATAATTGAAATCACAACTGCCAGATATGACGGCAATGTTTTGAAAATATGTGCAATTGTCAATGGTATTTAAATATTTCTGAATTTGCATTTGTAGAGGCAATTCAAATTAGATTACAAATTCTAAATGGACAGCAGGCTGTCTAGCGCACTTAGGCTAAAGAAGCCCATTGTGATACCTGCAGTTTCCTCTATAGCAACTATTGACTAGACGTCTAGCCAATTTGCCCTATCAATGAATTTGTCTATAAGGCCTACAAGAATATCCCGTAGGGCTACGGTGCTAACTAGATTTGTTCCGAATATCCTACTTCTCAGTCCTGCCAGAGCAGGGCAATCCAAGAGAAGGTGTTTCGTCTTTTCCTCGTCCTCTTCCATGCAGCATCTACAGAGAGTGGAGTTTCTATGTCCCAATCTTAGGGCGTGTTTTCCTACAAGACAATGTCCTGTAAGTGTTCCTATCATTGTGGATAACCTGCCTCTCGGCAAGTTAAGTAGTCGCCTAGTCCTCTTCCTGTCCACCTGTGGCCAGAGGACCCTGGCTTGTTTGCAAGTTGAAGTAAGTCTCCCCTCGTCCTTGAACATATCATCGGCCCACGGCCTGATCTGCAAACGTCAGATAGAGATTGGCATACAAACACATTCTTTTACCGGAAGAACTTGTGCTGTAGTACCCTGTCTAGCTAACGCATCCGCTACGCAATTGCCTGGAACGTCGCTGTGTTCCGGTAGCCAGATGAGCCTGATGTCAAAATACTCTACCATCACCCTAAGATATGAGTGGTATTCTTTCACCGTCAGGGACGTAGCAAACATGGCTTCCAGGGATTTTATGGCAGCCTGCTTGTCCGTGTAGATACATATTCTCCGGAGGATTGTGACACTTCTTTTCAGTAGTTCAGCAACCTCCAGTATGGCGGTAATTTCACCCTCTCCACCACATTCGGTTTCACAGACAGTTTTCTGTCGAGAATTATTCCCAGATATTTGACCTTTTCCGTCAACTGAAATTGCGCCCCATTAACTGACGGCAGTTCAAATTCGGGTATTTTATATTTCCGTTGTTAGCGGTCCAATTCGAAATCAGACTAAGTAGGCTGGTTGTACGAATGCTAAGTAAATTGAGGTTTCCACCCGTACAGATGATGGCAATATCATCGGCATAGGCAATGACCTGATATTCGGCCCCGTCCAATTCAAGAAGCAGTTCATTGACAGAAGTTAAGCATAATAGTGGTGACAGAACCCCCCGGGGTGTCTCCCTGTTAACGCTCCTAGCAATTGAAACACCACCTCATTCAGCTTTGACGTATCTATCCACCAGAAGCTTCCCAATTAGGCATGTCACTAAGCAGTCGACTCCTAGATTCTGTAACGACGTAACGAAGGTTGAATGTTATTGAAGGCTCCCTCGATGTCCAGGAAGATCCCCAGAGCGAAGACCTTATTCTCTGTTATCCTGACTATAGAGTGGAGAGCCGTCTCAGTTGACCTGCCTTAATATAGGCATGCTGAGAACTCGATAGTGGATTCTGTGGAAGATCACTTCGAAAGTGAATGTCGAGTAACCTTTCACATGTCTTAAGAACAAAGGATGATAGACCGATTGGTCTAAAATCCTTTGGTTTGACATGAGAGCATTTGCCCGCTTTCGGGACGAAAACCACTTTGGTTTTCTTCCATATACTAGGAATGACTCCCAGCATAAGTGAGCCCCTAAAGATTGCCTCCAACCACCTACAAGATAGGTATAGTGCCTCCTGTAGTTGCGCGGGAATTATCCCGTCAGGTCTGGCTGATTTATAGGGCTTAAAGTATCTAATGGCCCATATCAGACTCTTTCTGCTCACTATTGAACGAACTTTTTCTAAGCTAGGTGAGTCTCCGCCTAACTCTTCTGGCTGATAAACAACACTCCTGTCATTGTTGGGAAAGTGAGTAACAGGGAGAATCCCAAGAGACTCTTCAGACGAATACGTCCACGTTCCATCGTCTTTCATTAAGTACCCCGCACACGGCGGGTTTTTAGAGAGCACGCATCCTAAGCGTGCATTCTGGTTGGTTCCCTCAATGGATACACAGAAGTTTCGCCAGGATTTCCGTTTGGCCTTCTTGATTTCACCTTTATATAGATTAAGACTAATCTTGTAAACGTCCCAATCCCATTGGTCGCCGCTCTTTTTGGCCTAGTTGAAAAACCGCCTAATGGACGATCTTAGATCCGGAAGCCCAGCGTTCCACCAATGAGATTTTTTGTTACCCTTGGCAGCATTATATTATTAACATTAAACTTCACTAAAATTAAAAGCTGGTGCAACACCACAAACTGTTCGTTTATATCCCAAAACTAGCGTAGCATATATTTAATTACCATTTTGATGTTACTTTTACATACTGAGACAACAGTTATTTAAATAGTAGTTATGCCAAAAATGTTGTTTACGCCTGTCGCTGATGATGTGCCTGTCGCCCAACCATCACTGCCTGTCTGATTGTATCAGCGGTTGATGTCGCCCAACCATCACTACCTGTCTGATTGTATCATATGTTGATGTCGCTCAGCGGCGTTAAGGAACTTATTGCTTGTGATTGTCAAGCATTTACTCAACGGCGTCACGAATTTGATTGGTGGCCCGTGATGTTTACGTTTTGTATGCATGGAAACACCATAGAAGCGGCAACAGGCACATCAGCCCTGAAAATTTAAAGTTTGTTTTTTAAAAAAAATTAAAAAAAAAAGTGTAGTACGTGGGACGGGCCCACTACTACTGAATAAACAAAACAAAAAAAAGAAAGTGTGTTTTGTTGTCCATTTGTGGCCCCCTGCGGAACGTCGGAAGAGGCAATTCCCGACCAACCACATCCACTGTACGCCGGACGTACAAGTTCCCGGCCAACGTAGACGCAACAAAGAGGTGTGCGAAAAAGGCACCAGCCGAAACAAATGTAATCATATTTTGGTAACAATATGGTCATAGAAATTACATAGAGATATCAACACATTTCTTATATCTTAAATATCTACTGAGATACACTTGAGCAAATATTTTCTCAAATATATTTTGCATTTCTGGTTTAGTAACAAAAGGACACATCATATTAAACAAATTCGGAAAATATATCAAAAAATGTAAAGGTCATCTATAGCAATTTTTTAGAAACTACTTTTTGTTATACCTGCGTACAAATTGTTTTGTCGATTCAATGTAAAAAAAAAAAGTTGAAATTAAAATCAATACCCCCTAATACACATTTCATTAAAACACATACAATAAATCCTTGCTCGTGTCCTGAGTATATTAGTTTGTCCGAATAAAAACATTACTTCAAATGACGAACTTCTGCAATTCGATGTGTCGCTTTGTGGTTTGATTTGAAAAACACATCAAATTGAATTGAATTGGCAATAAGATGGATAATACTCTTGTTTTCACACTTTTTGTTGTGTATAACAAATGTTTTTTTTACTTTTATATATAAATCCAGCCTTTGGCACATTAATCAAATTCACAAAACAGGATTTAGTAACATCTGAATTTATATTGAAATATTGCACGGAATTAAGTACGAGGTCGGGCGAATAAATTTAGGCAAAATTATGTTTTATATAATTTGTTTCAAAACAAGTCCTTAGCTGGGTATACATCGAATATCATGGGAAACGATATTAGAGACAATAAAATAAGTCACAACCAAATTTCCATCGAAATATGTTTGGCGAAGAGTGCGTTGTTCGATCTTAATCTTTAATGGTTCAAGTGCAATCTCACGAATTTGTCCTGCAATATACCAAGTTTGAGACCAACACATTTTTCCTGTAGTAATTTTTAATACATACTATTTCCATTTAACAGTATTGATGCAAACTACCAACACTTTATCAGCGATGCTATTTATCTAAAAAATAAATTAATTAAAAAAGTTGTTAAATAAACTGTTAACATGAGTGTCTTCAGCTGTTCCCATAGCACACGTGTTTTTATGTTATTTCACAACCTTTTTATTTCGAGATATCTTGCTGTGCTTTACATGTGTGGGTTACCTAACATTTATTCCAAAACTAACATTACAATGTCAACAAACAGTTTCTGATGTATATCACAGCTTGATTACTTCATGTTAATTACGCAAAAAAGTATGCAGTCCCCTGCGAGTTGGAAACCTACCTCATACCAACTTACCATGAATGGGGAAACAATATCGAACAGCTGACATCTCCCCACAAGCCATTAGTCATAGAGTAACATGTAGTGAAAGAAAAAAAACCGGCATTTTTGCAATTAACCGTGTACCGGTCTTTTAAAAAACGTAATTTTCAATTAAACCGAAACCCCGCTTTTACTCAAAATGTGTTAAATATCCATTCAAAAATTTCAAAATGAAACAAAACATATGTAATTTTCAAATATCTATTTTCGAACATAATTTTATAGAACAAGTTCTACATGAGAATTTAAACAACTTTTGCGTAATTTCGAGATAAATTTATAATATGAATATCAATGAGATAATTTCACTATGAATTAAACTTTTAAATTTTATAGTAAACCCCCATTGAAAATTGGAAAACGAATTACATTCTAATTTAAAAATTAAATGTGATAGGCAAACTTAAATATAGCAGTTCAGTTCACTTAAATTCAATTTAATGTAATTTAATTTAATTCAACTCAATTCAATTCACTTTAATTCAAATCAATTCAATGCAACCCAATTCAATTAAATTCAAGTTAATTCAATTCCATTATATTCCATTCCACTCCCTTCCATTCAATTCCATACCATTCAATTCAATTGAATTGAATTCAAATCAAAGCATTTCAATTGAATTCACTTCAGTTCAATTCAATTCAATTGAATTCAAGTCAATTCAATACAACACAATTCAATTCATCTCAGATCAACTCAGATCAGTTCCACTTGATTCAATTCTGTTCAATTCAATTCATGAATTCAATTAAATTCAATTCAATTCAACTCAATTCAATTCCTTTCCTTTCCTATCAATTCAATTCAGTTCAATTCAATTCACTTCAGTTCAACTCACTTCAATTCAATTCAGTTCAGTTAAATTTAATTCAATTCAATGCAATTCAATTCAATTGAATTCACTTCAATACAAGTCAATTCAATTCAATTGACTTCAATACAATTCCATTCCGTTCAATTCAATTAAATTCAATCCAAGCCAAAGCAATTCAATACAATTCAATTCAGTTCAATATAATACAATTTAATTCAATACAATACAATTCAATTCAATGGAATTACATTAAATTCAATTCAATTCAGTTCAATTCACTTCAGTTCAACTCACTTCAATTCAATTCAGTTCAGTTAAATTTAATTCAATTCAATGCAATTCAATTCAATTCAATTGAATTCAATTCAATACAAGTCAATTCAATACAATTCAATTCAATTCAGTTCAGTTAAATTTAATTCAATTCAAAGCAATTCAATTCAATTCAATTCAATTCAATACAATTCAATTCAATACAATTCAATTCAATTCAATACAATTCAATTGACTTCAATACAATTCCATTCCGTTCAATTCAATTAAATTCAATCCAAGCCAAAGCAATTCAATACAATACAATTCAATTCAATTCAATTCAATATAATACAATTCAATTCAATACAATACAATTCAATTCAATGCAATTACATTAAATTCAATTCAATTCAATTAAATTCAATTAAATTAAATCGAATTCAATTCAATTCCATACATTCCACTCCATTCAATCCAATTCATTTCAAATTAAAGCAATTTAATTCTATTAAATTCAATACAGTACAACTCATTTCAATTCAATACAGTTCAATTCAATTCAACTGAATTCAATTCAATTCATTTTATTACAATTCCAATCCATTCAGTTCAATTCAGTTCAATTCCCTTCAATTCCCTTCAATTCAATTCAAGTCAAAGCATTTCAATTCAATATAATACAATTCAATTCAATTAATTTTAGTTCACTCCAATTCAATCCATAAACATACTGGTATTGTTTGCCAAGCAAAACGAAAAAACCGAAAGGAACTCATAAATAAAACCGAAATTTAACTGGTTTTACCGGTTCCCCCATAATGTGAATCCGGAACCCGGTTTTCTGAAATGTGATTTTTCGAATAAACACTCTAGTAATAGTGTATAATATACCAAGACTGTCCGTCCAACAGTTGTATTCTTGGACCGGAAAACTAGGACAGTCGCTGGAGTAGTTGGAATTCTCATTGCGTTCGACTCTAAGATGATAAAACAAGCACCAAACATAATTTAAAAGACATAATCGTTAATCAATTACCATTTAATAGCGCATTTATACCCCAGTTTATCGCGACCAGGTTACCGATGACCTCGTTATCTAAACTTTGCCGTTTACACCAACCAATTTGAGATTAAATTGTCATATCAGGTGGCAACTTTGTGATTTGACTAACTGAGAGCAACTCCGTGCCAACGGGAAAATAATAATGACGGCTCTTGGTCTTGCCAGTTTTGTGCAAATTTGGGATGTTTTTGAAATAACTGAACCGTTAAAATTGGTTCAGTCGATCAAATCGGCTCATATATCAAATCAATGAGAATCAATACCATCGCGGAGGCGTTAGCTCTAAAAATTTATTGGTGGTCTGCCAAACAGTTGATTTTTTGTTTAAGTTTACATTTTAGTTGCATTTTTTGGTAATGCATGGTATTCTACCCTAGTTTAAAATGAGATTAATAAACTTCATGTTTTAAAGATTAAAATTGTATGAGTAATCTTTTGGGATAGCGTTAACGGAGTTATACGGTATTTACACCGACCAAGATTAATGCATTTCGAAGGTTATCTCCGTTAACCTCCGTTAAGTCAGAAGATTGCTCATACAATTTTAATCTGTAAAATCTGAAGTTTAATTTTGCATCTCATTTTAAATTTGTGTACATTTTGATGCAACCCTGTTAATTACAAAAAAATGGAATCATAACAAAGCAAGACATAAAAAACCAACTGTTTGACAGACGAAAGCCGATCGACAATTTTCCAATGCGTCACCGCCATCAATAATTTTTTGTAGCCCATACCGCCGCCGATATAATTAGCTCCTATTGATTTCAAATGTTGGCCGATTTTATCGACTGGCCCTATTTAACCGCCGCCGTCTTTAATAATTTTGTTCCTGCCTGGAGTTGGTCTAAGCACGGAGTTGCCACCTGAAATGTTAAATTAGTCTCAAATTTGGTAGTGTAAACGGCATACATTAGATAAAAAGGTTATCGCTACCCTGGCGGCGATAAACAGCGGTCTAAATGCGACATTACTCCTCGAAATGCACTAATCTTGGTCGGTGTAAATGCAGTATTAAAAAAAAGTAAAATAAAGAAAACTGTTATAATTATTATAATTTAAAAAGACCCGTGTTTTATTAATATGAAATACAAGGTGGCGCAAAAGTAAACTTCCGATGTTTTTTGGCTGTAATTTAAAAAAAAATTAAAAACTTTGATTCTTCTTGTGGATTATTTTTAATTGGTCTTTTAATTTTTTTTACATCAAGTCGAGAATATGATGTCATGTAAATGGCCGCCGCCACAGTTGATTGTCATTTGAGCCCTTTTTATGGCATTTTCCATCACTTTGGCCAAAACTTCCGGCGATAGGTCCTCACATTCTTGACGGATATTGTCTTTAAGAGCTGCAAGAGTCTGAGGCTTGTTTACATAAACCCGCGACTTCAAAAAGCCCCACAAAAGTAAGTCTGGAGCGGTCAAATCAGGCGATCTTGCTGTCCAGTGCAAATCGCCAAAACGGGAGATTAGGCGCCCGGGAAATGCATCCTTCAGCATATCGGTTGTGGCACGTGCAGTGTGTGCCGTTGCACCGTCCTGTTGGAACCACATGTTTTCCAATCCCAATTCATCAAGTTGCGGCAAAGAGAACTCGTTAATCATTGCTCTGTAGCGTGGCACGTCGTCTGGTCGATGTCGACGGCGCTTCCATGACATCCTCGGCTACAGCAGCAATATTCTCTGCAGAACGGCTACTCTGGGGTCTGCCACGCCTGGCTGCATCTCGTGTTGTGCCAGTCTCTTCGAGGCGAGCGGCTAAACGTCGCAGTGTTTCACCAGTAGGCGTTGGACGGCCAGGAAATCTGCGACGAAATTCACGTAGTGCCAAAGTCACCGACCGATTATTGGTCAAATAAATAGTCAGCAATATTCCGCGTTCTGGAGCAGTGTAGTGTAACATTGTTTATTAACGTGTATTTCGCATGTGTTTACTACACAAATGTCAAAACAGAACTGACATTAGGGACCAATCGCAAAATTTATTGCATTTTCTGATAGGAGGATTACTTTCGCGCCACCTTGTATAACACAGCTTCATGGAAATCGTAAACAATATTCAAAAAATGCTTGTTCAAATACCCGCATTCGATACATTAAATAAGTACGCACCAATCTGAGTACGCCATCGTGTTCTTCAAGGAGTTTTCTTTTAGGCACTTCAAACTGTAAGAACTCTTTCTCTAATGGCATAGATGTGAGAAAACAAATTAGCTCAAGCGTCTCTATTACACTATTACTTCTCAACGTGTACTGCCGCAAAAGTGGAAAATTTCCCGAAAATGTCTTAATTTCACTGTATGTAATTTTTTAAGTCATGCAAATATAACCATATACGAACACCACTACAAGACCAAAAAAAAAAACACTCGTCTCTCAGTTTTGCCCAACGTCATGGAAAAAAAGGTTTGGGGCCTCGGTGTAATTTTTGCAAAAAAAAAAATAATCATTTTGTCAGGCTCATATCTTGCAATTCGTTCGGAATTACGATTTACTTTCTGGGGAAAATTTGTAGCCCTTTCCGTAAAGAACAAAAATTGCGAACATATAGAATCAAAAAACTTCATCTTCATCTTTAAAAATTGGATTTTGTTACCTTTTACCCCCTGTTTAGGCCCATAGATCAAAAATGTACCTACAAAAATTTACCTAAGACCTCAATAAACAACTTTCTAGAACATATGAACTTCTTTATGACAAAAGCTACAACTTTCCCTCAGAGAGTAAATCAAAATTCCGAACGGTTTGCAAGATTTGAGCCTGACAAAATGATCACTTTTTTGCAAAAATGACACCGAGGTCCCAAATCTTTGGAGGCTCATAAACAAAGTGCATGACTTTGGGCAAAACTGGGAGACACGGGTCTTTTTTTGGTTTTTTATCACGTAGTGGTGTCCGTATATGATGAACTACAAATCTCTCAATTCTTACTATAAATCTGTTTATATGGAAATGCAATTTACTTTATTGAAATTGATTTATAATTTTTTTCTCTTTTACGTTGTAAGAAACTCTTCCTTCAGTTCTCTTTACAGGATATCATGGCAATTATTTTTCACTTTATTGTGATCCTCCCTCGTATATGGATTTATGTATTCACAACAACTGCCACGACTTAAATTTTCAGTATTTGGGCACACCATTCTTTGTCAAATAGCCCACGGCAATATGATCAAATTTCCCGTTAAAAAAAAATTTATGACAACCGTTAATTTTAAGTAATTTATTTCTGAATAAATCGAGTTTCGTATACTAGATTTAAGAGGGAATTTTTTTCTTTTTGATTTGTGTATTAAAAAAATGACAGAAATACGATACGAAATGTATTGTTTTACACTTGTACAACGTTTCAAAATATGGAAAGAATATTACCAAAGTAAATTCGGTCATGGTAGCGAACGAGATGCGTCTGAAGTACGCAAATTCGTACTTCCCCGAACAAAGTTTGTAAGAATTCCATGAACGTGTGCAAAACTAAACTGATGAGAATTCTACATACAGGCCTCGGACAATTCGCATATATACATATGCATGTATGTCCTTTATTTTTTTAAACAAAACTAGTCGCATAGCTCAGTGATGAAAAGGATACTGCAGTATCATTCCTCAGTGGTCCCATTAAATTAATTTTAGTTTTTCAAATATTCATTTAATGGAAACCCCTTTCTTAAATCTGTAGAAATTGTAATAATTGTGAATCTTTTGTTTTCTTTGATCCGAGCTATTTTTAGAAAGATGTAATTTCTTTTAGGCTAACAGATCATGTTATTCGGGTTAGTGAAAAAAATGTAAATGCCGCGGGTGGGATTCGATTCTCATTCACATTCGCTGGACGATCGTTTAGATGTTTGAGACTCATCATCTTCAGCAGCGTCTAGCCTGTTATGCTATCGCAATTTGTATCCACCCTTATTACTAACCGAAGTTTTTTATCGTGTAGAGTGATATTTCTCACAACTTCAGCGATGTTTTCCTACTCACACGCACATGTGCGAAGTTTTGCAAGTTATATTTATAGAACGCAACTATTCTTATCGTAGTTTGTAGTCTTTGTTCCGAGTGGTAAGAACATTATTCCAAAAATCGAATCGGTTTCATGACTTGAACAAAATATACACTTATGAAGAACTTTGACCACAAATTTTAGTTAAATATTTGGAACGAAGTTCCTTATCGCACGTTGCGGGATGGGGACCAAATAAAGAAAAAATTAAACAACTATTGACACTATTAAGCTACAACCCGGTATTATCAACTATATTGGGTACCTTTGCTTTGATTTGTGTCTAGACTAACATATGTTGGGAAATTTCTTGTTTAATTGAAAGTTTTCTAGGTGGAGCCTGTAACCAATATTTAGTATAAATTGTAGTTTTAACCCCAATAAAAAGTAAATTTAGAAAAGCCAAAGTGAAATAAATTTAAAAAACGAAAATTTTCTTAAATAAGAAATTTTAATCATTTTTAATAATTTTCTTAAAAAATACCCATTCATACTCTTCAACAAAATACCTTTTCTTTAAAAAAAAAACCAAATATTAAAGAAGTACTTTGGCTAAAAAAAAGTAAATTTTCTTACAAAATGTACCTTTTCTTAAAAAAAATAAACTGTAAAAATATGTAAAAAGTACATACATATTCTTAAATCTTCTTTCACTTTTGCTTTTTAAAATTTACTTTTTATTGGGTTCAAAGCTACAATATATGCTAAATATTGGTTACAGGCTCCACCTAGAAAACTTCCCAAAATATGTCAGTCTAGACACAAACCAAAGCAAAATTAGCCATAGATAAATAAAAACCATAGATGATACATTTACTTAATCACCATTTTTACCAGAGGGCACATGCTGTTTCCGTGCGACCATTTTTGACTCGCTTGCGACGAAAACGTACTCAAACATTATTTTTATTTCGATTCTGTTGTTTAAATTTGAAAATATAATATAAATAATAGAAAAACATATCGCTTTTGATATTTGATTACAATACAAAAGGTAAAAAAGCATTCTAATATAGCTTTATCAATAGTTTTTGTTTCTAGGGGAATTTGCCCATATCCACCACACCGGTGCCATCTAGAAAATATCCCTTTACTTTAAAATCCACCACTTATCTATCACCATCTACGGTTTTTTATTTATCTATGAATTAGCCCAATATATTTGATAATACTGGGTTGTAGCATAATAACATTAAATAAAAGTTGTTTAATTTTTTTTTCATTTAGCTCCCATCCCGCAACATGCGATTAGGAATTACACTGCCATAATCCAGAAACCTTGGACTATTAATGTCAACTACAAAATAGTTGTATGGAAATAAGGAATCTCGGTCATGAACATGGATTTTATGTCTCTTCTCTTCTTCCCAGAGTTATCAACAACCGATGCGACAGTGCTGAAACAGAGTGCGGACCATCACCTAGCGTTGGTATATCTACCATCTGGCGTCCCGATCCTACCACCTACGTTGGTTGTATATCGTGTTTAACGACAGGCGAAAAATACAGATAAGGAAATGCATATAGGATGTGATAGCAATTGTCATCGTATTACGTGGGGTATTTAATGTGCGACAAAAGGGTTCACTCTGGGGGATTTGTCAAAATAAACTAGAGCAATTCAGTCGTTTATAAACGGCTGTACCGATCAAGATGAAATTTTACATGGGCATAGCCGAGATCTTGTGCTATATAATTTGATATATTTGAACATCACAGGCCTCACTGAAGCTGCACAGTGGGTGCCTAAATTGACTACCACGGCCGTTATAAAACTTTGAGTTTCGTTTTTATTGAAAATATTTCTTATACGTTTTTAGAGCTGCTAAAACCCTACAAAAATTATACTAGTAAGTTTAGATTTGCTTTTATATTTATAGTTCTCAAGATATTTGGGAAAATATTTAATTTGGACAATTTTTCCTTGTTTTCCAGTTATTTGAGAATGTGTTGGCTAAATGAAAATCAATTTTACTTTCTGGAAAGAGTCACATATTGCAGAATAAGATAAAAACCACTGAAATCCTTGATTTTTTGACCAAATTGCACCATTTAAATTAAAAACCAATATTTTTAACCTTTTTGGCCGTTTGGCATTTATTTTCAAACATTTAAAGTTTGTATATATTGTTACGAGTTTCCTATTCGTACTTTTAGCTCGGTTTTATTTCCCGTTAATAAAACAAGGTTCGTTTTAAATTACGATAAGTACCATAGATTTAGTTATTTTTATTTTACATATGCACTGCACAGTGTAACAGTTCACTTTATTGACACAACCAAACATTGACAATTGTATATATTCAACCTTTTTACTATTACTTCGCGTTGCTTACATTTGAGAGTTTAATCACATACAAACTTCCAACTGCTCAGCTGCTATTTATACGGCTCTACCCTTGGGGCATCATTATATCTAGCAGATTCACGATCCTTCTATTCAATTCTCTTTAATGACTTAATCTTGTAGCAATGCTGCCAATATTATCGTCCTCTGGAGGTAAGTAGAATAGTGGAGAGTTTGGCAAGCTGGTATGTTGTTGCAAGGCATACTTTCGGGCATAACACTAATCTCACTATTATTTACAGTAAACCAAATAAGTATGCATGCGTATTACATTACTCTGACATACGTGATGCTTTTAATCGTTACAGTTCATTTGAAACATAGCTAAACATAAACTAATTTATGAATATCACAATTTTCTATGTCACACAGAGCTTTCTCCGAAGCCTTCTAAATTCTGTTGATTTTGAAAAAAAATCATATTTGACGAAAAATATTTCGACGTGCTAAGCTGCCTCGCTATTTCTTTAACTCAATTCTAATATCCGCATGTGTTCCGACAACGCACGTTGGAAAACTAAACTATCTAGAAACAAATGTGGAAAACTCGTTAAATTTTCTTAAAAATCCAATTTTTAGGGATTTTAATATTTTTTTGCGATTCTGGTTTTGGGTTAGACCGACTTTTTAAACATTTTCCCGGCTTTGAATCTACATTAAATATGTAACGTAACTGTCAAATTTCGTTGTTATATCTCATTTCTTTTTATATGTTTTTTATTACTCAAACATTAATTAATTCCGAAAATGAATATGTTTTATCAAATTTTGCATTTCATATTAATTTATTATTATAAAAATTAATATTTGTCGAACTTTTTTCTTTAATTATAAGAAATATAATAAGTTGAGCTCGAGGTCAGAACTGATTTCGCCAAACATTCAAAAAAAAGGATATTTTCCCAAATATTGTGAGAACCACAAGAGAAAACCTAAACCTACCAGCATGTCTTTTGAGAATTTTTAGGTTCTTAGCAGCGCTACAAACAAAAAAGTATATTCAAAAAAATCAAAATTCAAATTTTTATAAGAGTTCGAATTTGTTTTATGGCCGAGGCAAACAAATTTAGGCCCCCACTGTGCGGCTATGAAGTTCCACTACACCAAATTTGTCAGCTATGCCCATGTGAAATTTCATCTTGATCGATCCAGCCGTTTAAAAACGGCTGAATTATTAAAATTTTTCGAGAAATCCCCCACTGTGGGATCCGCCACTAATATGACCTCTTGACACTAAATATTGGCAAAATCTTTGTTAGCAAAATCAGAAAGATGAAATAGATATCACTTTTTATCCCGAAATCTGTCCTGATGGCAACCAGGAATGACATACTTCTGATGTATAGTTTTTCTCGAATCGCCGCTTTCCCCGGAACCTATTAAATTCGGGAACAGGGCCAAGACCAAATGGTTTAAGTTCGTGGATAAACATTCAGTTTAGGAGCAGCAAAACCAGATTATCATGTCTCAACCGAGCACTGCTATTTCCCGACCAGCAGCGTTTCCGAAGTTCGATGACGGTCACAGCCCAAAATCTACACCAAACAGTGGCAAGTTGTTGATGAAGTTGTTTCTCAATAATGGGGCAATTTTGGCGATTAAAGAAGCCATTAAAATTAATATGAGCATCATCCCTGAAAATGATTTGGTTCGAAATCCTTTTAGTTTAGGGTTCATTTTTTAAAAATCCTTAATTGTCACGCAGTCTCTCTTCTTTATCAACAAAACTTTACCGCACACATTACACGAAATTCAAATTCTGCGTGAACATTCGAACTTCGTTTAGAAAACGTCGGAAGGGAAAAAATTTAGCACCGGGATGACCGTTCATAGCAAAATTGGGGAGTACAAATAGGTAAAGATGTCTCTAGGGTTACACAATTCCTGTTGAAACGCCATACGCAGACCAAAACTATAGTTGATGCAGAGAGCAAATTAACGAACACAATCTACCACATACTGAGATTACTAACGGCAACCCAGTTTTCGGCTGGAGAAGCCGGATTCATGATGGATAAATTGCCACAAAGCCAATCCTGACCACTTTAAATGGCTCCACGAAATACCCCCCAAGGAAATAACGCCCATGAAATAGCACCCAATGAAATAAACCCCAAAAAAATAACATCCAAAAACAAAGAATGAAATAAAATTCAAACAAAAATGAAATTAACTCCAAGGCAAAATGGAAACAAACGTGAAAAAATTTTCCTTCAAACGACCCATTTAGAAACACCGATTGGAAAACGAAATAACTTCCCAAAAAAATTAAATACTACCCAAAAAATGTGGTTGTATTTTCATATGAAATAACACCCAAAATGTGTAAAAAAAGCATTGGAGATTATGTCATTTCTCGTTTGGGGGTTATTTCCTTGGGGGGTATTTCGTGGAGCCTTTTAAACGTTATGATAAGGAGGGCGCACAAGAGTTTCGCCGCTTTGAAAAAAATTATGGCAGTTGGAGTTTTTCCGGCCTTATTACAATATGGAATCAAATTGATAGTTCACTATTTGACCGGAATCTTGACGAATCCATATATCCATACATTCCAAGACGCTGGCAGGAGGGCGAAGGAATCCTCCAACATCCGGGGAAGGAAAGTTATGCGAATCCAAATCGTATCGACCTAAACGGTTTTTCAATAAGAGCGCTACAAAAGTTTTTTTAAATAAAACAAAACCGGTTTTAGATACCAATGAAATTCTTCATTCCTCTGAAAGTACGTTCGATGCCATTATGTATGGAACTCGATTTCTTTTGCATGGCCACCACGGGCACGCTTGCAGAAGTCCAGACGCTGAACCCAATTTTCGACGGTTTTCAAGCATAAATCGGCCGATACTGCTGCAATTTCACGTTCGATATTCGTACGAAGTTCATCAATCGTCGCTGGCTTGTTGGCATAGACCATAGACTTGACGTAGCCCCACAGGAAATAATCTAACGGCGTCAAATCGCACGACCGAGGCGGCCAATCGACTGGGCCATTTCGTGAGATAACACTTTCCAATAAATTGATTGTGGCATTCGCTGTGTGGCTTGTGGCGCCGTTCTGTTGGACCCACATGTCCTCCAAGTCCATATTATCCAATTGGGGCCAAAAATATTCGGTTATCATTGAACGGTAGCGATTCGCATTCACAGTAATGTGCCGGTCTTGATCATCACGGAAGAAGTACGGCCCAATGACGCCGCCGGCCCATAAACTGCACCAAACCGTAATTTTTTCGGTATGCAATGATGACTCATGGATTACGTGCGGATTGCTGTCTGACCAATAACGCATATTTTGCTTATTGACGAAGCCATTCAGCCAGAAATTCAGCCAATTGGACGTAGCGCTCTTAAAGTTGAGGCCACTGACTCCAAATTTCGGTAGTAAATTTTAATATTTTCAACTCGTTGTTGGCTCGTACATCTTTCCATGATGAAATGGCAAACCTTACTGAAGAGAAATGTCAAAAGAGCGGGAAAAAATATTGCGTCGTTTGCTGTCTCTATCGATTTACTTTTGTAGCGTCTCTGTTGAAAACCCCTTTATATATGTCTACATAGATACAAAGTATAGGTTAAGATTTTATAATGACAAACTTGTGAATAAATTGTGAAATATTCAGTACGAATTGGTAATTATAAAATAGCGTGTTTTCGTACGAATGATGTGGTAAAGTTGATTTTGGTCCTATTATTCAGGGGTCTTGAATGACTAATTGCGCAATCAGGACATTGGAAAGGGAGGTTAGGAAAGCGCAGATCTCTCACAACATCTGAGAGTAATGGTAGAGTTGAATGACCATTTAGACGTTATTTTTGCAGTGGGTGGAAATACCTCTCTACATTGTTAATTCCAAATCCATATTAGATAGTATAACTGCATTTCATTAACAAAAAAGGGAGTCTATATAAAATTTTTGTAATCTTAATTGTTCACTAAGGAAAGGACGAGAACCGCCCACCCGACTGAAGCTAGTGCTTAAAGGCTCCCGCAGTCCTCTTTTCTATGAACACAAATGGTATAAACACCTTACCCGTGACAACGCCGAGAATTCCCTGACCTTTGGGTACCGTCGTCGTCCACCATATCTTTACGATTAGAAAGTGTTGTTGTGATCGATCCGAATGGATGTTAGCATACATTACACACGCTGAAAAAACGGTCCCTTAACATTATGCGGGAACCATGTATAAGTTTGGAGCATTGTTCATGAATTGAAGATCTGCTGCTTTTTTGATTCTTTGTTGTCTGTCACATTCTTATTTTCAGCAGTTATCAACAAACAACGCTGTATTTGGGTCACAACAACATATATTATTATATATCAATAATAAATGTTATTAAAAAATTAGAGTATTAAACCAATGTGTAAATACAACGTGTTTGTAGTTTACTTCTGTTCAAAAGTATACTATATTTGGGACAAGCTACAAACACGTTGTATTTGCAACCAAACAGGGAAAAAAGAGATTTATCAACATGTACTTAATGTTTCCAGAGAAGCATTCAAGTTTTTGAGGTTTTTAAATTCTTCACTCAATATTCTACATTACGTATTTTGGGCCGAAGTCTCATATTTGGGTTGGAGCCCCCTACTACACCTAGGAGCTTCTGCACCGTTTACAAAGAAGAGTGATGATACTAATAATCTTTGAAACAAGGTCGAAATGTGAGCTGTGTATTGTTGTTCTATCGATATTGCCATGGAAAGTGTTCCTTTTCGATACATGATGTCATACCGGAGTTTAGACTACTTAGCCGTATAACAAGGTTATCGAGGAAATCACATCCATTCGTTGTCATTTGACAAGTAGAGCCAACTACAAAGAATTCGTTTTTTTAGCAGAAAAGTTTGTGTTTGGGATTAATCTTTCGCCGAGTGAATGATCTATCTATAATATATCAACAAGTTTAATTGAAAAATCAACAAACACTATTTAATTCTGCTATCCCTCTTACTCCTGTCCCTTATTCCTAAGTCCAATACAATGTATTGCGTTTATAGGGAGCATAACCTGAGTGTTGTTCAACTCGATCTCCCGAACGAAATTTCCCGGGAAAGCGGGAGGAAGTTAAATAATTACATATAATCTTTTTACAAAATCCTTCCTAAGATGTAATGGGATAATATTTATTTAGTTCATCCTTTTAAAGCGGATAAATTGTAATTTGAATTTAAAAAAATTTTAGCATATATTTTAGTTGCAAGGAATAATCCTAAATCCAAATTCCAATAGTGCAAAATATTTATCACATAATTTGCCACAGAACAAAACTACAACAACAGCAACAAAAAAAACTAGTTCAAGAGATAATAAAATTTTATTAAAATACATTAAAATAAATAAAGCCATACAACAGAATAATGTAATAAAGGCCTTTAGGTAAAAACAATGCGGTATTAATGACAACAATATCACCTGTTTAATCACCATGGGCAACAATCTGACAACACTCAGGGAGGGCTAGAAACGGAGTACTACACCATAAATATTCATATACATAGGTATTGTATGTATGTATGGAAGTGGGATGTATAGCTACAAATACATACATACATACAGTCATACATACATTTGTATTTGCAGGTATTGGATGTTCACACAAACATCATACAACCGCAATCAGCTAAACCAAACAAACTCAAAACTAACTAGACAACCATTCAAAACCAAACTCCCAACCGAACGTCCACTGAATACCCGGAGAGGATGCAAAACGACAGATGGACAGATGACAGACACAACAGACACTTATGCATATATATATATATATACATATAAGTATCTACTTCTATTGTCCATATATACTCATTGTACAGGTTAAGCTCGATTGTAGCAACTACTTAAAAAGGAGAGTATAACTATAATCGAAGTTAGATTTATCGCATGATGCCGAGTGTGAGATTTCAATGTTGAAAGGAATATTTCGCTAATTTCAAGACACATTTCGCGTCTGATTAGTAATATAGACCTTCTGAAAACATTGTCACAACAGAGTGTGTTTGGCTTTGGAATTATACATTCCTTATTCGTTTCGAAAAAACAAACAATGAATACTTTGTAGCATTTTTTTTCGATTAGAATAGACATGGAAATGTTACAATGTTTTTAATGCCAAACACTTGATAGTAATCGAATGAGGAAAATGAACCTTGCAATCTATTAATTATTTCCTCATAGGACTCCACTACCGCGAACGATTGCTACTTAAGCGTGTGTTATGAAATGAAACGATTCACGGAGACAGAAATGAAATGAGTTATGGTCCTTAAAGTGTGTGTTAGTACTTACAGATCTTCGATCGATACTAATTCGCATATGTAAAATTTTTCACACGAGTTTGTATATATGCAATCGATGATCTGCCGATAGTATAAATTCAAGCATGTACAGTCAAACATCTGATGATGAACTTGTCAGGGTGTTCGAAACTACACTAAAAGAATAACGCTTCGTCGCATGGATGAAACATTTGCGTTAAAGTTTTTACGTTGCTACAATGAAAAGTGTCGTATATCCGAGAATTTGGTAGTCGATGCAACGAAACATTTCCTACATGATTTCTTTGACAATTTTTCATTTCGTTGCTGCAACAACTTAATTTTCTTTCCTGCAACAATTTTATTTAATTTCAAATTTGTATTACTAAAAAAAAGTAAGTGCATGGAATTTAAACAACTGATATTTGTTTTATCTGAAGAAACTTCATTGCTGTAATGAAACAAATTCTTTGCAGCAATGAAATAAATTCATTTCAAGAACGATACTTATTCATTGTAAGAATGAAACAACGAAACAAACTCATTGCAGCAACGAAATAAATTCATTGCAGTAACCAAACAAATTCGGTGGAATAATAAATCAAATTCATTGCAGTAACATACATGCTTTCATCGTAGTGACGAACAATTTCAAGTTGATGAACATATTTTCGTAGCGGGAATGAAACTGTACGTTAGCTCACTTTCGGTGACAGAAGTTGTTGGGGTGATGAACATTTTCATCCTTGTGACGATGCTTTTCCTTTCAGTATAGTTATGCCAGTACGTGTGCTTAACTGAATTGTCTATTATTCCAACAAAACCCAACCATTTTTCATATTAAAAAACTATTCATGACCTTTCAAGCTTGTATGTAGTAGGAACTTCTTATACATTTTCTAAGAAACTGAAGAATGCGTACCCTCATTCTTCTTTTGACATACATTATTAGTTGTAGAAAATTAAAATTGAGGCTGTTTGTCAAATTAACCAAATTGCTTGTCAACACTTTGAGAAGATCTAAAGTTCTACTCACAACACCAATGACAAGATTTTAATCGATATAAAATTTGGTACATTTCACACAAAACCTTTTAACGTGACGTTATAATAAGACAGTGACTAAATGAAGTGAACACACGATCACCCAAACGGAAACATCATAGTGTGAACACACTCACTGTCAATCATACCCCCATACGTCACCGGACGTGCGCCCCCTAAGTATACACAACGTCCATCAACCACATCATACATTTCAACGAGTGACGAAAAATTACACTGCTTACAATAAATACACCTAGCAGCGGCTAACTGGTTTTCAACGATAAAACAATAATGAGTGCTTCTCTGTAATTCTCATTCACATCAATCCAGCGAGAGTACCTAATGATAATTCTGCTAACCTCAAGCATGAAACACAGAGACGACGACAGGCTACATGAACACACGACTACAAATGCCGCTGACTGCAAATGTAGACGTGTGGCAGCTACTGAATTATTTTCAAGACGGCAACTGCAAAGTAAACAGGAGAATATTTAATAAATATTATAACAAACATAACAAAAATTGGGAAAACAGTTGATTATTCTGTCAGAGGTGCCACTTCAGGCATTGACAGCTATAACCTGTTGATTGTCGCCCACACAAATAGAAATTAGTTTAATTCAACTACAGCTACATAAGTAGCATAGACAACAACCTGCAGTCGTGTCGCCTTGCCGTCGTTAAAATATTCACTTGCATATAAACGCATGTATTTTATTTTTGACAGGTTGTGGTCGGTAGCCTGTCGTGGTCTATGTGTTTCATGCTTCATTGCCAGATTCAGTCTTGTGAAATGAATAGTGAGAATAAACAGCCGGAAGAAAATGGGAAAAGTGAATAAAACTGTTTGAGGAAATTTAGTTTTTGGTCCTCAGTGGGGACTGAAGTTAACCTAACTCACTAAAAAATAGATTTATACTCACTAATCAGATCGCTTATGTTTGCGATTCTGCTGTATTTGTCCAGATAAGCGAATTCTTTTACTAATTTGCAAGCCGCTTAGTAAGTCGCTAATTATATGAAAGTAGAGTAAAATCTATGAAAGTTTACCGTGACTGACCACAAAAAAATGGTTTCCCATTACATTCCATGAAGGAATCGGGGAGAGCTTCTCACAACCAGTGAGCTGTGCGCTTTCTAGTTTTATACTTTCGAACGGTATTTTGAGAATCTTTTCATGGCTAAATACTCGATAGTGTCGACGAGAAGCGAGTGCGAGGTGACCGCCGTCGAAAGAAATTTAAGGTGGTCAGAGTAGGGATCGAACTCAGGATCTTAACTACAAGAGGAGCGCACACTAACCATTGCACCACCGAAGGCCACCACAAAGCAAGAAAATTGAAGAATCGGAAGGAAGCGAGATGAGTTTTAAAGCGAGGGGTCAAATGCTATGCACAATGAATACAAGGAGCCTATTATATACATGAGGAAGGAAGTCGCTACATTGGGACAACAAATTTCACCGAAATGTTCCACGTAGATAAAGAAAATGGGCACCAGCCATATGTACATGAAGGTAACCACCAAGCGGAAAAGGACGGAAAAGGGTAAGTCTAATATTGAATATCGGATTAAGTGCAATGGGGACAAGACTGACGTATGCCAAAAGATAGACGTTGGTACCAAGATGACGAAATCTTCCCGCCGCTCGGATTTAAGGGCCACCTATGAACCGGAGGAACTCAGTTACTCGAAACGCTTTACTGCACATAATTGACGTTTCCTCAGGGAAAGACTCAACTACAAGGCCGACATTAGGGTTCGGCTAATTTATAAAAGTGACGTTACCAAAGGTCTCAGGTTTCAAAAATGTTTGTTTTGGTTTAAAAAACAAAAAAGTAAAATTTCAGCTTGATCTGACTATCTTTAGAGGTGGCGACTTGAGATGAAATTCTAATTTCAGGTATTTTTCAGCAAAAACTCTATAAAGTGTTAAAATCGGTAAAAAAAAAAGTGAAGTAAGCTATTGTAGTATGCTATTGAGTAGTATAGTAGATAAGTCCGCTTATAAGTAAGCAACCGCTGTCATCATTCAGAGCAGCCAGCAAAATTGAAACAATCTGGCAAGCTAGATGACGCCTGATATACATATAATTCTGATCGAGCAACAAGACAGACGTGTTCCTTTCTCTACAATCAATTCATTCTTTAAGTGCCACGAATATGGCCAATTTACGTTCAAGCAACAACATTTTTTTAGTTGGCCATGACTATGCTCAAATTCTGGGATCCAAGTTGCCTTCCGTACAACAAGTATTGCGTGTATTTTTCTACAATCATAATAAAGTGGGATTAACTGTACGCGAAAGTGCAGCACTGACCATTAAAGAGTGTAAAGTGTTTTGATCAAAGGCGCGAAATCCTATTCATCAAGAATACCATTGCATTACGAAACTAGAGAAACTATTCAAGGAATGGAAAAGTCTCCTGAAAAATAGAAATAAATCAAAAGAGTCTTTCAGAGCAAATGAAAGGGCTTTTGTTGCCAATTTAAATAATCTGTTCGATATCGCGCACGCAGATACTATGACGATGATGTCAATTGAAGAAGATAAAGCATTTCTTGAAATGCAGCGACAGGATGGACGGTCAGGCCATTTAGTTGCAGTAGATTCAGTATCCACTAAAAGAGAAAAACGGAAGGCAGAACGTGAATTGAATCACCAAGCTCGAAAGCGAAGAGAGGCAGAGCGCGTTGCTGAAATTGCATCTTCCAGTATTGAAGGTAGGAAACATATGTCTTTTTGTAATCGCAATTTAGTCAAACCGTCGTTCATAGCAGGGCTTGTATCATCATCTGGGAGTGAGAATGAGGCCGATTCACCGTTGTTGATTTTAGAGGAAATGAAAATTGCGAATGCAGATGCAGATTCATCTCCAATGAAAAGAGGGAGGAAAAATTTGTTCTCTCCGCGTGTGCTATCTTCTCTGGACAAATGGAAAATCACCAACAATGCTGCTATGCATTTGATGTCTGCAATTGCAGAAGCTGTAGGTCTTGATGTCAAGGAATATGCACTCAATACAAGAACATTGCAACGGCTTCGAGAACAAAACAGGACAACAGTATCAGGGACAGCCAAAAAAAATTGTCAAAATTTGGTAAGATATCTTTTATTTTTTAAATCACCAAATCTCGATTATTAGTTAATACTCACATTAGAAAAAACGCTTTATCACTTTTTGACAAGTGATAAGGCAAAGTTCACTCGTTCAGATTTTGAGAGTTGCGATAAATAGTTCAAGATGTTCGTCTTTTTCTATTATGTACTTACATACTTTTTAAACTTTTTAATTTTAGATATCAGCAGTGGTGCATTGGGATGGTAAAATGGTCCTTGAATTGACCGGTCATGAACAGGTGGAACGCTTGCCGATCATCATTTCACACAGTGAAGGCGAACAACTTCTAGGAGTACCAAAGCTATCTGCTTCAACTGGATTAGAAATGTCAAATGCAACTTTTAACTTGTTGACTGAATGGAAGATCGATGATCAAATTGTGGCAGCCTGTTTTGATACAACTGCATCTAACTCCGGAAGATTAAATGGAGCTGCAGTTTTGTTAGAGCAGTTATTAGGTCGTAGCCTATTATACCTTCCATGCAGGCATCACATTAGTGAAATATTTTTACGTGCTGCATTTGAATCGGGTGCTGGAACTACATCAGGCACAAATGTTCCCCTTTTTGTAAGGTTTAAATTTTCTTGGAACAATATTCAGCACCATAAGTTTAAGTTTGGTGTGACAAATAGTTATGTAGCTAAACAGGTAAATGACAAAAAGGAAGAAATAATCGATTCCTGCCAAACTGAATTGTCATGATACCATGCGCGTACTGATTATTTATGATTATTTAGATTAACTCTACTTTTTTTGGGGTCAATTCCTGAAGGACATCATTTTCGATTGCCTGGTCCGATGCATCATGCACGCTGGATGTCCAAGGCGATTGATACGTTAAAGATATATATGTTTCGAGAAGAATTTAAATTATCAACAGGAGAGGAGAAATATTTACGCGATATATCTATTTTCATTGTACGCTTTTATGTACAATTTTGGTTTCGTGAAACCTATTAAACAAACAAATTAAACAAATTTCAACATATTCGCATTTTCTCGCCAGTTGGTAACACCAAGGATACGGAGGGAATCTTCTGCCTGGTCTTTCCAGCGGAGTCTTGGTCGTCCTCTTTCCTGCTTCCATCGGGTACGTTATCAAAAATCTTTCGCGCTGGCTCATCTTCATCCATTCTGATAACATGGCCTAGCCAACGCACTTGGCACACTTTGATTCGTCTAGCTATGTCCACGTCAGAATAGAGATTATATAGCTCTGCGTTCCAGCGACGTCGGTACTCGCCGTTTTCCCTAACAGGACCATATATTCTACGGAGAATTTTTCTCTCGAAAACTCCCAGGTGTTGTTCATCCGCTTGCGATATGACCCAAGTTTCGGAGCCATATGTCAAGACAGGTAAAATGAGAGTCTGATATAGCTGGACTTTTGTCCGTCGAGAGAGGCCTTTTTTCCTAAACTGCTGCTGAGCCCAAAATAACATCTATTTGCAAGCACAATTCTCCTATCTATCTCCAGGCTGACGTTGTTGTTCTTGTTCACGGCGGATCCAAGGTAGACAAATTCATCTACCACTTCAAAATTAAATGGGTTGTCAACGTTCAAGTGCGGACCAAGTCGAGAGGTTTCTCTAGTCGTTGACACCATCAATTTTGTATTGCACCCATTAACACCAAGATCCACCTTCGCTGATTCCTTTTCGATTCTTGAAAATACTGCAGTAATCTCTCGCAAATTTCGCCCAATGATGTCTATGTCGTCAGCATACGCCAGCAACATATGGCTTTTCGTATTAACGGTCTTGTTCGTATTTACTGCTGCCTTTCTCATTATTATCTCCAGTAAGATGTGGAAGAGATTGCACGAAAGTGTGTCGCCTTGTCTAAGTCCTCGCTTGGTACAAAATGGTTCAGTGAGGTCTTTCCCCACTTTCACTGCTGATTTGGTGTTGGTCAGCGTCATTCTACAGAGGCGGATCAGTTTTGCCGGAATACCAAGTTCAGATATAGCTTCGTACAGTTTTCCCCGTGTGGGGCTATCGAAATCAGATTTGTAATGGACAAAAAGGTGGTATGTATCGATTTGCTTTTCGTGGGCCTTTTCCAGGATTTGGCGTAGCGTGAATATTTGGTCAGTTGTGGACTTGCCTGGTCTAAAACCACACTGATAAGGTCCAATCAGGTTTTCAATAATTGACTTTAGTCTTTCACATAATACGCTCGACAAGACCTTATACGCGATGGATAAAAGACTGATACCACAATAGTTGGAACAGACACACGGATCACCGTTTTTGAATACGGGACATGATACACTGATACTCCAGTCGTCGGGCACAGATTCCCCCAGCCATATACCGCATATCAGTTGATGCATGTGGGCTATCAGTCCTTCGCCACCTGCCTTAAAAAGTCCAGCGGGTAGGCCATCCGCACCAGCGGCTTTATTATTCTTCAGGCGGGAGATCGCCGTTCTAATCACGTCTTGGTTGGGGGGGGGGGGTACAATCTATACTATCTTCCACTATCATTACCTCCTGATCTTCAGTGGAAGAATGTGAGTGGAGTAGTGCTGAAAAGTGGTCTCTCCACATTTTGAGCATACACTGCTTTTCAGTCACCAGATTCCCATTCTCGTCCTTGCAGGAGGGCAGCCCATTATTAGGCCCCTTGGTCGATCTTCTTACCCTCTGGAAAAACTTACGGGATTCACCATTCATCCTGCACATTTCGGAAAAGATTTACCAATGTTTATTACGAAAGAACTATCTGATTTCATCACCGCTAAAACTGTTCAGTTTTTCGATCGTTTTAAAATTTCAAGAGCGTTTTTGACTAAAGTTCCGTCTAAATGGCATGATGATGAAGATTTTTTGAATCCTAAAAAAAAATTAAATAAACTTAAAGTAGCTAATGGCACGGCAGAGCGTGGTGTGACGCTCATGCAAGATTTTAATAAAAACCTAACGACAAAAAAAAAGAGAATTTCAAAATTTGTTGCAAGTCGTTTTAATACTAAAAAGTCCTCAACTAATTGATTTTATATGTTATGCTTTACATGTTTTATATATATGTATCTTATTTGTTTATTTTCAATAAAAGTTATATAATTATTGTAAAACATAATTTCCTTTATTATGTGTAAAACCCTAATCTCTTGCAAGAAAGCTTATCTACGCCAAAAAATACATAAATAAAAGTAAAAGCTCAAGTCGCCACCTCTCAATATCATTCGATCGGGCTAAAACTTTACACTTCCTTGTTTTATACCAAAATGAACATTTTAAAACCCGAGACCCATAGTTACAACACTTTTTTTTACCTTCATACAAATAAGCCGAACCCTAGCCGACATTGACCAATGCGATCAGATATATTGACACTGATTTACCGATATGCACTTGGAAAGTTAAATACTGATGCGCTGCCAATATCCAACGGGCAGTTGTCCTCGAGAATTATAAGGCCGCAATTACTGATATCCAGGAGATGCGATTGGCAGGTCATAGATGTATATGGTAGAAGAACTTTGATATGTATTGCAGCTGCCACGACAAAAAGCTTGAATTTGGATGAGGATTTAAAGTTGGTAACAAACTGCGACATTTGGTCTCAAGGTTCAACCCCGTGAGTGAACATATAGCGACCATCTGCATGACACCGAATTACTTAAATATCGCTAATTTGTATACATGCCCTGAAAGAAGCAAAGAAAAGTTCCATTAGCGCCTAGAGAAAACATACGTCCGCTGCCCTAGCCATGACAATAAGGTTTAGTGCTAAAGTCAGCGTAGAAAATGTCTTTGAACCAACCATGCTTTGTAGAATGGCACTGACCAATATGGAATCCTTAGCACAGTTTGGTAAAGATCTCACCGAACCATTTAGTACGAGGCCAGGCCCCAAGCATGCCGACACCCTATCATGCAATCTCTTCAATATATTAATTGAGATCATCGCGAGAAAAGTAATAACGAATAAGCAATAACGTCAGCCTAGAAATCAATGGGAGAATTGTGCTTGCAAACTTGTGTTATTTCGGGCTAAGCTAGCAGTTCAGAGATAAGACGCTCTCTCGAGAAACGAAGATCCAACTGTATCATACAACCTGTCTTGCTTTAAGGCCCAGAATCCTATCGCATTCTGAAGAAACATCACTGGGAGTCTTCGAGAGCAAAATGCTCCGAAAAATATATAGTCCTGTAATAGAAACGGCGAGTATCGACGACGGATGAACCACAAGCTATATAATCTGTATCATCACATCGACGTAAATGTGCGTATCAAAATAACGCGCTTATGCTGGCTAGTCCACGTCAGTAGAATGGATCAGAATGAACCAGTGCGAAAGGTATTCGAAGATGCATTCAAAGTACATCTAAAAATAGGACGACCACGACTTTGCTGGAAAGACCAGGTGGAATATTGCCTTCAAGAGCTTGGTGTTACCAACTGGAGGACGAAAGTTGAAGGCCCTTGACCATACTGGGTTGTTTGAGGCCACCTAAGTAATAAAGTAAGTATGGAAACAGAAATCTCATTAGAAACTCCATGGTTGAAAATTGAATAGGCTTGTCTTACGTGATACAACGTCTACCCTTTATTTTGTATCTTGTTTGAAATTCTTTGAATTTTATCAACATAACAAATGTTAGCAAAAGAAAACCCCAAAATTGAAAGCTTACCTATAAAAAAGAAGAACAAACCACAAATCAGATGGGCTGACGCATTAACCTGGTAGATAATTCTATCATATGTCCAGCTACTCCGAACAATCACGTATGCTACCATAGAGCAATATATAAGAGTCGGCATTCCTCTTTTTACGTACTCTCGATGACGTCGAGCAAGTAGGTCATTTCATCTAGTTCGAGTTGCTGTTGTATTCTATTCTTTGGTTGGACATAAAACGGACAGAAATAAATGGGAATTCGTATTTTCGTTCGATGCAACCTACATAACACATAATTTACTTGTCATTTGTATCAATCAAACACTATTTAAACTTAGATTGCTGCATGGTGTGCTTCTGATTTGCTTATCGCTATTTAGCGTATCTACCCTGTTTTCTATCAATGTCCTAGTTTATAGTCGAGCAGCTGTGTCACTGATACCCCTGCTCCAACACACTAAGTTCCCCATTATTTAAATCGGCCAGCCTGCGAAGCATCTAAAGAGTGTACCAGACCAAGCCAAGCATTCTCAGAAGAGAGTTGTTAAGCCGAGACGAGTGTTTTCAAGCTAAGTTAAGTATTTTAACGGGCGAATCAGTCGATGGAACTTCTGTAAACCAAATTACTTTTTAACTGAAAGATGAATAACGTATCTGAATTTGAGCCCCAGAAACGGGGGTAAACTATTTTGTTCTTATGTCAAAAGGTTTGTCAAATCCTAACGAGCAACCCCGGACATGACGGAGCTTACCCCGGTCTTCGACAAACCCACATTACAGCCCAATTAATGGGAAATTATAATTGTAGACAAAAACTGTGCATTCAAAAAGATAAGAAAACTAAGGCTTCGTTTCTATTTTCTGTTTTTTTTTTTTGTTTACATCATTGTACACTCCACTCCAGTCCACTCTGATGGCATAATTTTTTGAATAATATCAACAAATCCGTAAAATCTAACAGATCTACCAATGGTTCTCATTATGCTTCTATAAGTACTATTCCAATCGATTTCCGCAAATAAATATTTTGACATATTCAAAAATTTTTCTAATAGTGTAAAACGCACTTTATTGAACTACTCTTAATTGTATCCAGAAAATTATAGAAAAAAAAAATTTTTTTTCAGAAAAAACATGATCTGTTAGCCTAAAAGGAATAAAAATTTTCTAAAAAAAAACTTAGATCAAAGACAACTAAAATTGAGAGAAAACACAAAGGTTACACTAAATTTTCACAGGATTGAGAGGGACTCAACTGAACACAACTAAGAAATTAAGAATAATCTTTTAATTGAGCATTAAATATTAAGCAATTGCAATAGATGTACGAGCAATTCACCAAATCGAACTTCCACTGTTTATACTGATGCTAACCAGCTGAGCAGAAATAACATCATCACCGAAGGAGTAGAAACACCTTTTATCCTCCTTCTATTCCCAACAGTTATCAACAATTAAAACATGGCTACACTCTGAGGCTTACAGCACACGCACACACACACATAACAACACACCCACATACAAACACACGCATGCATACACTAACATAAAGTAGAACACATTCCCAACTCTAGCAGCAGTACTAATACAACCATAACAAAAACAAATTAAATTTTATAAAATTAACAATTTCATTTTAATGTTGGCAAATAATAAAATGAATATTTTCACTCAACAAATAACAAACAAACACTCTCTTGGCCATTAACTAAACGCAAATGCCATTGCCATCTCAACCAATACCACCAACGCCAACAGCAACATCAACATCAACATCAACGTCAACACCATCACCAACACCAACAAACAGCATTTACAAAAATAACATAACAACAATAAGCAGGCCAGGAAAACCAACAAAACAAAAATTATTATTATTGTTATTTTAAATAAAATAACAACAATGGCTTAATAGAAACATGGATTAGATATGAACAATACACGTGCACACATCCACAGTGTTTTTAATGTACCATTCATATATCTCCTTATAACCCTAACAGCAATGACGGGGGTTGTTTGTGTTTAGTCACTTTGTATACCCTCGCCCATGCCAAGAAATTGGGGTAATATTGTAGAAATGTTGTATGTCCACAAGTAGTCCTGTTTGATCACAGAAATCTTGGGATGCAAATCATATCATACTTTTTGTATTCTATCAAGCCAATCTATACATGTGTCCTGCTTGATCGTTAAGATTATTAATATCGTAGTTTGCAATGACCATTATGGTCACGGCCATTTCGTACATCTCATATAAAATTGATGTGTTCATGGATATAATTGTTTAGTTTATTACATATATAAGTGTTTATGATTTGCCTGTTTGCAACTTAAGCTCATACAAATTATATGTAACTGCTTGAGAGATTACCCAAGATTATGTGGTTACTTACTTATTTACAACCGGCTCGATCTTAAGCTTTCTCTTCCATTTGGTTACACAATGCTCTCGCAGGCAGTATCGCACCTGGTCTTTCCACCGAAGTCTTTGCAGTCCTGGTTTTCGATGTCCTTCTACTAAGTCTTCGAATACCTTTCACACTGGTTCATTCTGATGCATTCTACTAATCAGCGTAATCGCGCTATTTTGGTATGCATAACTACGTCGATGTCGGGATATAGATTGCACAGGTCGTGGTTCATCCGTCGTCGTCGTGGTTCATCGATTCGAAGACTCTCAGTGAAATTTCATCAGTATGCGCTATGACCCAGGTTGTATGAATGTTTAATATAGTTGGATCTTTGATTCTCGAGAGAGTGTCTCCGAAGTACTTGCTGCACTCGAAATAACACCTGTTTGCATGTACAATTCTACGTATGATTTCCAGACTAAAGTTATTGCTTCTATTCGAGACAGATCCGAGGTAAAGAAATTCGTCCACTACCTCCAATTATAACGGTTATCAATGCTCACCAATCGGGTTGGTGTTCTGTTTGTCGAAACCATTAATTTTGTCTTTTGCTTGTCAACTGCAAAATCCACCTTTGATGACTCCTTCATGTCAAAATTCTACAGTAAGTTCTAGCGGATTTCGCCCAATGATGTCTAAATCATCAGCAGACGCGAGCAGCATGTGGCTGATAGTTTTATTCGTGTTGATAGCAGCTTTCCTCACGATGATTTCAATTAATATGTTGAAGAGATCGCATGATTCAGGCTCTGCCTGAAGCCTAGCCTCGTACTAAACGGCTCGATGAGATCTTTACCAATCTTTACTGAGGATTTCGTGACGGGTTGTGTCATTCTATAAAGACGTGTCAGCTTAGCAGAAACACCAAGCTCCGGCAGAACTTGGAACAATTTTCCCCGTATCGGGCTGCATATTTTTTTTTATCAAACCAACACTCACGGGATGCCCCCTATAAATGCAGTGCATTGTTTCGGCGAAGAAAAATTGAGGTAGTGGAGGATGGAAACTGGGAGTAGTATCCGTTGGCATTTACCTTGAATCTTTGTATGTCACAATTGATGGGAAATACACTAGCCGGAAGTTTATTCCACATACGAACTGTACGGCTGAAGAACGAATTTTCTATATAGTGTGTAGTCCGGTTAACCGGCCACTCGATAAAAAACGGATGAGAGTTCCTGGAAAGCCGCGTACTTCGGCTAAATATCCTCACGTCTGGCATAAGTTGACGGATGTCCGAAGAACACATACCGTGGGAATATCGATAGAACAGCGACACGCTATGGGAAATGCTCAAGGGAGGCAATATAGCTGGATACCCTACTGTCCCCTATCAACACCGTTGCTCTCCTCTGGACACGGTCGAGAAGCTCCAAAGAGGTCCTAGGAGCACCTGATCATATATGGAAGTTATATTTCATCTTTGGCCTGATATAGGTATAGTAGAAATTGAGAAGATCAGATGGAGTGAAGTATTTACTGCACCGCTTTAAAAAGCCTAAACACTTGAATGCATCTTTCGACACTTCAAATATATATTTTGCCCAACGGATATCACATTGTATTTTCATGCCCAGGACATCAAGAGCATCTGATTTATCGATATTCACACCGTCCATAGACAATGACGACACACCTGGGTCAGCAATACGCTTATGTGATAACAAACAACACTGGGTCTTAGCCGCATTAAAATCTACTCTATTCATTCGACCCAGATCCCGGCCGAGTGTTTCATTCATGGTCCGGCGTTTGACTTCAATCTCTTGAAGACTTGGCCTACGGTCGAATGAATAAGAATGACAGAGATTACTGTCATCCGCAAAAGAGTAGATTGGATTCACATTCTGACCCAGGAGATCGTCAATGAAAATAAGAAAAAGAGAAGGAGAAGGAGAAATAACAGAGCCCTGTGGCCCAGAGCTGATGCTCATAGTCGGCAGCCTTAGAAAGCTCAGCCGGCTTTGTTGTGCTCAGCACCAGCGTCTTTTTTTGTCATTAAGCGTCAACACCTTCAACTATATTGAAGTCTCCTGGGTCAAATAAAGCAGAGAAGTCATCTCTCCATACTGCCCAAATACTCTGCACATCTGCGAAAAGATTCCCGTCCTTACTGAAAACCCCTAATAATTGTTAAGGTTATTTATTTATATAGAATCTGATAGGTTGATTCAATAATATGACGAATAAGAAACACGTCTTGTTGGTACAAATTTTCAATTCCGTCTGAAATGAAGATTCCATCTGATGTTTAAGTACTTCGTTTTCTTTCCAATAGAAACAGTTGAACTTAACATTGTAAGCAAAATACGGATAACAATGTAGTCAATATTGGTGTCTTTTAAATTCAGGTTGTGACAAATCTTTTATGATTAGGTTTAATATAATGAGAGATTTAATATAATGAAATTCATACAGACACATTTACATAAATATGAATGGAGCTCTGGTACAAAAATATATAAACATAATTCCAATGGTTAAAGGCAGCTGCGTAGAAATTTCATTATATGGCGATCATACACTTACCTTTATAAAAGAAGGCCCCTGATCCACGGATGTTGGATTGACTTTGAACTTTTCGGTAGAATTCACGGTCCTGATTTTCCCTCCGTGAGCAACTCTCGCGCTTTCCCCACAACCACTTTTCTTCTTAAATAAATGGGTTTTCTCTCTCCTCTTCTCCTTATACGGCACCGCATTGCAACTGACTGAAGCACTGCCATACGTGTAGCGATATTTTCATGATTTACCATGCCACACTCTTCCTGCAGCAGTTTTCAAAGTGTGGGAAATGTACTACCACTGCGCTTCAGGATCATAAGGCGGGGATGCGTTTTGCGACAGTAGCTGAGTGAGTTTTACTGCATAGGCCGTGACTATCTCTGGTAATTGCAGCTTTCCCATGTCAAGCTTTCTATCTGTCTGATTTTATACGACTTTCGCTCTGCTTAACATTTGCTGCAAGTATAAACCAAGATGTATTAATAAAGGCGTGGTCATATAGTACAGCTGATTTACTTTGTTTACATTTCTACGGGTAACATAAGTTGTCAAATATTGTTTTTTTTTTTTCTTTTTCTTTCTATTGCTTTGGTTTAAAAATATAAAGCAACGAAATTTAAAGTGGCCAAAATTTATTTTCAAATTATCTATATAAAAGAAACAAACATAAATAAAAAGATATGCTAAGAGATAACCTGTCGGCCCTACAACTTCCAACCAGCCGATCACATAAAATCACTCTTTAACTAAATATTTATCTATACCAGAATTGGAGTTAATCTGACATGTAAAAAAATGGTTTACAATTACATCCCATAAAGGGTTTGTGAGCAGTGCACTTTCGAGTTTTACACTCACTGATTGGGACCTACAGTTTAACGCCGGTACCGAACGGCATTTGGAGCACCTTTTTTACATGGCTAAGTAACCGATAGTGTCGCCGTCATTAAGCAAAGTGACCGTCGTCAAAAGAAATATAAGGTGGTCAGTAGGGTGGACCTTGAGTCGATATTTTGGTAGATGAGGGCTCTATTCCGTGCCTTTTTGAAAAAAAATGACAATGCCGAAAAAAAAAATTAAAAAAAAAAAACATTAGGGGTTGCGCACGAGCCGAGAAAAAGGTCCACTTTGCCAAAATTAGGGGGGAAATTGCCATAGGTCATCAGGGGTCACCCGTAGGGGGGAAGAATGTATGGCCGACCCCCATTAACTTTTTACCGCCAACATTTTCCCCCAAGACACCCACCCCCTATCTCCTCCCCTTAGGGGGGTCACCATACAAAAATGGAGGTTGCTCAGTATTTTCGAAAAACACCATAGGTCATCAGGGGTCACCCCTAGGGGGGCAAAATATATGACCGACCCCCATTAACTTTTCATCCCCAACATCTTTTCCGAACAAACTTACCCTCTATCTCCACTCCTTGAGGGACTCCCCATACAAAAATACTGAAAATCTATGTATTTACAGTTGCACAATATCGAGATTTTTTTGATTTTTTTTTGATTTTTTTACAGAAATTCCACCAATATTCAAGAGTGGTCATTGTTTGGAAAGTCTTGAAAAATTTGAAACGCACACGTGCTGAATCAGGTACATAGGCACCCTTAGCAGATGCCCCCATTCATCAGTACCTGGCAGTAAAATATTGCAAAATACGTAGTAGTTATAAATAGCAGTTCATTCATCGATTGTTGTCATTCAACAAGTGCCGACGACCGCGAAAAGTAAATTGATTTTTCTCCCGTTTTTTAAAAGTTAAGATGACAACACGACTTAGATCGCGCGACGATATTTTTTTGATTGGTTATCCAAGCATGAATATTACGGGGAACAAATTACCGTCGAAGAAGCAAGTGCTAAGAATGCATTTCTTCAACATTCGCAAACGAAACATGTCGAAGAAAAATAGTGCGGTTATAGTCGCGGACGCAGTGATGATTTTTTGGCGCCTTGAGAAAATGACAAATACCGAAGCAAAGAGAAGATGGCCGGCCAGGAACTATGGGAGGTGTGGACGCTACTGATACTCGAACGAGGAAAAGAAAAGCTGAGCGCGAAGAACAAGAAGAGTTGCGACGCAAACGTGCAACGGAATCTAGTAGAGATCGGTTCGCTAAAGGCGGTAAGCTATTTCGCGCTTTGTGTGTTCGTCCAATGTTTATATTCAAATGAAATTCGTTCAATTGCAGTGGTTAAATTTTCAAGCAGTGATTCAAGCGATGATAATGGGAGACAGGACGAAAACTTCCCGGCAGAAGCTGGCCCGTCAAATGTTGGTGACAGAAGAGGTTACAAACAATGTTTTACTGAACGAGTCCTATCAGCTTTGGACAAGTGCAAAGTGACTGACCGAGACGCGGTCGGCATTATGATAGCGGCGGCAGAAGCATTTGGACGCGATCCTCAACAATACACAATAAACCGTACGTCGCTTCGGAGATGTCAGCGTTCAAATCGAGAGAACATGCTGAGTTATGTGAAAGACAATCCACAAGTAAGATCGCATAGATTTATTTGCTCTCATTCAGAATTCTTATTCTTCAACGCGTTTCATTCATCTCCAGCTTGTCGCAGCTAAATCCTTCGTAGTCCATTGGGATGGCAAAATGCTTTTGGATTTTGTGGGTACAAAGAAGGTGGACCGTCTACCGGTAATTGTCTCGTACGGAGAAAAAGAACAACTTCTTGGAGTTCCCAAAGTAGAATATGGGAAAGGAAAAGGCCGGAGAATAGCACATGCCGTTTATCAACTGTTGGCATCTTGGCATATGACACATCGAATACAAGGACTTTCTTTCGACACGACATCAACGAACAGTGGCCCATTCTCCGGAGCCGCAGTTGCTCTTGAGCGGCTGTTGGAGAGAGAAATCTTATATTTACCTTGCAGACACCACGTATACGAACTGGTGCTAAGGGAAGTTTTTGAGACAAAAATGGGAAAGACCAGTGCACCAGGCGTTCCTTGCTTTGACCGTTTCAAACAGGAATGGGACGCTGTAAAGGTTAAACCATTCCATTCTGGCTTGATAGACGATCAAGTCGTCAGAAAAATTCCTGTGGCAATGCAAGTCGGCATAAAGAAGTTTTGCTTAGATCAATTGAAGGAGAAACACCCTCGCGATGACTACAAAGAAATGCTACAATTAATTCTTTTGTTTCTGGGTGAAAAACTTGAGAATTACCATTTCCGACCTCCAGGACCCGTTTCCCATGCTCGATGGATGGCAAAAGCCATTTACAGCCTCAAGATGTTTTTGTTTCGGAGAACTTTTCACTTATCTGTATGTGAATTGAATGGTATTCGACACGTTTGTATTTTTGTGGTGCGACTTTACGTCAAGGCATGGTTTGGTTCTTCTCGAGCAGCTGAGGCGCCGAATCAAGATTGGAAGTTTTTGAAGGACATCGTCGAGTACAAGTCCGTTGACCAGGATTTATCTCGGGTAATGATAAAGAAATTTATCGGTCACCTATGGTATCTCGCCGATGAGCACATAGCCCTTGCCTTTTTCGATGACAAGGTTTCAAATGAGTTGAAGGCCAAAATGGCCCAAGCATTGCTAGAAAATGAGAATGACGAAGGTGAAGAAGATGAAGAAGACGAAAAAGGTGAAGAAGATGAAGAAGACGAAGAAGGTGAAGAAGATGAAGAAGACGAAGAAGGTGAAGAAGATGAAGAAGACGACCCGGTTCCCCCAGCTCCTCACGTCGTAATCAAAAGCACCAGCGTTAAAAAAATCGAGGTGAAATTCAAAGATGTGAATGAGGAATTCTTGGCTAAAGACTTGAGCAACTTCGTCTCTCATAATACCAAAAATTTATTTGTACGATTTGGAATATCGCAAGATTTCATTCTTGCAAATCCAGCAACCTGGAAATCTCGCGGAGACTATCAAGAAGGTCGCAGAATTGTAAATAACTTGCGCGTTGTGAACGACACTGCCGAAAGAGGAGTAAAAATGATACAAGATTATAATAGAATACTGTGTCAAGGCGAAGAAGAGAAACAGTATTTACTACATGTTATCGATTCTTACCGCAAGAAATACCCATCAGCGAACAAAAATATGTTAATTCGACTATATTATATTAAGAGTGCTTAGTAGTACTACTCAATTACAGCTTCTTTTATTTTTGTATGGTAGTCCCTCAAGGAGTGGAGATAGAGGGTAAGTTTGTTCGGAAAAGATGTTGGGGATGAAAAGTTAATGGGGGTCGGTCATATATTTTGCCCCCCTAGGGGTGACCCCTGATGACCTATGGTGTTTTTCGAAAATACTGAGCAACCTCCATTTTTGTATGGTGACCCCCCTAAGGGGAGGAGATAGGGGGTGGGTGTCTTGGGGGAAAATGTTGGCGGTAAAAAGTTAATGGGGGTCGGCCATACATTCTTCCCCCCTACGGGTGACCCCTGATGACCTATGGCAATTTCCCCCCTAATTTTGGCAAAGTGGACCTTTTTCTCGGCTCGTGCGCAACCCCTAATGTTTTTTTTTTTAATTTTTTTTTTTCGGCATTGTCATTTTTTTTCAAAAAGGCACGGAATAGAGCCCTCATCTACCAAAATATCGCAAAAATGTCATTTCAAGGTCCACCTTAGTGGTCAGAGCAGGGATCTAAACCACGGTCTCATGTTCAAGGGCCACGCACGCTAACCATTGCACAACCGACGGCTAATCTGCCACGCACGAATTGGAGTCTCAGTGTATTATGTCCTGTATTCAAAAAGGGTGGTCCGTATGTATGTTCCAACTATCGCGGTATCAGTCATTTATCCATCGCGTATAAGGTCTTGTCGACCATATTATGTGAAAGACCAAATCCAATTGATGAAAAACTAATTTCTCGTTATCGTTGTGGTTTAAACCAGACAAGTCCACGATTGACCAAATATTCACGCTACGCCAAATCGATACATACCACCTTTTTGTCGATTACAAAGCTGCTTTCGATAGCTCCATACGGGGAAAACTGTACGAAGCTATGTCTGGACTTGGTATTCCCGCAAAACTGATCCGCCTCTGTAGAATGACGCTGACCAACACCAAATCAGCAGCGAAAGTGGGGAAAGACCTCACTAAACCATTCTGTACCAAGCGAGGACTTAGACAAGGAGACACAATTTCATGCGATCTCTTCAACATCTTAATGGAAATAATAATGAGAAAAGCTGCAGTAAATACGGACAAGACCATTAACATAAAAAGCCATATGTTGCTGGCGAAATCAAAATATTCGAAGAAACCGAAATCCGACATTTTTGGCAAACCGGTTTTTTGAATACACTAGGCACCACAATAGATTTTTCATGTATTGATCATATTGTTCTATAGACGATTAAACTACATATAATTCATGTAGCTTCTTCCAGAATTCTTGGTGGAATCGTTCACATATGTTAACCAAAGCGAAAACAAAAATGTTGGCCTTGCCCTACATCAACAGCAACATCTACCCTTTTTACCTGATCAACATATCTTGCAACGAACTTTACCCATAGATAAATAAAAACCATAAATGATTTATTTGCTTAATCACCATTTCCACCAGAGGGCACATGCTGTTTCCGTGCGACCATTTATCAGTCGGATGCGACAAAAAGCACTCAAAAATAATTTTTATATCGATTCTGTTGTTTAACCGTTGTGTCAACAGCTGTTGGGTTTTATCCACATCGACAGTAGATGTACCCGGGTACTTCATACGTTTTGTATGGCAGATAGTTGCTTTTGATATACAAATATTAACTACTACCTGGATTCTTGTAATTTTCTGGTTTTTTTTTTTTTATTTCTTGGAAATATTGTCTAGTTAACAAAACTTTTATCATAATTTGGGGAAAAAAAAATTTGGTACCTAAATAATCCATTTTTACCAAAAATGGGAATTGCCAAAATCCATAAAAATTTAACAATTTCCAAATTCTTTTTTAATCCTTGTAATTTGATCCCTTTTTACCAAGAAAAATAATTAACATTGAATTTTCATTCGCAAAATTCCGTTATATTTGAACTGAAAATCAACCCCTCTTGCTCATAGTGCTATTTTTAGTACCTGCGCAGAATAATTATAACTCATAAAATATTTGTTCAATGTAAACATTTTTTTTTTGGAATGTGTAGGAAAACACGTCTACTAACAGGAACAAAAGGGTATTTGGGAATATCTTGCCTACCACCCTTGCACAACCAGTTTTGCAGGCAGAAACATGATTTTTTGCGCAGGTTTCGTTTTGAGTAGTTTTGTATGCATAAGTCAGTTTATGTGCGAGTTTTGAAGTGTAAAGACCTAAAAATTTATTTTGTGCGGCAAATATTTCCAAGCTATGATACGAAGTTTCATCAAGATTGGACCAGCCGCTTGGAAGATATAGCAATATAAAGTGAACTTTGCCATTTATTTCTATATATTTGTATGAATTTTCATAGAAGTACCTGGGTACATCAGCTGTTGACGCTAGGTCATTTTCTAGTAACTGGGTTATATTTTCCAAACTGCTGCTCCAATCTTGATGAAACTTTTCCACATGATGCAAAAGTGTATGGTTGAGGATATCATGAAATTTCAGGTCAATCGGACTAACCGTTTGGAAGATACAGGAAAATTAAAGTTGCAAATGTACCCGTGGGCTCTACGATCGACACAACGGTTAAATTTGAAAATAGAATATAAATAATAGAAACCATATCGCTTTTGATATTTGTTGACAACACAAAATGCAAAAAAGCACAGTTATACAGTCTTTTCAATAGTTTTTGTTTACAGGTAAATTTGCCCATATCCTAAACTCCGGAAAATGTCCCTATACTTTAAAATCCACCACTTATCTTTCACCATCTATGGTTTTTTATTTATCTATCCTTTACCTCAAGCGTGGTCAACATCATTCATGTCCGGCTGTACGTATGAGTGATTTATCTGTATTGTCTATAACTTATACGTATGTAGGACTTGAGAAGTAATAAAAATAAATTTTTATTATGATTTTCAATATAGTATCAATTTTAGTTGTATGAATTTGCTTTTATCACAATTTATTTAGTTTCCATTATTTTGATCGACTTCGTTGATAATTTTCAAGGATATTATGAGGTAACAAAAAGTATACGACTAGCCTTTGCTGCAAAGCAAAGCTGGCAGCAAAGACTAGTCGTATACTTTTTGTTAAATACAACTTAATAAATTATTATTCAATTATTCTTTATTCAAGTAGTAAAAATCCTTCTCCAATAAGTGAATACATTATACAGAAATGATATCTATATATATAAAAGGAAGGTTAGTTCTAATTGTCCGCACCATACACAAAAACTACTGCACCGAATAGCCTGAAATTTTCACAGTATTTTCTTCAATATCAGGGGCAGGTTTCGATGTCTATTCAGATTAAATTCATTAATGTTTTATTACTAAATTGTAGTAATAATGTCATTAATAATGTTGAAGTGTTTAGAGTCTCGAATTTATTTTATTGCAATGGAAATTACAAGAAAATCTCTTCAAAGTCGTTCAATCAAATCAGAACAGCTATAACTTTTAAATAGATTAATTTCCAAATTAGTTACTCCTGCTAAATTAAACAAACATTGCAAACATTACTTCAAGTTACGCCGTAGTAGATCAATAAATTATAAAAATTTTAATAAATGATTTACTTTCCATATATGATGGTGTATATTAACAGCGGTAAAGACTTTGTATACCTTAGCCCACTCTGTAATTTAAATACCGTACAACAAATTGTGGTACATGATGAAAAATTAAAAGCTACCTTTTGGCCCAAGGACGAAGCTTTTATTAACTGCACCATATCGGTACATTTTCTTATATACAGCTCTCATACTACGGCCACTCCGGATTTGGCTTCCCATGGCTCCAAAATCCACATCGTTCATCCGATTTTATTACTATTTGATACGGTATTAACATATATAGAGCCCTTACCGCCAAAATAACTTAAACGATAAAAATAAAAGTTTACAGTAGAAGGTTTTTTCTAATGTAAACCACAATCAAATACGGATTTAAGTTACAATTGTTTTTGCTTTAATTTCATAACGTTAGTTCTGAACTAAACTTTTACTAGATGCTACACATAGTGATAAATTTTTAATTTCCATATTTTGATATAGCCCGTCCATATTTTGATATAGCCCACACAAAGGACCATGCAGGTCGGGCTTCCTGAGGACCTTAAATCAATATATTATGTACTTTTTTGAAAAAATTTGGCACGTAATGTTTGAGTTAACCCATAACATTTTAAGTGAAAATGGTCGACATCCACACATGTTTTGATATAGCCACCAGCCCAGTATTAATTCCTGAGACTGTAAATCCACATAGTGCTTTCGATTTTGAAGAAAAATTTGATTTATCCGACTAACATAATAATCGAATTCATGGTCCATGTTTTAGCATAAACCTTTCCAAAATCCCTCTAGATCATAATGCTCCAAACCCGAATTTTTCACATATGCATATGTTGCTTGATGCCAAAAGCAAATGTATGGGTAGAGAGTGGTGTAGGATAACGTACAGTAGGATCCACCAGACTTTAGCTCTTCCTTACTGATTTAATTCTAGGAGAAGACCCAAAAAAAAGTAAGTTCTATGAATTACTATTCGTACCGTTTGATGATACGTGAAAACGATGAAAATCACATTTTAAAATGTCGCCAATTATTTCATCAGTACATCTTTGATATGTATGCAACGATTGAATCGGAAAGTTTACTGTAGTATATTCGCTTGAATCAGAAGAAACTACGATCTGAAGGGTACATACATTTGCCTGATGCACTAAACAATGATGGCAATACAAGTGATTATGGCAGAGTTATAATATTACCAGCAACATGTACAGGCTGACCACGACACATGCAAGAACACGCACAAGATACAATGACATATGTTCGTCAAAACGGACGTCCTGATTTTTTCATTACATTTACATGTAATACCAGATGGATTGAGATGAAAGAACACGTATTTTCCGGTCAATCGCCAGTAGATCGTAATGATACTACTGCACGGGTTTTCAACCTCAAATTGAAATCTTTAATGGTTTTTAGGGTTAAACATCAAGTATTCGGAGAGACACATGGTTGGATGCATTCCATTGAAAGGCAGAAATGCGGATTACCTCATGCCCATATTTTGATTTGGTTGATCAACAAAATTTCTCCCGATTCAACTGTCGATCCTGACATATTTGAAGAAATAATCAGAAACATGATTCATGGCTTTCATATTTTAAGCCACGTCATAATCTCAATATCACAAGACGAATGAGGAGACATATCAAAAAGAAAATAGCAATAAGGTAAAATACATATTAATATTAATTAATTACTAAATTCAATTCTTCTTACTATTATTATATTTTGTCTTCAGTTTAGCAATAGCGAAGCATTGCCGGGTACGCTAATATACCTATATTCTAGAGCATTATTTATACAGTGATACGATACAGTTGATATAATTTAGGAAGAAAATCCAGAAAATTATGCAGGAAAATGCTACTGATCAAAATCTTAGCATGTAAGACAGGATATTTATTTTTATAAGTAATAAAAGGAAATACTTCTAATTTAATCGACTGTGTTTACCAAAGGTTAATATCTATTTTAATGAAATTTAACAAAAACTGTTGATATTTTAATACATAATATCAAAATATTCCCCAGTTAGATTAATGATCATAGTGTAAATTAAAAAAAACAAATATTTTAATATTTATTTGAAGTCGTGTGTTGGAAAAACCAAACATATTAAATTTAAATGATTAATCTGATCTATGTAAATAATTAATTTAAATAATTAATGCAATAAATTCCAAGTACAATTTGGAATTTGAACCCAGGTTATTTCGAAGCAGATGGCCAATCTGGCATTTACGAAGTGACAGATTACTAGTTAAAAGTAAAACATTTACGAAATGGGTCGCTTTACACTTGAGCAAAATTGGGAAATATTAAAAACTTTCTTTCAAACGTATCAGTCTCCAACTCAAACTGTAAAAACTCTAAGAAATAAAGTCGATAGAAATACAGTGACATCAACACAATTTCTGGATCAATTTGTAAAGCAACTTCGCCACACCAGGTCGTTATTGGTCAAACGAACTCGGGTACATGCACGTCCAGTGTGTTCAGTGGAAAGTATTACCGCTGTAGCTGAAAATGTGTTCGAACAGTCATCAGCATCAACTCGCCACCGCTCGCAGCAATTGAGCATTTCTCGCACTTTTTGAACACAATTTTGCATAAAGACCTCGGTACGAAAGCTTAAGTCCAAATAGCCCAAGCACTGAAGCCTCGTTATCATCCAATGCGTTTCCTCTATGCTGAATTAGCTGAAGATCGTTTGGCTGTAGATGAAACTTTTTACCTAAAAATCATATTTTGCAAAGAAGCTATTTCCACCTCAGGGGCTAAGTTAACAAACAAAATTGTCATATTAGGGACACGGAAAATCCACGTGTCGTCGAAGATAAGCTGATGTAACCACCACGAGGGACTGTTTGGTGCGGTTTATGGCATGGCGGTATCATAAGCCCATTTTCTTCGAAAATGTGGCAGGAGCCTCCGTTATGGCGATCGTTGCCATGCCATGCTTTAAAATTTTTTGTTCCAAAAATTTGCAAATTATGACATCAACTATGACAACTATCGTTGTAATTTCCTTTAAGGCTATAAGAGATCATGTTTTCTTCGGATAGTGAAAAAAATTTAAATGCCGCGGGTTTGATTCGAACTCACATTCGCTGGACGATGGTTTCGATGTTTGTGAAGCATCATCTTATGTCTCAACCGCACGGAATCACGTGCTACACAGCAAACGTCACAATCGATATTTAGCGTACTGTGTTCGAAAACTCCATAATCAGCCGAAACTCGATAGTACATTGGCCGCGTCGCAGCTGTGATTTGACAACGATAGACTATAATCTCTGAGACGCTGTGAAAGATTAGTGTTACACAAACAATCCCGAGTCCATTGAGACTTAAAACACGAGATCCACGCTGTCGTTTATGAGATAGAGGCCCAAGCAATCGACAATAACGGGTGTTTTTACCAGTTTAAGAATTTAAAATAATAATGAAAGGCGTCTCTTAGTTGCCGTCTGTGGTACAATGGTAGAGTGCGCGGCTGTTGTGCATGAGAACATGGGTTCGATCCCTTCTCTGACCACCTTAGATTTCTTTCGACGGCGGTAAACTCGCTCAGGGACGTCGACACTATCGAGTATTGAGCCATGAAAACGCTTCTCAAAATACCGTTCGGAATCGGTGTAAAGCTGTAGGTCCCAATCAGCGAGTATAAAAGTAGAACGCGCACAGCTCTCTTCTTTGTGAGAAGCTCTCCCTAATCCCTTCATGGGATGTAACGTTAAACCATTTATTTATTTTATATTTAATGAAGGGTGTCCCAGTAAGAATGCACTTTTTAATTTTAAAATAAAAATAAAATCATTCTCATATACCCAAGATTTCACAAAACCCCACCGAAAGAAATCTACTTACTTACTTTATCGGTCTCGGACAACCCCGGGGGGTCAGGGACCTTATAAAACGAAGATAACATATTTCACCAACCACTTCGATCTTTTGCTTTATTTCTCCCGTTATCACTACCAAGTGTACGCAGGGATTCGTCAACCTGATCCCTCCAGCGGAGTCTTGGTCTTCCTATTTCTCGTCGTCCTTCGAGTTTGGTTTCGAAAACCCTTCGTGCTGGTTCGTCTTCATCCATTCTACTGACATGGCCTAGCCAGCGCAATCGCGTTATCTTGATCCGCTTAACTATGTCAATGTCAGGATAAAGCTCATACAGCTCATGATTCATGCGTCGGCGATACTCGCCGTTGTGCACTATAGGGCCATAAATTTTTTGGAGTATTTTTCGCTGGAAGACTCCTACAGATGTTTCGTCTGCTTGCGATACGAACCAGGATTCTGCGCCATAAAGTAAGACAGGTTGAATGAGAGTCTGGTACAGATGGACTTTTGTTACTCGAAAGAGGGCTTTATCTCTAAAGTGCTTGCTTAGCCCTAAATAAAATCTATTCGCAAGCACAATTCTCCGCTTGATCTCAAGGGTGACGTTATTGTTTTTGTTTATGGCAGATCCGAGGTATATAAATTCGTCCACTACCTCGAATTATAACGGTTATCAACGTTCACGCTTTGGTCTAATCGCGTGGAGGCCCTGTTCGTTTAAACCATTAATTTTGTCTTGTCCTCATTTATCGTCAGACCCACTTTCCTGCCTCTTTCTCAGTTCTCGAAAACACCGCACTAACTTATCTCATTGTGCGCCCAGTGATATATATATCATCAGCATACTCGAGCAGCATATGACTTTTGCTGATGAAGGTTTTATTCATATTGACTGCAGCTTTTCTCATACTGCTCTCCATTAAGATGTTAAAGAGATCGCACGATAAGGTGTCGCCTTGCCTGAGGCCTCGCTTAGTTTCGAAAGGTTCGGTAAGATCTATACCAACTTTCACTGCGGATTTGGTGTTCGTCAAAGTCATCCTGCAAAGGTGCATGAGTTTTGCAGGAATACCGTATCGGACTATCGAAGGCCGCCTTATAATCGATAAATATATGATAGGTGTCGATTTGCGATTTGTGCCTTCTCCAGGATTTGGCGTAGCGTGGAAATCTGGTCAGTTGTCGATTTTCTAGGCCTAAAGCCGCACTGGTATGGTCAGCGATAATTGGTTTTAGTCTTTCGCACATTATACTTGCCAGAACCTTATATGCTATGGATAAAAGGACATAGTACACTGAGACTCCAATAGCCGGATGTGCATTCATCTAACCAAATTTTGGTAATGAGCTGATGCATGCACCTTATCAGCTCATCGCCGCCAGCCTTAAACAGCTCCGCCGGTAATCCGTCGGCTCCTGCGGCTTTGTTGTTCTTAAGCCGGGCAATAGCTGTTCTGACCTCACCTTGGTTAGGAGGGGGGCAATCGACGTCGTGGTCCATATTGTGAACGATTGTCCCATCATCATTAGATATCTCAGGTACTAATAGCGCAGAGAAATGATCTCTCCATATTCCCAACATGCTCTGCGGTGAAATTTCCGTCCTTGTCTTTACAGAATGGGGGCCCTGAATCATGTCCATTAGTTCCGTTTTTGACTTTTTGGTCAAATTAATCGCACGGCGTTAAATCACATGATCTTGGTGACTTGTGAATGTCTTGAGATAATTTGTTCTGAAAATCGTTGCTGCAATAAGTCGATTGTTTCATGCGCGGTGTGGCAGAAGGTGTCGTCTTGCTGAAACCAACTGTCGTCGAGATCCGTGCTTTCCAGTTGAAGGCACAAGAACTCCGTTATCATGTTCAACTTCACTGCAATTTCGGCCTCATCTTCAAAAAATTAAAGCCCAACGACTCGACCTGACCAAAATCCGCACCAGACAGTTGCTACTTGTGAGTGCATTCGTTTCTCATGGATTGCATGAGGATTTTCTACCCCCAAATTCGACAATTTTGTGTATTCTCGAAGCCATTCAGATGGAAATGCACTTCATCGGAGAAATTGCATTTTTTTTTTGAAAAATTGTTATTGACTTCACTTCGCCCCATTACCCATTGAACGAATTACCGGCGTTTTCCATGGTCTGCTGGTTTGAACTCCTGAGTAAGCTGAATTTTGTACGCATGAAAATTCGCTGCATAGTGCTTCGTGAAATTTTAAGTTGTTGAGAACGGTGCCTAATTGATGTTTTCGGGTTTTCGGCCACTCTCCTTTACAGCAGCAATGTTTTCACGATACCGACTGGTACGTTGACACACGAGTCTTACTGTCCAAAACCGACCCAGTTTCTTCAAATTTGTTGACCAATCTTCGAAGGGTTGACACATTGAAAATTGTTCGAAGTACTGCGAGCGGTCTCAGCATGACTTTGCAAATTTTTGTAATAAATTTTTGTGATAAGTAATCGAACTAAACATATGTGACAGCTCCCAAATTTAAGAGTTCCGACTTGCCCAAAAAAAATTACACCAAATTTAAAAGGTGCTGAGAGTGAGTCATCCTTTACAAGACAGAAATATTATTGGAATGTAATTTTTTTATCATAATTTGGTACATAATTTCGTGACATTTATTTTGTAAATATGATTTCCGGCATATGTGTGCCGCGGTTATGAGTTACATGGTCCATTCGATCAGTCCACTACTTGACAACTTTTTCCAATAAATCTGGCAATGGTTGCTTGAATATTGGCTTTCCATGCTTCAAGAGTTGCTGGTTTGCCGGCATAAACCAATACCTTAACATAGCCCTAGAAAAAGTAATCTAGAGGCGTTAAATCGCACGAACGAAGGGGCCAGTGAACAGGCCACATCTGGAAATAAAGTTGTCACCAAATTGATTTTGCAATAAATCGATTGTTACGCGGGCTGTATATGCAAGTTGTGTCGTCTTGTTGAAACCAAATGTCGTTGATGTTTAGCTGATTGATGTTTGGAAACAAAAACTCAGTCGGCATGACTAGATGAATGACATGTATGGATTAATAGAAGTTCGTTTTTCCCAACTACAGTCCCCAAACGAACTTCAGTTGTCTGTGATTTTGTTTGGTAGAAGGAGTTTTATTTTGCGAGCAGTATTCGCCACACGCAAAGAAAAAACTCGTACCTCCCAAACGAAATCACAGATAACTGAAGTTCGTTCGGGGACTGTAGTTGGGAGAAACGAACTTCTGTTAAGCCATACATGTCATTTCGTTTGGGAGAACCGAAAAACGTTTGCAGTAAACGAGTTATTAAAAATTAAAGCTGAAAAAACGTTTGTAATAAACGAAAAACGGTTCCCCCAACTGTTCCCTCGGTTACAGCAACCGAGTTGTAGTTGATCCTAACTAAAAAAAACGTTTGCTAGAACTGAAAAACGTTTGCAGTAAACGAGTTATGAAAAATTATAGCTGAAAAAACGTTTGTCATAAACGAAAAACAGTTCCACCAACTGTTGTTTCGGTTACAGCAACCGAGTTGTAGTTACAGCAACCGAGTTGTAGTTGCTCTACTCAGTACAACATTACTTGTACATTAAAATTTATATTTATGGTTTCCATAAGCTCTCTTTTATGTAAATTTCCAAGTTTTATGATTTTGGTTTTACCCATAAAGTTTGTTTTAAAAAACAGTTGGAATTTTTGTCTATATTTTTTGTGTCTACTAACACGTCCGTCTCCCCTTGCATTCAAATAACAACTAAAAGCGCAGCAAACTCCAACGCGTCAGTTGTACATCCAAGATATATTGACAAGGCAAAAGCCTTTTATGTGTATATGTGAGTGTGTATGTCAAACGAGTGGAAATTTACGTTCTTCGTAATCTGTGCTCTCATTAGAAAAATGGCTAATTCAGTTATCGCAAACGGTTTTTAACTTGCGACAAATGTAATTTTGTACGCGTTTAATGCAAACGAGATCTCGTTTGCAACAACATGATACACATTTGCGATATATAAGTTTATTTGGGAGAACTACATAAACGGTTGCGATTAATAAATTAATACAAATCAATCAAAGTATTGTTGTGGCAACCGAGCAATAAACGTTTTTTTTTTCTTTGCGTGCACAACTGCTGCTTCTTGCTCATTTCGAAACCCATATGGTACGATAATGCCGCCTGCGTGTAACCCGCACCAAACCATCAATTTTAATGGATATAATGTTAATGGTGGATATAATGGTGAAACTACTGAAAAGTAGTGTCACAACACTCAGGAAAATATGTATCTACACAGACCGCCATGCTGCCATAAAATCCCTGGAAGCCATGTTTGCTACTTCCCTGACGGTGAAAGAATGTCACTCATCACTTAGGGTGATGACAGAGTATTTTGAGATCAGGCTCATCTGGGTACCTGGACACAGTGACAGTCCAGGCAATTGCGTAGCGGATGCGTTAGCTAGACAGGGCACTATGGCACAGCTTCTTCCGGCAAAAGAAAGTGTTAGTATGCCAATCTCCACCTGCCGTTTGCAGATCAGGCAGTGGGCCGATAATATGTTCAAGGACAAGTGGAGACTTACTTCAACTTGCAAACAAGCCAGAGTCCTCTGGCCAGAGGTGGACAGGAAGAGGACTAGGCAACTACTTAACTTGCCGAGAGGCAGGTTATCCACAATGATAGGAACACTTACGGGACATTGTCTTGAAGGAAAACACGCCCTAATATTGGGACATAGATGCTGCATGGAAGACTCTCTAAATTATTATTCAATTATTCTTTATTCAAGTAGTAAAAATCCTTCTCCAATAAGTGAATACATTATACAGAAATGATATCTATATATATAAAAGGAAGGTTAGTTCTAATTGTCCGCACCATACACAAAAACTACTGCACCGAATAGCCTGAAATTTTCACAGTATTTTCTTCAATATCAGGGGCAGGTTTCGATGTCTATTCAGATTAAATTTATTAATGTTTTATTACTAAATTGTAGTAATAATGTCATTAATAATGTTGAAGTGTTTAGAGTCTCGAATTTATTTTATTGCACTGGAGATTACAAGAAAATCTCTTCAAAGTCGTTCAATCAAATCAGAACAGCTATAACTTTTAAATAGATTAATTTCCAAATTAGTTACTCCTGCTAAATTAAACAAACATTGCAAACATTACTTCAAGTTACGCCGTAGTAGATCAATAAATTATAAAAATTTTAATAAATGATTTACTTTCCATATATGATGGTGTATATTAACAGCGGTAAAGACTTTGTATACCTTAGCCCACTCTGTAATTTAAATACCGTACAACAAATTGTGGTACATGATGAAAAATTAAAAGCTACCTTTTGGCCCAAGGACGAAGCTTTTATTAACTGCACCATATCGGTACATTTTCTTATATACAGCTCTCATACTACGGCCACTCCGGATTTGGCTGCCCATGGCTCCAAAATCCACATAGTTCATCCGATTTTATTACTATTTGATACGGTATTAACATATATAGAGCCCTTACCGCCAAAATAACTTAAACGATAAAAATAAAAGTTTACAGTAGAAGGTTTTTTCTAATGTAAACCACAATCAAATACGGATTTAAGTTACAATTGTTTTTGCTTTAATTTCATAACGTTAGTTCTGAACTAAACTTTTACTAGATGCTACACATAGTGATAAATTTTTTATTTCCATATTTTGATATAGCCCGTCCATATTTTGATATAGCCCACACAAAGGACCATGTAGGTCGGGCTTCCTGAGGACCTTAAATCAATATATTATGTACTTTTTTGAAAAAATTTGGCACGTAATGTTTGAGTTAACCCATAACATTTTAAGTGAAAATGGTCGACATCCACACATGTTTTGATATAGCCACCAGCCCAGTATTAATTCCTGAGACTGTAAATCCACATAGTGCTTTCGATTTTGAAGAAAAATTTGATTTATCCGACTAACATAATAATCGAATTCATGGTCCATGTTTTAGCATAAACCTTTCCAAAATCCCTCTAGATCATAATGCTCCAAACCCGAATTTTTCACATATGCATATGTTGCTTGATGCCAAAAGCAAATGTATGGGTAGAGAGTGGTTTAGGATAACGTACAGTAGGATCCACCAGACTTTAGCTCTTCCTTACTGATTTAATTCTAGGAGAAGACCCAAAAAAAAGTAAGTTCTATGAATTACTATTCGTACCGTTTGATGATACGTGAAAACGATGAAAATCACATTTTAAAATGTCGCCAATTATTTCATCAGTACATCTTTGATATGTATGCAACGATTGAATCGGAAAGTTTACTGTAGTATATTCGCTTGAATCAGAAGAAACTACGATCTGAAGGGTACATACATTTGCCTGATGCACTAAACAATGATGGCAATACAAGTGATTATGGCAGAGTTATAATATTACCAGCAACATGTGCAGGCCGACCACGACACATGCAAGAACACGCACAAGATACAATGTCATATGTTCGTCAAAACGGACGTCCTGGTTTTTTCATTACATTTCCCGGTCAATCGCCTGTAGATCGTAATGATATTACTGCACGGGTTTTCAACCTCAAATTGAAATCTTTAATGAATTTTAGGGTTAAACCTCAAGTATTCGGAGAGACACATGGTTGGATGCATTCCATTGAAAGGCAGAAATGCGGATTACCTCATGCCCATATTTTGATTTGGTTGATCAACAAAATTTCTCCCGATTCAACTGTCGATCCTGACATATTTGAAGAAATGATCAGAAACATGATTCATGGCTTTCATATTTTAAGCCACGTCATAATCTCAATATCACAAGACGAATGAGGAGACATATCAAAAACAAAATAGCAATAACGTAAAATACATATTAATATTAATTAATTACTAAATTTAATTCTTCTTACAATTATTATATTTTGTCTTCAGTTTAGCAATAGCGAAGCATTGCCGGGTACGCTAATATACCTATATTCTAGAGCATTATTTATACAGTGTTACGATACAGTTGATATAATTTAGGAAGAGAATCCAGAAAATTATGCAGGAAAATGCTACTGATCAAAATCTTAGCATGTAAGACAGGATATTTATTTTTATAAGTAATAAAAGGAAATACTTCTAATTTAATCGACTGTGTTTACCAAAGGTTAATATCTATTTTAATGAAATTTAACAAAAACTGTTGATATTTTAATACATAATATCAAAATATTCCCCAGTTAGATTAATGATCATAGTGTAAATTAAAAAAAACAAATATTTTAATATTTATTTGAAGTCGTGTGTTGGAAAAACCAAACATATTAAATTTAAATGATTAATCTGATCTATGTAAATAATTAATTTAAATAATTAATGCAATAAATTCCAAGTACAATTTGGAATTTGAACCCAGGTTATTTCGAAGCAGATGGCCAATCTGGCATTTACGAAGTGACAGATTACTAGTTAAAAGTAAAACATTTACGAAATGGGTCGCTTTACACTTGAGCAAAATTGGGAAATATTAAAAACTTTCTTTCAAACGTATCAGTCTCCAACTCAAACTGTAAAAACTCTAAGAAATAAAGTCGATAGAAATTCAGTGACATCAACACAATTTCTGGATCAATTTGTAAAGCAACTTCGCCACACCAGGTCGTTATTGGTCAAACGAACTCGGGTACATGCACGTCCAGTGTGTTCAGTGGAAAGTATTACCGCTGTAGCTGAAAATGTGTTCGAACAGTCATCAGCATCAACTCGCCACCGCTCGCAGCAATTGAGCATTTCTCGCACTTTTTGAACACAATTTTGCATAAAGACCTCGGTACGAAAGCTTAAGTCCAAATAGCCCAAGCACTGAAGCCTCGTTATCATCCAATGCGTTTCCTCTATGCTGAATTAGCTGAAGATCGTTTGGCTGTAGATGAAACTTTTTACCTAAAAATCATATTTTGCAAAGAAGCTATTTCCACCTCAGGGGCTAAGTTAACAAACAAAATTGTCATATTAGGGACACGGAAAATCCACGTGTCGTCGAAGATAAGCTGATGTAACCACCACGAGGGACTGTTTGGTGCGGTTTATGGCATGGCGGTATCATAAGCCCATTTTCTTCGAAAATGTGGCAGGAGCCTCCGTTATGGCGATCGTTGCCATGCCATGCTTTAAAATTTTTTGTTCCAAAAATTTGCAAATTATGACATCAACTATGACAACTATCGTTGTAATTTCCTTTAAGGCTATAAGAGATCATGTTTTCTTCGGATAGTGAAAAAAATTTAAATGCCGCGGGTTTGATTCGAACTCACATTCGCTGGACGATGGTTTCGATGTTTGTGAAGCATCATCTTATGTCTCAACCGCACGGAATCACGTGCTACACAGCAAACGTCACAATCGATATTTAGCGTACTGTGTTCGAAAACTCCATAATCAGCCGAAACTCGATAGTACATTGGCCGCGTCGCAGCTGTGATTTGACAACGATAGACTATAATCTCTGAGACGCTGTGAAAGATTAGTGTTACACAAACAATCCCGAGTCCATTGAGACTTAAAACACGAGATCCACGCTGTCGTTTATGAGATAGAGGCCCAAGCAATCGACAATAACGGGTGTTTTTACCAGTTTAAGAATTTAAAATAATAATGAAAGGCGTCTCTTAGTTGCCGTCTGTGGTACAATGGTAGAGTGCGCGGCTGTTGTGCATGAGAACATGGGTTCGATCCCTTCTCTGACCACCTTAGATTTCTTTCGACGGCGGTAAACTCGCTCAGGGACGGCGACACTATCGAGTATTAAGCCATGAAAACGCTTCTCAAAATACCGTTCGGAATCGGTGTAAAGCTGTAGGTCCCAATCAGCGAGTATAAAAGTAGAACGCGCACAGCTCTCTTCTTTGTGAGAAGCTCTCCCTAATCCCTTCATGGGATGTAACGTTAAACCATTTATTTATTTTATATTTAATGAAGGGTGTCCCAGTAAGAATGCATTTTTTAATTTTAAAATAAAAATAAAATCATTCTCATATACCCAAGATTTCACAAAACCCCACCGAAAGAAATCTACTTACTTACTTTATCGGTCTCGGACAACCCCGGGGGGTCAGGGACCTTATAAAACGAAGATAACATATTTCACCAACCACTTCGATCTTTTGCTTTATTTCTCCCGTTATCACTACCAAGTGTACGCAGGGATTCGTCAACCTGATCCCTCCAGCGGAGTCTTGGTCTTCCTATTTCTCGTCGTCCTTCGAGTTTGGTTTCGAAAACCCTTCGTGCTGGTTCGTCTTCATCCATTCTACTGACATGGCCTAGCCAGCGCAATCGCGTTATCTTGATCCGCTTAACTATGTCAATGTCAGGATAAAGCTCATACAGCTCATGATTCATGCGTCGGCGATACTCGCCGTTGTGCACTATAGGGCCATAAATTTTTTGGAGTATTTTTCGCTGGAAGACTCCTACAGATGTTTCGTCTGCTTGCGATACGAACCAGGATTCTGCGCCATAAAGTAAGACAGGTTGAATGAGAGTCTGGTACAGATGGACTTTTGTTACTCGAAAGAGGGCTTTATCTCTAAAGTGCTTGCTTAGCCCTAAATAAAATCTATTCGCAAGCACAATTCTCCGCTTGATCTCAAGGGTGACGTTATTGTTTTTGTTTATGGCAGATCCGAGGTATATAAATTCGTCCACTACCTCGAATTATAACGGTTATCAACGTTCACGCTTTGGTCTAATCGCGTGGAGGCCCTGTTCGTTTAAACCATTAATTTTGTCTTGTCCTCATTTATCGTCAGACCCACTTTCCTGCCTCTTTCTCAGTTCTCGAAAACACCGCACTAACTTATCTCATTGTGCGCCCAGTGATATATATATCATCAGCATACTCGAGCAGCATATGACTTTTGCTGATGAAGGTTTTATTCATATTGACTGCAGCTTTTCTCATACTGCTCTCCATTAAGATGTTAAAGAGATCGCACGATAAGGTGTCGCCTTGCCTGAGGCCTCGCTTAGTTTCGAAAGGTTCGGTAAGATCTATACCAACTTTCACTGCGGATTTGGTGTTCGTCAAAGTCATCCTGCAAAGGTGCATGAGTTTTGCAGGAATACCGTATCGGACTATCGAAGGCCGCCTTATAATCGATAAATATATGATAGGTGTCGATTTGCGATTTGTGCCTTCTCCAGGATTTGGCGTAGCGTGGAAATCTGGTCAGTTGTCGATTTTCTAGGCCTAAAGCCGCACTGGTATGGTCAGCGATAATTGGTTTTAGTCTTTCGCACATTATACTTGCCAGAACCTTATATGCTATGGATAAAAGGACATAGTACACTGAGACTCCAATAGCCGGATGTGCATTCATCTAACCAAATTTTGGTAATGAGCTGATGCATGCACCTTATCAGCTCATCGCCGCCAGCCTTAAACAGCTCCGCCGGTAATCCGTCGGCTCCTGCGGCTTTGTTGTTCTTAAGCCGGGCAATAGCTGTTCTGACCTCACCTTGGTTAGGAGGGGGGCAATCGACGTCGTGGTCCATATTGTGAACGATTGTCCCATCATCATTAGATATCTCAGGTACTAATAGCGCAGAGAAATGATCTCTCCATATTCCCAACATGCTCTGCGGTGAAATTTCCGTCCTTGTCTTTACAGAATGGGGGCCCTGAATCATGTCCATTAGTTCCGTTTTTGACTTTTTGGTCAAATTAATCGCACGGCGTTAAATCACATGATCTTGGTGACTTGTGAATGTCTTGAGATAATTTGTTCTGAAAATCGTTGCTGCAATAAGTCGATTGTTTCATGCGCGGTGTGGCAGAAGGTGTCGTCTTGCTGAAACCAACTGTCGTCGAGATCCGTGCTTTCCAGTTGAAGGCACAAGAACTCCGTTATCATGTTCAACTTCACTGCAATTTCGGCCTCATCTTCAAAAAATTAAAGCCCAACGACTCGACCTGACCAAAATCCGCACCAGACAGTTGCTACTTGTGAGTGCATTCGTTTCTCATGGATTGCATGAGGATTTTCTACCCCCAAATTCGACAATTTTGTGTATTCTCGAAGCCATTCAGATGGAAATGCACTTCATCGGAGAAATTGCATTTTTTTTTTGAAAAATTGTTATTGACTTCACTTCGCCCCATTACCCATTGAACGAATTACCGGCGTTTTCCATGGTCTGCTGGTTTGAACTCCTGAGTAAGCTGAATTTTGTACGCATGAAAATTCGCTGCATAGTGCTTCGTGAAATTTTAAGTTGTTGAGAACGGTGCCTAATTGATGTTTTCGGGTTTTCGGCCACTCTCCTTTACAGCAGCAATGTTTTCACGATACCGACTGGTACGTTGACACACGAGTCTTACTGTCCAAAACCGACCCAGTTTCTTCAAATTTGTTGACCAATCTTCGAAGGGTTGACACATTGAAAATTGTTCGAAGTACTGCGAGCGGTCTCAGCATGACTTTGCAAATTTTTGTATTAAATTTTTGTGATAAGTAATCGAACTAAACATATGTGACAGCTCCCAAATTTAAGAGTTCCGACTTGCCCAAAAAAAATTACACCAAATTTAAAAGGTGCTGAGAGTGAGTCATCCTTTACAAGACAGAAATATTATTGGAATGTAATTTTTTTATCATAATTTGGTACATAATTTCGTGACATTTATTTTGTAAATATGATTTCCGGCATATGTGTGCCGCGGTTATGAGTTACATGGTCCATTCGATCAGTCCACTACTTGACAACTTTTTCCAATAAATCTGGCAATGGTTGCTTGAATATTGGCTTTCCATGCTTCAAGAGTTGCTGGTTTGCCGGCATAAACCAATACCTTAACATAGCCCTAGAAAAAGTAATCTAGAGGCGTTAAATCGCACGAACGAAGGGGCCAGTGAACAGGCCACATCTGGAAATAAAGTTGTCACCAAATTGATTTTGCAATAAATCGATTGTTACGCGGGCTGTATATGCAAGTTGTGTCGTCTTGTTGAAACCAAATGTCGTTGATGTTTAGCTGATTGATGTTTGGAAACAAAAACTCAGTCGGCATGACTAGATGAATGACATGTATGGATTAATAGAAGTTCGTTTTTCCCAACTACAGTCCCCAAACGAACTTCAGTTGTCTGTGATTTTGTTTGGTAGAAGGAGTTTTATTTTGCGAGCAGTATTCGCCACACGCAAAGAAAAAACTCGTACCTCCCAAACGAAATCACAGATAACTGAAGTTCGTTCGGGGACTGTAGTTGGGAGAAACGAACTTCTGTTAAGCCATACATGTCATTTCGTTTGGGAGAACCGAAAAACGTTTGCAGTAAACGAGTTATTAAAAATTAAAGCTGAAAAAACGTTTGTAATAAACGAAAAACGGTTCCCCCAACTGTTCCCTCGGTTACAGCAACCGAGTTGTAGTTGATCCTAACTAAAAAAAACGTTTGCTAGAACTGAAAAACGTTTGCAGTAAACGAGTTATGAAAAATTATAGCTGAAAAAACGTTTGTCATAAACGAAAAACAGTTCCACCAACTGTTGTTTCGGTTACAGCAACCGAGTTGTAGTTACAGCAACCGAGTTGTAGTTGCTCTACTCAGTACAACATTACTTGTACATTAAAATTTATATTTATGGTTTCCATAAGCTCTCTTTTATGTAAATTTCCAAGTTTTATGATTTTGGTTTTACCCATAAAGTTTGTTTTAAAAAACAGTTGGAATTTTTGTCTATATTTTTTGTGTCTACTAACACGTCCGTCTCCCCTTGCATTCAAATAACAACTAAAAGCGCAGCAAACTCCAACGCGTCAGTTGTACATCCAAGATATATTGACAAGGCAAAAGCCTTTTATGTGTATATGTGAGTGTGTATGTCAAACGAGTGGAAATTTACGTTCTTCGTAATCTGTGCTCTCATTAGAAAAATGGCTAATTCAGTTATCGCAAACGGTTTTTAACTTGCGACAAATGTAATTTTGTACGCGTTTAATGCAAACGAGATCTCGTTTGCAACAACATGATACACATTTGCGATATATAAGTTTATTTGGGAGAACTACATAAACGGTTGCGATTAATAAATTAATACAAATCAATCAAAGTATTGTTGTGGCAACCGAGCAATAAACGTTTTTTTTTTTCTTTGCGTGCACAACTGCTGCTTCTTGCTCATTTCGAAACCCATATGGTACGATAATGCCGCCTGCGTGTAACCCGCACCAAACCATCAATTTTAATGGATATAATGTTAATGGTGGATATAATGGTGAAACTACTGAAAAGTAGTGTCACAACACTCAGGAAAATATGTATCTACACAGACCGTCATGCTGCCATAAAATCCCTGGAAGCCATGTTTGCTACTTCCCTGACGGTGAAAGAATGTCACTCATCACTTAGGGTGATGACAGAGTATTTTGAGATCAGGCTCATCTGGGTACATGGACACAGTGACAGTCCAGGCAATTGCGTAGCGGATGCGTTAGCTAGACAGGGCACTATGGCACAGCTTCTTCCGGCAAAAGAAAGTGTTAGTATGCCAATCTCCACCTGCCGTTTGCAGATCAGGCAGTGGGCCGATAATATGTTCAAGGACAAGTGGAGACTTACTTCAACTTGCAAACAAGCCAGAGTCCTCTGGCCAGAGGTGGACAGGAAGAGGACTAGGCAACTACTTAACTTGCCGAGAGGCAGGTTATCCACAATGATAGGAACACTTACGGGACATTGTCTTGAAGGAAAACACGCCCTAATATTGGGACATAGAAACTCTACTCTCTGTAGATGCTGCATGGAAGAGGACGAGGAAACGACGAAACACTTTCTCTTGGATTGCTCTGCTCCGGCAGGAGTGAGAAGTAGGATATTTGGAACACATTTAGTTAGCACCGTAGCACTAAAGGAATATCCTAGAGACAAATTTATTGCAAGGCAAATTGGCTAGACGACGAGTCAATAACACAGTGCAACAAGCAAAAAGGGAATGGGATGGGACCAACTGCAAATGAAAGTTGACATTGACCATAACAAAACCTCCAAGGGGTTTTTTTAGTTCAGTGCGAGATTTTTTTTTACACGCATTTGAAGTTTGTGATTTTGGTACGCTGTCTATCAAGGAAAGATCATCGAAAATTTGATAAAATAATGTTTATTTATTTCTATTATCGTAGAAAGTTGTGGTATCTTACTATTTTTGGGGTCGAGGAATTCATTTTTGATATTTATATTTACCTAAAACTCACGCTAGATGGCGGTGTCATACAAATGGTGCTATTTCTTGTAGATTTTCATAGATACCTACTTTTGTTTAGGCTGAAAATCATTTTTTGATGTTGGCATTATTGTAAAACATATTTATAATGATGTGACGAAGTACATTTTATTATTCTCAGTACGTTACTATTGCAAAAATGCTATTTTTATAGAAAAAAATTCGTTTTTTATTGGAAAAAATTATTTGGATCTCATTGTGGATCCGCTTAATCATCATCACTGTCAATTTCCATGTTTGAAATAGCAAAAGCTGCAGAAGTAGTAGGTTTTGAATCTCTGTATGTTTGTGGTTCTTGCTCATCGTCAGTATCCTCTTCATCGGTTGTTCTCTTTAACCACCAGCATAAATCTCCTAGCATAGACTCTAGTCTCTTTCCTCTGTACCTAGTTTCCATGGTTAAAGCTACTTGGTGAAAACGTTCCCCTTGCTCATCAGATTCGGTGGAAAGTTGTTTTTCAAACCAATCCATGTGATGATGGAGAAAATGAATTTTTAGTGACATATTCACACGAAGTTCCTCAAAGGCTTTCAAGAGACGTTTAACTCTTTCTGCACTATCTGCTTCTCGTTTCTTACCAAGAACATTTTCTGTTACGTCTTTAATTGCATTCCATGCAATTAATTGATTTTGATCCAAAGAATTATCAAAATCCTTATTTTTCATTAATCTTCTAATGTCCGGACCATTAAACATACCTGTAAAATTAGAAAAAAATATTGTAAATTAATTTTTTAAAATCATTTATTTTATTTGTATACAATACCTTCTTTAACTTTGCTAGCACTGAGTCGTGGAAATGTAGATCTTAATGTAGTAAAAGCTGGTCCATCTACAGAAAACACTTTTACAAAATTTTTGAAAATACCCAATTTAATATGAAGTGGTGGTAGCAATATTTTATCTGCTGGTACAAGAGGTTCATGGATAACATTAGCTGTTCCAACACGAAAATCGTCTCTGTTTTCCCAGTCACACTTTTGGTATTGATTTCCTTTGTAACGTGTATTCCACAAGCAAATAAAGCACATGTTTTTGGTATAGCCACCTTGTAGGCCAGAAAGTAAGGCAACCATTTTTAAATCACAGCATAAGCGCCATTTATGCTTTTCATAGTTCACTGATTGCAGTAGATATTTTACTGATTCGTAGGTTTCTTTAGTATTCAAATTGTATGCTATTGGAATGCTTGGTTTTTTGTTATTGTAGTACTACGGAGGTTACATCTGGACTTGCTGGTTTTGGTATTGGAATAAACTCTGTATGTTGTTTAGGTAATTCTGCATATTTTGTACCAGCATATACCATTCCTCGTCTATTACATCTGTTTCTTCCTTTAATACTATTTAAACACACATAACACTGTGATTTAACGTGTTCACCTGAGAAGGTATTAAAATTAACTATTTTTAAACTAAACTAAACTAAACTAAAATTAATATATTTGATATAATAATATTAATATATATATATTATAATATATTTGATATAAAAAATAAAATTTTAAAAAATTACCTGGATTGTACCATAACATTGGAACACCAAACGGCATTGACTTCTTTTTGTTTTGTGACCATTTAGTTAAAAAACCATTGCAAGTTCTGCACACTTTTTCAGGTACCCAACCTACATTCTCAATAACCTCTGTTCCAAAATACTGTAAATACAATTGTTTCATGCTCTCATATTTTGCCACCAAATTTTGTTGTCTATTATATTTTCCACAAACATAACAATAATATTTCAAATGCTGCAAACATTCATTCCGGCTTTGCGCCATCTTAAGTGGTTGTCTTAGTAAATTGTCTTGATACACAAATCGAAATAAACGCACTTGGTTCTAATATAAAAACTTAAAATTAATTTATTTATTTTAAGGTCACAACACAATACTTACTTAGAATTTATATTTCTTTATTATAACACAAAAATGTTCCAAGAGACAGGTCACTGTCGAAAGTGATTACAATGTATTTAGCAGCGCGTCGGTCACGATAACTAATTTACTTCTTTTCAAAAACAGTTATATTTTTATGACATTTTGTTCTATGGTAACTTATTTCAATGATGCCAACATCAAAAAATGATTTTCAGCCTAAACAAAAGTAGGTACACCGTTTTATCTATGAAAATCTACAAGAAATAGCACCATTTGTATGACACCGCCATCTAGCGTGAGTTTTAGGTAAATATAAATATCAAAAATGAATTCCTCGACCCCAAAAATAGTAAGATACCACAACTTTCTACGATAATAGAAATAAATAAACATTATTTTATCAAATTTTCGATGATCTTTCCTTGATAGACAGCGTACCAAAATCACAAACTTCAAATGCGTGTAAAAAAAAATCTCGCACTGAACTAAAAAAACCCCTTGAAGGTTTTGTTATGGTCAACGTGAGCTTTCATTTGCAGTTGGTCCCATCCCATTCCCTTTCCGAAAGTTCGATTTTGTGTCACTGTGTAATTGTTGTAGAGGAAACTGTAGGTATCACAATGGGCTTCTTTAGCCTAAGTGTGCTAGACAGCGTGCTGTCTTGAAGCCTTTTCAACCAACCAATGGTGCTTCGTTAACGGCTTGAGGATTGTCTGCGGTGAAAATGATCAATAACTGCAAGAATTGCTTGCTCAGTAGGATGATTATGTTGACCGTAAAATGGACGAAGTGCTCTAGGAAATTTGCGAACAGATTTATTTTTTTTAAGTAAATTTCCACAATTTGGAGGCGTTGTTGCAGCGTTAAACAATTCGTGATGGCTTGCCAAATATTACTGAACAGAAATGTCAACAGTGTTTGACATTTGCAGTTGTGAAATAATAGTCTGGTTTCTGGTTATATCAGGATAAATTTTATAATTTTCAGCAACAACCCAAGAACAACTTTCGTCTGCTATTTTAACGCTACCACCTGTACCAGATACATCTAGAAATTAGTATAAACAACATTTGACAAGGTCGGACCACAACGACAAGAAAAAATTGAAATCAGCTGTTCTAACGCTTCCACCTGTAATAGATACATCTTGATAATTATCAATAATGGACTTTGCCAATAAAATCATAATTTTGAAAAAAATTTCATTATTGTAATTTTTTTTTAACCGAATTAAATACCAAATTTGACAAGGCCCACAATTTATAATCCATGTCGCTATTCCGATTCATAGAATAATACATACCATAGAAGCTTTTATTCGCTCAATAAATTAAACGTCATAGGTACGATGGAAAGTAAACATTGGATGGTGGAAAATATGGGTTCAATAATACCAGATGGTGGCAATAGTATACACCGATCCACAAAGGAACAACAACCGAATTTCGTGTTTTTGTGACAAACTAGTTGTGTTAAATACAATACAAATGTATACCAACGATAAAAGTCAACAAAAAAGTGCAAAATATATTTAAATTTTTCAGTTCTACACCAAAACGACAGTAAAAAGTTAAGTGTACATATTTTGTAACTCCACCTGGTGTAAGATAATTTTAAATTTAATTGCTCTCATTTCCACAAACTTACGATGAAGAGTGTGAAATGAAACGGCAGATGAGAGAATAAGTTTATCTACGTATGTATTATTCTATGTTCCGATTGATCACATGTCATTCTCGACACATAACAATCATGTGGTTGTGTGAGAAAAAAATTTAAATTAATTTATCAATTTAGTAGACAATCATACATTTTATTTTATATATAAATTCGCCTGTGTCCGACAATTATCTCATCTGGAATTCAGCAACTTTATAGAAAAGCAAACCCCAGAAAAATTATAAATTTCGTTATTTGTTAATAAGTTAGACGATTTAAAAGGTGGCCAACGCTTTCCGGCACCATTGATTACCCATGTACACAATACAAACATTAAACTTATAATTCCTGAGTGTAACAAAAAGTTTGCGAAATTTCTTGTACTGTTAGTTGTGTTTCCAAGTTCCAGCAAGGATAAAGCTAATCAAGTGCACCTAATGGTATAATGAAATATGCACATTAATAAACAATTTTTGTTTTATTTAGATCCCGACTGCAAGGTGGCAGGAGCACCAAACATTGCACACCGAAACTTGGCTAAATCTCAAAAATAGTACAAACTTTATAGTACAAGTAGTCAATGGATAAAGAAGAGTTTTCGCTTGATACAAATGCAAAATACAAAACCCTGTGGCCAAATGGAACTACGGTAGTGGTCGACTGTTAGATTCTCAAAACATTTAGAGAATAATTAATTTGCGTTAATTTGCGTTGACATGGTAGTATCTTGGCCATGAAATGACATCATTATAAAGATAATCCATTTCCATGTCTCCGCATCGCCTTTCGTAAATTATTGCAAGTTTTAATTAATTCGAATATTATAACCGCTCTTTTCAAAACATGCGATGTGGGTTCTTGTTAGTCGGTTAACCCGACAGTAATTTCTTTGCTGCTTCGGTTGGCATTTGAATTTTTCGTACAGAATATTCAATTAGATTCTTCTTGCGTTGTACATTTTCGAAGTTGTATTTATGAGCATCCACCGAAGTGCACTTTGGTTTGTTTGGTACAAAACTTTTAGCCACTGTTTTCTTTTCATTCTGCTGGGTTGTTGTCGTCCGGACAGACAAGACAGTCTGTACGATTGTTATTCTGTAATTAATATTTGGTGTTGGTTGTGTAGTGACACTTTTTTATCCTGGTTTCCAGTTGCCAGTTTTCAACGTATAGGTTATGCGGAGATTTCATTTCTTGTTAAAACAACAGAAAATTTGGTTATTAAACAATTTTAGTACTAAAACATTATAGTATTTCAGGTTCATTTTGCACAGGAATATGTGGAAATGAGCTCAATTTTGTTTTAAAATTCAAACATGACGCAAATAAACGAAACCACAGGTAAATCCAAGATATTATATTTCAAATTAAAAACATAATACAAAATTGAGTAATTCCGAGAAAGGTTCAGGAACTATCACATTACTAGTGTAGAACCACAATCGGGGCGATATCGACAAAGTACGTTGTCGATAAACACAATCACTTGGCGTCAAAATTTGTCACCAATGTTTACTTATTAATTTTTGGTCACTAACGTACACGCGCCAATCTCAACAAATATTCTTAAATTATTATTTTCTACAGGCCGGAAGGGCAAAAACTGCATCGACTGTTCTTTTTTACCCTATAGAGAATGCATTACGTGGCCGTCAGTGGTGCAATGGTAGTATGCCACCTTAAGTTTCTTTCGGCGGCGGTCACCTCGCATAGTGACGGCGACACTATCGAGTATTAAGCCATGAAAAAGCTTCTCAAAAATACGGTTCGCAACCGGTTTAAAACTGTAGCCCACTGGTTGCGAGAAGCTCATGGGATGTAATGGGAAACGATTTTTTTTTTTTTTTAGAATGCATTTACAATTCCTATTCACATTTCTTTAAGAAATTTTGTAATAATTTAATTTAATTGTCAGGAAACTTGAAAAACGTGTTTCAATACATAATAATTTTTGTATTACGCTGGCAACAATCTGCCATCTAGACGCCAGAGAAATAAAAGAATTCTAATTTTTGTCGTCGACGTCAAACGCCAGCTCCTGTTCTTCTTCCATAAGAATACATGTAAAAATGTTCAACGCCTATGTTATCGCTCCGATTGTGTTCGTACACTTATTGACAATATCCAATTCGTTTCTTTCACCCTATATTGAGCAGTGTTGGGATTTTTTAATCTGCATTACTTTATCTGATGCAAATTCAAAAAAAATCGTAATGCCAGTTAAAACATTTAAAACTTTCATTTGCTCGGCCCAGGCAAATGCAGGTTGTGGAATCGGATGCCAATTGTAATAAAATATGGGAATAGTTTTAATTATTAGAACGTAGTCCCTTATCGCACGTTGCGCGATGGCGGGTAAATGAAAAACAATTAAACAACTTTTTGATGTGTTAACATCTATAGCGGCGTATAGGGAGTAAATCTATCAAAGTCAGATTTTATGCTGCTGCTAAAACCAGATTTCATGCTGCTGCTAAAACCAGATTTTCTGCGACTGCGAAAGAGAATAATGACGTGTTAAACAAAAATGAGCGAGCAAGAGAGCAATGAAAGAGTGGTGTGGCAGGGGTGAGGCAAACGAAATTGTGTCTATAGCGTATGTATTAACATAATAATGTATGTATGTGTCTGTTGCTGTTGTTGAACGGGGATATAAAGCATAGCAAAGCAAAATTTCATTTGCAAGCCCATGAACAGGTACCGTGTAGCAAAAAGGTGTTAACACATCATCCGTGAGTTCGAACACTCATTGATTTTTTTAACACTATTATGCTACAAGCCAGTATTATTAACAATTGATAAAGGAAATAATAGATATAGCGCGACCATTGTCAACTTTGTTCACTAGATGCTGTCCTGTACTACTTCCACTTTCATTGAAGTTTCGCACTGACGTTTATCATAGATAAATAAAACCCATAGATGATTCATTTGCTTAGTCACCATTTCCACCAGAGGGCACATGCTGTTTCCGTACGACCATTTTTCACACGGATGCGACGAAAAAGCACTCAAACATAATTTTTATTTCGATTCTGTTGTTTAAATTTGAAAATAGAATATAAATACTCGTAAGAGAAAATCACATCGCTTCTGATATGTGTTCACAAAAGGCAAATAGTACTGTTTTCAATAGTTTTTGTTTGCAGGGAAATTTACCCATATACACCACTTCGGCGCCATCTAGAAAATGTTGCCTTACTTTCAAATCCACCACTTATATTTCACCATCTATGGTTTTTTTATTTATCTAGGCGTTTATTTAAAATTGTGTGAAATTTTTGTGAAATTAATTTAGACATTGGAAAATGTGACAAAAATTAAATGATTTTACATAATTACATAATTTGTTTCTTATATAAAAAACTATTTCAAAGCCATGAGACCGGTGCTAGGATATCAATAGCAGACAGCCCAAAGCTGAAGATGTCGAAACGCCTTTTTAATCTAAAAACTGCCACACCCAAAAATGGTCGCAACTTCTGTGGTCGCAGATGCCAAAACCGTTAGAGCGTCTGAGGACTCTATATATGGAATGGTAGCTGAACCGGAGGAAGAACCAGTTTCTTAAGAAATATACACTGGTGACATGGCTTTCCAATACAATGACCATCAGATATTCTATTTTAAGTAACATGCTATATTCTTGTTTTGAAGTGATATCTTTGTTGAAAATTATTTTCTCTTTTGATATGAAATTTTAGAATTTTAATTTCATATTCCAATTTCAAATTAAAATCCCATTTATTGCTTTCAACGACACCTAGAAAATTATCCATTACACTAAAATGTTCCCAACACATGTGCTTCATCTATTAGTTTACTTTATCTATATTATCAACAATATTGTTTACTTTTGCTGTGGTTTGTGTCTATACTAACATATGTTGGGAAATTTCTTGTTTAATGTGAAGCTTTCTAAGTGGAGCCTGTAACCAATATTTAGTATATATTGTAGTTTTGAACCCAATAAAAAGTAAATTTAGAAAAGCAAAAGTGAAAGAAGTTTAAAAAAAGATTTTTTTTTTTTTAAAGTGCCTTTTCTTAAAAAATTAAATTTTCTCAAAAAAGAAACCTATTCATAAACGGAATACCTTTTCTTAAAAAAAAATACCTTATCTTACAGAAGTACCTTTGCTTAAAAAAGTAAATTTTCTTACAAAAAGTACCTTTGATTAAAAAAGTATTTTTTTAAATAAGTAACTTTTCTTAAAAAAGTACATTTTCTTATAAAAAATTGTTAAAGAATTTCCTTTTCTTTACAGAGTACCTTTTTTGTGAAACAAATTAACTTTTCTTGAGATAAGTACGTACCCTTAAAAATATACACATTCTTGAAAAAAGGACCAATTCTAAAAAGAACATTCATTTATTAAAAAATACATTTTCTTCAAAAAAATACCTTATCTTACGCAAATTCCTTTTTTCTTAAATAAAATAATACCTTTTCTTTTCTTTTCTTGAGATAAGTAGTCTTTCTAAAAATAAGTACATTTTCTTAAAAAGACTACCACTTCCTTAAAATGTACCTGTTCTTAAAAAATCAATGAGTGTTCGAACTCACGGATGATGTGTTAACACCTGTTTGCTACACGGTACCTGTTCGATTTCTATGAACACATTAGTAAATGTTACATTGGAAAATAAAAAGTAATAGTTTTTTTGTATACACCGGGCAATGCTGAACATCAAATGACTCGCTTTGTTTGGCCATAGCAACAACAACGAAACAACCAAACACACAACATCACGTGTCACATAACCACATGTTTGCCATATCAACAGCAACGAAACAGCCAAACACACAACATCACACATACTTTGTACGAAGTAGCTGACGTATTAGTGTGTCACCATAACGTCGACTGCGCTTGCAAATGAAATTTTGCGTGGCTATGCTTTATATTTCCGTTCAACAGCAGCAACAGACACATATACATACATTCATTATTATGGTAATACATACGCTATAGACACAATTTCGTTTGCCTCACCCCTGCCACAGCACTCCTTCATTGCTCTCTTGCTCGCTCATTTTTGTTTAACACGTCATTATTCTCTTTCACAGTCGCAGAAAATCTGGTTTTAGCAGCAGCATAAAATCTGACTTTGATGGATTTAGTCCCTATACGCCGCTATAGATGTTAACACATCAAAAAGTACTTCTTTCTCAAAAAAATTCGTACTCTTATGGCATTTTCTTACAGAAAGTACTCCTTCATAAAAATAGTACCTTTTCATAAAAAAAAGATTAGCTTTGAAATACCATTCGGAACCGGTGTAAAACTGTAGGTCGCAACCAGTGAGTGGAAAATTATACAGCGCACAGCTCACTGATTGTGAGAAGTTCTCCCCTTTTCCTCCATGGGATGTAATGGGAAATTATTTTTTTTTATTTTATCTCTAGGCTGACGTTGTTGTCCTCGTTCACGGCAGATCCAAGGTACATAAATTCATCTACCACTTCAAAATTAAATTGGTTGTCGATTTGGTTGTCGGACCAAGTCGAGAGGTTTGTCTAGTCGTTGACACCTTAAATTTTTTCTTGTGCTCATTAACAGCAAGACGCACCTTCGCTGATTCTTTTTCGATTCTTGAAAATACTGCAGTAACCTCTCGTAAATTTTGCCCAATGATGTCTATGTCGTCAGCATATGCCAGCAACATATGGCTTTTCGTGTTAATGGTCTTGTTCGTATTTACTGCAGCCTTTCTCATTATTATCTCCATGAAGATGTTGAAGAAATTGCACGAAAGTGTGTCGCCTTGTCTCTGTCCTCGCTTGGTACAGAATGGTTCTGTGAGGTCTTTCCCCACATTCACTGCTGATTTGGAGTTGGTCAGCGTCATTCTATAGTGGCGGATCAGTTTTGCCGGAATCCCAAATTGAGACATAGCTTCACCGTACAGGGCTATCGGAAACAGATTTATAATCGACAAAAAGATGGTATGTATCGCTCTGCTTTTCGTGTGCCTTTTCCAGGATTTGGAGTAGCGTGAATATTTGGTCAATCGTGGACTTAACTGGTCTAAAACCACACTGATAACGTCCAATTAGTTTTTCATCAATTGCCTTTGGTCTTTCACATAATACGATCGATAAAACCTTATACGTGATGGAAAAATGACTGAAACCGTGATAGTTGTAACAGACACACGGATCACTCTTTTTGAAAACAGGACATAATACACTGAGACTCCAATCGTCAGGAATAGGTTCTCGCAACCATATACCGCATATAAGTTGATGCAAGTGGGCTAGCAGTCCTTCGCACCTGCTTTAAAAAGTTCAGCGGGTAGCCCTTCCGCACCAGCGGCTTTATTATTATTAAGCCGAGAGATCGCCGTTCTAATCTCGCGGTTTATAACCGCAAGAGACTAATTATCGGTTATAGAATTATTGTTGCATACTAGGTACAATGGGTAGTGTGCACGCCTCTTGTACATGAGATCCTGGGTTCGATCCCTGCTCTGACCACCTTAAAAAAATTTCTTTCGGCGGCGGTCACCTCGCATAGTGACGGCGACACTATCGAGTATTTAGCCATGAAAAAGCTTCTCAAAATACCGTTCGGAATCGGTGTTAAAACTGTAGGTCCCAATCAGTGAGTGAAAAATTATAAAGCGCACAGCTCACTGGTTGTGAGAAGCTCTCCCCAATCCCTTCATGGGATGTAATGGGAAACGGTTTTTTTTTTTTTTTACTAGGAGTATCGTGCGTGGGATTTAACAATGGCATATTTAGATATCCTGAGTACCAGTGTAAAAAAGACTGTAATATTCTTGATCATACGCTTTCAATTTAAAGGAAATATAACAATTCTACTGCAATTTTTAATATTATGAGCTACCCAGAAGCCATTTGATCTAAGTCCACAAAACAGAAATTGCAAAAAACTTGAATACAAGTTTGCGACTTCTGTGGTTTTCCATACAAATCAAATGCGAAATCTATAAATACTTCATAATTACTCCTTCAATGTGATGATAATAAATGAGAAAGTTTTAAATACAACAGGATTAAGATGTTTTAGTTCCAATAGCATTCAAATGTCGAAGTTGCTAAAATGTGGGTGTCAGATCAAAAGCTCATGAATTAATAAAATTTCTAAATCCACTTTTACAACGCATATAATTGTGTTCCATATTTTTCAAGCTTTTCCAGTCCTTATGAACACAACTTATTTAGAACATTTATCTATAAACATTGTGTCGGTTCATAACTCTTAATTTGATTTATAATTCATATTAATTTTGACCTGTATTCATTTAAATGTACAAATGTATTAGACACTACTACTTGTAATGCTCAGCGGTATTCCTGTGTTGGTTAGCAAATGTCCTTTCATTGAAACAGTAAATTAGTTAAATTCATTATGCAATTTTCATTTCAATCATAATTTTTTGCTTTTAAAATTCAATTAGTCCCGCTGTACATGTTTCACATGAACGTGTTCCAATGTCAAAAACAAAATTATTCACAATTTCTATCCGAGAATACGTATTATGTGTGGGCATTTCCATTAACAACAATAATAACAATAATAATAACAATAGTACCAAAATCACCAACCACAACAACAACAATAGAGGTGACATAGTCCTGGGTTATTATATTATTATGGAAATTCAAAATTTCAATTGACAGACAACTATTTTGAATGTTCGCAACAGACAGCGAACCGAAATTTGTTTACGCAAAAGGTTACAAATATTATTAAATCAAAAATATGCAAAAACTATAAAATACAACAACAAGCGAATCTAAAATTTTCCAGTGATTACGGCGTCACAATCGGCCAAATGGTCATGCCCCTGTGGCAAAAGCAGTTCATGAAACTTACCCACACGCAAACTCTATTATACATAGGTACACGCGTGGTATGTAATATGGAAGGTAGAAGCACTAGAACAGCTGATTTAAGATTTTAATTTCTTCAGTATTTTTGGATGTCAAACCAAGAATATTTAGATTTTGTACTATTTTTTTTTATTTTCCTTCATGGCAGACAATTGTATTGAATTTGATAATAAATGCAATTAAAAAACAAACTGTTTATTATTGTTGAGTGGCTATACTACTGTTTCTACCTTACATATTGCACCATGGGTGCGGTGCATACGCATATGTTAGAGAAACTACACAGCAGCTAAAAGCGTGCAATTGCAGTCATATTAACGCAGTCAGAAGGGCCACCCTACAAATGCAACCATGTTTTCAAGTAAACGTAGGGTATCATATGAAGGGAGGCCTGCGCATTTCCTCCTCAACCGAGGCCTGCTAGTTGGCCTCCAAAGAAAAACCCTAGTAGAAGGCTTGTCTTTGAAGCAACCATCGGCAAATTCAGTCTACATGCCATCACTTCCTATAACAGAATGAGACTGTTCGATTTTGCCGCGTCGAAAACATGGTTGTCAGTAGAACGAGATTCCAACATGAAGACATCCACAAGGCTACTTGGAGATCCCCTGATCAACAGACGAAGAACCAAATTGATCTCCTGATAATTTATCGAAGGCAGTCTACTATTGTAATGGACGTACCTGTGATGCGAGGGGCTAATATCGAGTCGGATCACTACTTGGTTGCAGCAAAGTTTCGCACAAGGTTAAGCAGAACAACAATCGTTAAAAGCCACACATATTGAAAGTTAGATTTCGGAAAACTGCGGAGATAGCCAAGAGCTATGCAGATAAGCTCACCCAACTACTGGCGCAGAATCCACTCACGCCTCTTAATCCTGAAGCCCAGTGGATGTACATTTCCTACTCTATGAAAACTGCTGCAGAGACCATACTTAAAGAAAAAAACCGCTTAAAGAAAAACCATGGTATAATGAAGAGCGTGGAATGGCAAGTGATGAAATGAACGATGCACGTATGGCAATGCTTCAGTCAGTTGAAACGCGAGCCGCGCCGGAGCGGTATATGGAGAAGAGGAGAGATCAAACCCGTTTGCATAAGAAGAAACAACAGTCGTGGAGAAAGCGCGAAAGTGGGCAAATTGAATCCTACAATAGGAAAAATGAGGCCCGTAAATTCTACCGTAAAGTTCAAAACCAACGGGAATGGATCGGGGCCTCTGTTACGGATATAGAGATACGGATGGGAACCTTGTCGCAGATGTGCAGATTATGTTGGGACGATGGAGAGATCACTTCTCTGCTCTACTTGTCCCAGGAAACTTCATTATAGGTGAGGGTGTTGAACACATACAGGAATATGGCATCAACTGCTCCCTCCTAGCCCAACCGAAGTTAGAACTGCAATTTCATGGCTTAAGAACAACAAAACAGCTGGTGCTGATAGACTACCGGCTGAACTGTTTAAGGCAGTCGGGTATGTGTTGGAAAGGTGCATGCATCAGCTCATATGCAAAATCTCGATAGACGACCGCATGCCTGATGATTGGAGTCCTAGCGTAATGGGTCCTGTTTTCAAAAAACGTGACCCGAGTATACGCAAAAACTTAAAAACTATCGTGGAATAAACCTTTTACCCGTCACATACAAGGTCCTCCCGTGCGTAATGTTGACAATACTAAAGCCGTTTGGTGCAGACCTGATCGGACCTTATCAGTGTGGTGGTATGCCTAGAAAATCAACCATCTACCAGAAATTCACATTACGACAAATTCTGCAGAAACCTCACGAAAAACAAATCGACACCTACCACCTCTTTGTAGATTATAAGGCTGCCATCGATAGCCCGATACGTGGAAAACTGTACCAAGGTATGTCGGAACTTGGTATACCTGCTAAGATGACACGCCGTTGTAGAATGACACTGACCGACCCGAAATCATCAGTGAAGATTGGTAAAGATCTCACCGAACTAGTAATGTACGGTTCCGCGTATTTTAAGAACCGCTTCCGTCGAGTCCAGTTCTGCGTAGAACCGGGTATTTAGACCGGTTCCGGTTCTCAGCAAATTGGCATCCCAAAGAGGCTTAAGCGAAATATCTAATTATTAGAATATAAAATTTGGTAAAAATACATATTTTCTGTCGAGTCCGTTTCCGAGAAGACTCGGGTAATAGACCGGTTCCGGTTCTCAGCAAATTGCTGTGCCAAAGAAGCTTAAGTGAATTATTTTATGATAAGAATATAAAATTTGATGATAAAAATGATACATTTTCGTACCTTTGCCCAAAGGTTAACACATTCAGTTCCTTTGGAAACGAGTCCTCGTATTCTTTTATGTTTTACGGTTCCTCTAAAGACCCGGTTTTTCTTGGATTCTGTACATCACTACACCGAACCATTCGGTACGAGGCGAGACCAGGGCAACACCCTATTATGCGATCTCTTCAACATATTAATAAAGATCGTCGTGAGAAAAGCTGCAGTCAATACAAATAAAACTATCAGCAGCAAAAGTCACATGTTGCTCGCGTATGCTGATGATTTAGACATCATTGGGCGAAATGTGAGAGAAGCTACTGCAGTATTTTCGTAGAATTTGGAACGAATCAGCAAGAGTGGGTTTGGCAGTAAACGAGGATAAGATTAGTGATTTCGACAAGCAGAACATCCACCCGATTGGAAGAAAGGGTGAACGTTGACAACAGTTGTAATTTTTAGATGTTGGACGAAGTTATTTATCTCGGATCTGCCATGACAAGAAGGAAAAAGGTGTTACTTCGGGCCTGCTTTCAGAACTGATACAAGGGTCTCGCGGTTCTTTTTGAACTCCTAAGGAGGCCTCATTTCAAGCCTCTTTCAAGAAGCAAGATGTAATTGTGAATCGAATTTAACGTCAGTCCAGAAGAAGGAGTAAGGAGGGCCTGTATGTATGTCTGCTAAGAAAAGGCACAGTTCAATGCATCATTTGCAGGCATATGATGAGAATGCATCGTCATTTACGTTGCTGGTGGGTTTTGACTTTATGAATGAATGAAACACAACATCAATCAAACAGCTTCCACGGCTTTCTTTAGAATGCATCATTCAATATACCCAATGTTTCAGTACATTTTCTACTGGTTGGGCCTCTATCCCGTGAACGACATCATCGATTTTGTGTTTCAGTCTTCACTGGACTTGGAATTGGTTGCGAAACAATTCCCAGAGTTAGTAGTCTAACGGGCTCAAATCGCAGCTGCGTTGCGGCCAATGGACTTCCAAGTTTCGGCTGAAATTCTATTTGTCGCTAGAAATACAAATTCCTTACAGACTTTGATTTAATAACAAATTGTATGCGGTTTTCAAACACAGTGCACAAAATATCGATTGTAACGTTGGCTGTATGTAACGTAGCGCCGTCCTTTTGAAACCATTCATGAAAATCATTCATGTCTTTCTCTTCAACTTTTGGGTACAAAAAAACACTGAGCATGTCATGGTAACGGCTGCTCCTTTCTCATTTTCGAAGAAAAATGAGCCTAGGATGCCGGCCATGCCAGAATCTGCACCAAATATTCACTCGTGGTCAAAGTATCAGCTTGTGTGTGTAGTTTTTGAGCCCCAAGCGCGACAATTTTGTTTGTTAACTTAGTACCTGGGGTGAAAATGAGCTTCATCGGAAATTATGATTTTTCGGTAAAATATATCACCTTCAGCCCATTCAGCGAAGCTAACCCGCATCGGATGGTCACGACGCTTCCGTTCTTGGACCAATTGGACTTTATGGGCCTCCATACCGAGGTGTTAATGCAAAATTTTGCGCAAATATATGCGAGAAATGTTCAATAGCTGCGAACGCACTTTCAGCTAAAGCAGCAATATTTTCCACTGAACGCACTGGACGAGCATGTATACGAGTTCTTTTGTTCAATAAGGAGCCGGATTGACGAACTCGTTTCACAAATGAGTCCACAAACTGCGTTGATGGCACTCATTTTCTATGGAATTTATTTGGTAGATTTCTTACAGTTCGATTTAAAGACTCAGAAATTTGGAAGCAAGTGTTTAATATTTCCCAATTTTCTTCAAGCAGTGGCTTAATGGGCTAGACGCTGCTGAAGATGATGCTTCACAAACATCGAAACGATCGTCCACCGAATGTGAGTTCGAATCCCACCCGCGGCATTTACATTTTTTTCACTAACCGGAGAAAACATTATCTCTTACAGCCTTAAAGCAAATTACAACTTTAAACATAACGAGGATCTAAAACAACTAAATTTGTAAAGCGGCCCATTTTGTAAATTTCTATCCTTTATCTAATAATCTGTCACTGCATAAATGTCAAACTGGTCATTTGCTTCGAAATGACGGGGGTTCAAATCCCAAATTTTACATGGCTCACTCTTTATGTATGTTTGTATGTGCGTTTCTACATCTGCGTATGTCCCTCATTTTCTTCTTTGTTACCCCAATTAAATCATTTGCCGTTCGTCTTGTACAGTTAGTGATTACGTATGTGTATAGACAGTTACTATATTTGTGTGTATTAGTATACGCAAAGATGGTTTTTTGTAAGTGTCGCTTGTGTGCCTCAATGCTTTTAATGGGCTTAGAACATTTCAGTCACGCATTCACTTATCGGTCTATCTCCTTTTTTATACGTTTTTTGTGTACACTTTTTTAATATTTCTGCATTATTTTCTTACGTTTGTTTAATTTTTTGTTGTGCATACCAGTATGTTGATATTTAAGTTTCTGAGAGGAAATCGGGCACCACAAGTTGAATGACAGCCTAACTCTCGATCTGCCATTATCAGAATTTCAAAGGGTCGTGTTGAAATCAAAAACATTCCAATATTAGCCAGGGACTATCCACTTAAATGAATCGTTTACCGAATCCAATTTTCCCCAGTGTATTTTCCCCTGATAGCACAATACAAACTGACATATCATCCAATTTGTTATTTCTCTATTAGAGTACTTGTCTATTGGCAGACGAAGAATCAATCAATTTTCCAGAAAATTCATGATCACCTCTATAAAAATTACCATATCCTCTAAACGATGCGTATAATCGCAAAAAGGATGTAAATTCGTGATCACCTTTATAAAACTTTAAAAATTGCCATATCTTCTATGCGGTGCATCTAATCGGCTCAATAAAAATATAAAAATGGTCATATCGTCTAAACAGCGAGTTTAATCTCAAACCGGGCGAAAATTCGTGATCACCCTACAGAAATAAGTATAAACATTGCTATATCTTCTAAACGGTGCTTAAATTTTTGATCACCTCTATATAAAAATATGCAAATGAACATATCTTCTAAACGCTGCGTCTAATCGCAAACATAAAAATGGGCATATCTTCTAAACGATGCGACTAAATGGAGCAATATTGGGAAGTTAGTGAGTGCATTGTCACTTTAAAAAAAATTGAATAATTTAAAAAACAAATTTAAAAAAATTTAAAAATCCGACCACTGGTTCAGAACTTAGCGACCACTGGTTTTGAACTTACTATAGTACCCTCCGACCACCAATCCGAAAATTTTCAAACCGCTGCAATTTCGCCCCTTGCCTTTTCGGCGATGGTCGTAGATGGACATATTTTCATTAAATGAGCCAAGTAATATGCTGGTGAAATTTGTCCAGTCGTGACTGAACCACCCTGTATATGTGCTTGTTATCCAAATACATCTTTGTTTGTGATATAAATACAGCTGTGTTTGAGGCACTGTTTACTAAAATTGTTTGTCGCTATGCTCTGTCGACTCCAAAGTAAAAAAGAGTTCAAAATATAGAGATTGTTCTTGGCCTAAGTTAATGTTATTGCAAGCGTAAACTCTGAGTTGAGTGTTTATTTTGTGTTGACTGATCTGTGGCGTTTTAGTTTCATGCATTCAGTCGTCAATCATTCGTGTTGGGAGGAAACACACGAATGCTTCGACGTAAGTGTATGAATGTTTGGGATGAAACACGAATATGGCTCCACGTAAAAGTATGCATATTTGCAAGTAAGCATGCTAATGTGATAAGTGAGTTTAGGACTTGCAAATACAGGAATATTTGGTGTTTGTTCCAAACATGTTCATGGTTCCTGCAGAATGTGTTTGAGAGAATATGTTACAGAGGCCGTATATTTTCAGCGTGTAGCTCTTTCGCCAGAAAGATTAGAACGTTCCTATTTTTTACGTGGAAATAGAAAAAACGAGCCGTTCTAATATCCCCAACATGAGTAAAAACTATCTATATATTAAAACTTGATCAAAATTCAAAATTAAATAAGTCAAATTATTGTTTTTTTTCCTTTTTTATATTCAGACAAAAATCAACGACTTGGTGTGGTTTACGGCCTGGGAAAATCATTGGTCCATCTTCTTTCAAAAATGAGGCCGGCTGGTATGTATTCGCGAATAAGGCCCACCGGAACTTAACTGTGAGTGGTACCCCGTGGTAATTGAAATTGAAGCCTATGATCACGACGGCGTAAAAAACGACAGCCTGTGGAAGCATAGCATTATTGCGGGAACAATTTGGTGAGCTGTTAATTCCAAGCTTCGGACCGGAGTATTGGTCGTCCAGATCATATGGCATCACACCCAAAAAAACGTGATCTTTTGGAGCAAAATAAAGCCCAATTACTACATGGAAAGCCAGATACAACTGAGGAATAGAAAGACAACATTACTCACGCCATTCACCAATTTCCACCCGCATGGGTCGAACGCGTAATCGAAAATTGGAACAACAGAATGGACCATGTTGGGCGCAGATACGGCCAATATGTGAAAGAAATAATCTTTAGAAAATAAATGTGATGCATGTTTCCCTTGTGTGATAATACTAATCACCAATGAATTTGACTATATGTTTATTTTTTAAAACAGTGTCTATGCATAGATAGATCATTTCGTATTTTATTTTTGTTTATATACCGATTTGATTGTTCTATGGTAATTCAAATCTTGTGGTATGTTAATGAATAAACTGCAAATACAATATTGTAGGTTGTGCCACTAAGCCAAGCCTGGAAATTATTGTCAATATATCCTCAAGCTGAAAAATCTGTAGTTTTTTGTTGTTTGGATGCAAATATAATATGTGTTTGGAGCTTGTCGCAACTATAATACACTTGTGCCCAAACGTATTGTGTTTGCTATTCAATATTACATGTTTGAGACACAATGATTAATATGTTATAACATATGTGTTTGCGACCCAACTATATTTGTGTTTGTCATATAAATACAGGCGTGTTTGTTGCACTGTTTATGCTCTCTCGAGAGCAAGAGAATAAAAGAGGGGCAACGAGTGTGTATATCTTGTAAGTGTGTCTGTATTTTTGCATTTATTCACAAATATTCCTAAATGTGCGTGCAAATGATGAAGAAGATGAAGTCAGTGTTTCTAGTTTTGGCTGATGTATTGCGATTTAATTTTATGTACTCAGTCGTCAAATGGATCGTCAAATGGATTCAGTGAAAAATGAATAAACAAACGCTCTGACGGTTAAATGGTTTCTGATGTTGCTTTGATTTTTGTGTATGTGTGTTTCGCATATATTTACCTGTCCTACCAAAGTAAGAACTGATTTTTAGGAAAGAAACTGGAAAGGGCAACAACGTGAATCCCTTTTTCTGCCATACTTGAAACCTTCTGAAAACAAAAACGTGAGAGACAACAAAGAAAGGAGAATCAAAAGAGCAGCAGATTCTCATTTCATAAAAAAGTAATGCATTCAGCAAATAAATGTATAAAGGGTCATTTTAAATACTTGAATTTTTTTGTAGTAATTATTTATTTTAATTGTAATAAATAAAGAAAGAAAGAATAATAAAGTACAGGGAGGTTTGGGAGAAACATACGAATGCTTCCACGTAAGTATATGGATGTCTGGGATGAAGCACGCATATGTTTCTACGTAAAAGCATACATGTTTGTCAGTAAACATAATACTGTTTGCATTTAAATGCACCTGAGTTTGGGAATTGGAAACATATAAATGTTTGAAGTGAGTCAAATATATACATGGTTCCTGCAGAATAATATGTTACAGATGCCGTTTTTTTTCAGCGTGCTCTTACCTTAACATTGTTCTACTCATATTTTCATATTTTTCGTAATGAAATCAATATAAATACTTGTATCTCTATACTATCGAAGTTTTTTACTATCGCCCAAGAATTAAATGACAAATATCAATCAGTCTTAAAACAGTAATATTCAATTTGGCAAGTCACATTGTATACACCACCTTATATATTAGATCTCTGAAGCCGTAACTGCAAGAATTTCTAGTAGAATACCTTTTCAAATGGCTGATAATGGATAATACTGTAGCTGAATTTATAAATTTTTTGTTGTTCGCTCTACACGGACCGGTTTGTAGTGTGTACGTTGTCTCCAAGTAATGAGAATGAGGCCTTCTTGGTTGCTTAAGACGGGGTGGGTCGCTAAATAAAATTGCACAAATATCCATCGATTACCTTCCCGATTTCAGTATAAACTAATTTTTAACATTGAACATCACTTATTAAATATAAGATGTCAATTTAATCTAATTCCCCTTTATTCTGGAAATTAAGTTTAGATTTTATGATGACATGAGATAATTCCAATTAACCTACCCTTTCGTTTCAAAGATGAGGCTTTCCAAAACCCAGTTATCCGTCCTTTGAAATGAAAATGCCGCTCGCTATAACTGTAGGCGTGTATACCATCTACTCGTGTGTATAGACTTGAATGTGTGCTTGGATGTTTGATTGCAATGCCTGCCACACGAATGCACAACCAACAGATATTCACACACACACAATATATATGCATACATAATTTCCCAACAGCGAAAAAAAATAACCGCTATTAGAAAATTTGAATTTTAAACGAAACGTAACATTTTGATTTGCATAGCACAACAACCGTATCGGGTACATGAACATGACCACCGCCTCCTCTAGCCATCACACAAATGTCCACCACTATCGCACCCATTCAAGCCTGTGTTCCTCCCATGCAGTTGCGTTTACATTTGCTTATGTCCACTTGCGTTTGTTCAGTCAAACATTCAGTGATCACGGTAATGCATTCCATTGTAGCCAACAGGAGGCAGTGAATGCGTAACACGAAAATGCATCAGTTGTCAGACATTCTTATCTGGACACATTATGGAATCACTCGGAATCAGTTTTAGTTATTTTACTTGTTTATCTGTGGACGTTGGGAGAAATTTTATTCCCCACAAACAAAATTTTAGAGAACTAAACTTTGTTTGAGGAATTTATTTGTGGCAAACAAACATTTATGTACATGCGAAAAGAAGAACATGTCACGGCATTTGCACATCGTACTATAAAAGGGGGGTGTGTCAAGTGGCCCAAAATCCGAATCCCCGTAAAGTACAAAAAAAGATTTTTGTTTTTGTTACTTCAATTGTAATTATTTCACTGTAATTGTATGCGTGTTTTTGCAACCATCGCAGCATTTTTAATATGGTTTAATCCAAAATCCATAACGCCCTAAATTTATTATAAAAAAATAAATGAGGTGTCAGGGGACATCCGGTTGGAACGAATTCTCTTTTGCTATATATTATGTACTAGTTAGTTCCAACACGCCTAAGGCGCCCATTGAAAAATACGAGAATTTAAATGGAACTTTAAGAAAAGATACTTTATGTAAAATGATATACTTTTTTAAGATTTTTTTTATAAAATGTATTTTTTGATGTGTAAACATCTATACGCTGGGGGTAAAAATCTATTTCACAATACAATCACAAATTTAGAGTAAGATGTGCTATGTAATCGTTAACCAATCGTAAAGCGTTATCAAATCGGTGTGAGCTATGTATGAGTGTATTAGTGTACTGCATACAACCCTGCAGGAAATGTCTATAGTGAAACAGTACTGACTTACTATTGAGTGTGTCACCAGTACTACTGACCAAATATACCCCAGGCAATGTAAAATTCTATTGACATTTAACATGTGCTTGTCATTGAGAATGAACTACTGACACAAGAACTACTGACTAGGTGGTACTTTTGGAACCATATGGAGACATTGGAACCACTGAATCAGTAGTCCATTGTCGCTATTTTTGTCAACACTTGTTCATATTTATTATCTAAATTACATTAAAAAAAAATTTTAGCACAAGTCTTTTATAATTTCTTTTTATCATGTTTTTTTCAAAATTCACTTTTAAAACTCACTTTTTATTATAAAATTATATTTCATCTAAATGTACGCGACACCACGTGTTTTCACAACCAAACAAAGCGAAACAATGAACAAGAAGAAGAAGCATTGACGTCCATTTGTCATAAATTTCTCTACACATCAAAGCTAGACCAATATTTGTAGACAAGTTGTAGACAAATTGTCGACAATGTCACCAAATGTGGTGACATGGAGACACTTGTCCCCAGACTTCCTACAGGGAATATACTCATCACCATCTAGTGTGCAATAGTAGCGACTACAGGCTAGCGCGAGATGAATTGATTGAGTTGTGATTTGTGTGACACTAATACATTGTCATGTCATGCATGTTGTTACTACTTGGTATACATAGGACTTCGACGGCAATGTTATGTTCGACTCAAGTAAATCAATCCAACGTGTTCGAACATGAATCGTTTTACTTGAGTGTTGCATGGTACATACGACCACTCATCCAAGACTGTATGGATGACGTTTTGTCGCCCACACTGAATTTATGTTATTCTAACGTTTGATTTGTGTGCGCACGATTGTATAAGTGAATAAAATAAGTGAAAATGGAGAATATTGATGTTTAAATTATCGCAATTAATTATTTTCCACTTGTTTTCTTAAAATATGTACATTTTCTTTAAAAAAGTATTTTTACTTAACAAAAGTACTTTTTCTTAAAAATTATCTTTTCTTAAAAAACATTCCTATTCCTAAATAATCAGCTACATAGATAGATTGCTGGTAGTACAACACGTATCATAACACAGTTCAACGTAATCATTGGGTAGTAATAGCATCGTATGACTCGACGGTTGCGTCGCAATGACTACTATGAGTGGGTTTACTTGTAGACATGGCATGGCTCGAACCGCTGCTGGCGTCGGCCTTACACACACAGCATAACATTTTGCACGATGAATTAAATGAACCGAAACATGCACTTGTGTAGCCCTTAGTAGCGACTAATTTTCACTAATTGTCGTACATTCTGTTATCGTAGGCAAATGAAAACAAATAAATAAAATGAATACAAAAACATTTAATTTTTTACAGAAAAGGTACATATCTTAAGAAAACAAGTGAAAAATAATTAATTGCGATAATTTAAACATCAATATTCTCCATTTTCCCTTTTTTTAATTACAATCGTGCGCACACAAATCAAACGTTAGAATAACATAAATTCAGTGTGGCCGACAAAACGTCATCCACACAGTCTTGGATGAGTGGTCGTATGTTCCATGCAACACTCAAGTAAAACGATTCATGCTCGAACACGTTGGATTGATTTACTTGAGTCGAACGTAACATTGCCGTCGAATTGCTATGCATACTAGAGCCCTGCAACGGCACACATTTTCGCATAAACGAAAACATTCGTATGTAATATACACACACTACTTCACTTCAGTTGTGTGTACGAAGAGAGGTACACCCCCGTACAGACGCTTTGCAGTATGAATAGAAGATAACAACGAAAGTACACTGACGCATTCGTATTCGTAAGCGCCGGATAAACCGAAGTAAAGGTTGCCGGTAACTTGTGTACATGAAGCGAATATACGAGTAATATTCGGTTATTATCGAGGTGAATATGGGGAAACGTCATATTTAGAAATTGGTGTGTTAAGATAGATCATAAGTAAAATAATTAAAATTAAATACTTTTTGTAGATTTGTATTATTTTGTATGGTTCTGAAAATATGTTGTTCAGTTTTATATTTGTTTAAAAGTTGTTTTTTTACTGTTTAATTTAACAAATATAGTTTTCCATAACCAAACGATTTAACTTACCGTTCTATTAACAGTGATTGAAAAAATATGAGTAAATTTTTATTTTATTTCATCATTTAGAATCACTAAACACTCTGAGCATTGCAAAGAAAATAAAGTAAACAAACTTACGGTATATTCTACGTATTCGGTGTAGTTTGCTCTGTCTCGTAGTATTTTATCACATTCTCGCTTACAGAATACGAACATAGCTCTCTTCTCTATTACCGAATACCGAGAACCAGTGTATGTCAATCGGGGCGAGTACGATGATCTGACCGTACCGGTATGCTGTGCTTCTCTTTGTTATTCGTTTTCTTGTTTACATTTCTTCGTTCGCAAGTACAGCATGTACAGCAGTAAAATAACAAACAGAAAATCTTCATGCATGGCTCTAATGTATACCAAGTAGTAACAACACCCAGCAAAAATAAAATGAAGTAGTTCTAGTAGATGTTATTATTTTTGTACATCTTCTGCAACACTATGTGCATATTTAATGCAATTTTGGCGCTGATCAATAACAACTCCGAAAAATCTACATTTGCATCACATCCATTATATGTATTATGATGCAAATTTATTAAAGAGCTAAAGGGATAGTGGACAAGTACAAAGATGCCTAAATATATTACTTGTATTTAAATTGTATTTACTTTCTTTCAAATTGATTTTCATTTCCTTTCGTTTTCACCTGTTGACAGAAACTTTTGGAGTACTAATAAAAGGACAATTAATAAAATAATTAGTTAAACCCTAAAGTTGTTGCTTAAAGTCAGAACTTTTAAATAGCATATCACTTCTTGCCAAGTTTCAAATGACAAGAAATTTACAAATTGTTGAAATAATAGTTTTGGTTGCTCGTTTGCGGATGAAATATAGCATACAAATTTTAGCATAAACTGCACTTCCAAACAGTCAAACAAGAAGTAGTGCTGCATTGGACAACGCAATATTAAAAGAAGTACTTCTGCACCTAAATTAGCACTACATCTTACCAAGGAGTTGTGGTACAAATTCTACTTCTTGGTATATTCTTTTTTTGCTGGGCATGCATGACATGACAATGGATTAGTGTCACACAAATCACAACTCAATAAATTCATCTCGCGCTAGCCTTTAATGTTTACACATCTCCCCTGTGATCGGACTCACATTAATTTTTTTTTTTTTTTAAAAAAAGTTATTTTTAGGCCCATTTTGTAAGAATATGTATTATATTATTCAGAAAAGGTAATTTTTCAAAGAGAGGTACTTCTTTTATTAAAAGTTATTGTTTTTTTTAAATTTACTATTTTTAAGAAGAAGTACTTTCTGTAACCAAAATCCATAAGAGTATGATATTTTTTTAACAAAGAAGTACTTTTTTTTAAGAACATGTACTTTTTAAAGAAGTTGTAGTCTTTTTAGGAATAGCTTATTTTTTTAAGAGAAAAGAAGAAAGGCTACTTATCTAAAGAAAAGTAAAGGTATTATTTTATTTAGAAAAGAAATTTTTGTAAGAATATGTATTTTTTTAAGAGAAGGTACTTTTTGGGAGAAAAGGCTTTTTTAAGAAACAGGAATTTTTTTTACAATTGGTTCTTTTTTTTTAAAATAGGTACATTTTGAAGAGTAGGTACTTTTCTCACGAAAAGTTTTTTTTGTTTCACAAAAAATGTACTCTTTAAAGAAAAGGTGGTTTTTTACGAAAGGGCAATTTGTTGTAAGAAAATGTACCTTTTTTTAAGAAATGGTACTTAATTTAATTTAAAAATATTTATTTCTTTTAAGAAAAGGTACTTTTTGTAAGAAAATGTTTAACATAAGGTACTTTTTAAGAAAAAGGATTTTGTTTAAGAATATGAATAAGTATTTTTTTTTTGAGAAAATTTACTTTTTTAAGAAAAGGCACTTATTTAAGAAAATGTTATTTTTTAAACTTCTTTCACTTTGTCTTTTCTAAATTTAGTTTTTATTGGGTTCAAAACTACAATCTGCAGGGTGGTTCAGTCACAACTGGATTAATTTCACCAGCGTATTTCTTGGCTCATTTCATGAAAATATGTCCATCTTCGACCATCCCCAAAAATGCAAGGGGGGCGAAATGGCAGCGGTTTGAAAATTTTCTAGGGTAAAATTGCTAAATTGTTTTTGGGCTTATTGGAAAGGCCTTTAAGAGACCTTTCAGAACATTATTATGTGCACGTTCTTATGTCTTTTTTTCCAAGTTATTTTTTGTAAAGCTCCGTATCTCGGCGATTTCACTTTTTTTTAATTTGTATTTAATGATTCTGAAAGGTGTCTTAAAGGCCTTTCCAACAAGCCCAAAAACAAAATAATTAGCATTTTTACCCTAGCACCCTCCGACCACCAATCCGAAAATTTTCAAACCGCTGCAATTTCGTCCCTTTGCATTTTCCGGGATGGTCGTAGATGGACATATTTTCATGAAATGAACCAACTAATACGCTGTCCAGTCGTGAGAAAATTTACTTTTTTAAGAAAAGGCACTTATTTAAGAAAATGTTATTTTTTAAACTTCTTTCACTTTGTCTTTTCTAAATTTAGTTTTTATTGGGTTCAAAACTACAATCTGCAGGGTGGTTCAGTCACAACTGGATTAATTTCACCAGCGTATTTCTTGGCTCATTTCATGAAAATATGTCCATCTTCGACCATCCCCAAAAATGCAAGGGGGGCGAAATGGCAGCTGTTTGAAAATTTTCTAGGGTAAAATTGCTAAATTGTTTTTGGGCTTATTGGAAAGGCCTTTAAGAGACCTTTCAGAACATTATTATGTGCACGTTCTTATGTCTTTTTTTCCAAGTTATTTTTTGTAAAGCTCCGTATCTCGGCGATTTCACTTTTTTTAATTTGTATTTAATGATTCTGAAAGGTGTCTTAAAGGCCTTTCCAACAAGCCCAATAACAAAATAATTAGCATTTTTACCCTAGCACCCTCCGACCACCAATCCGAAAATTTTCAAACCGCTGCAATTTCGTCCCTTTGCATTTTCCGGGATGGTCGTAGATGGACATATTTTCATGAAATGAACCAACTAATACGCTGTCCAGTCGTGAGTGAACCACCCTGTTTACTAAATATTGGTTACAAGCTCCACCTAGAAAACTTCCCATTAAACAAGAAATTTCCCAACGTATGTTAGTCTAGACACAAACCAAAGCTGAATTACCCAATATAGTTGATAAAATAGAGAAAATAAACTGATAGATGAAGAACATGTGTTGGGAAAAGTTTTAGTGTAATGGGTAATTTTCTAGATGTCGTTAAAAGCAAGATATGGGATTTATTTGTTCTCCACAAAAAAGTTAAAAAAAAATTACAATAAAATTTTCAAATTAGCATTTTTTCAAAACAAGAGTCAAATACGTAGCTTAAAATCCAATGTCTGATGGGGAATGGTTTTGTCGAGGGCAGACGTCAGGTCAGCCATGTCTAGAGACTTTAGTTAGGATCCACCAAACCTTTCGAAATAAGGTCAGAATAGTTTACCCTTTTCGGGGGGTTCGAATTCAGATTCTGTAGTGATATTTAATTTACAAAGTAATTTGATTTACAGAAATAACATCAACTGCTTCACTCGGTGAGAGCACTCCTCTTAGCTTGAGAACACTCGTCTTGGTTGACAACACTCTTCTGGGGGCACTTCCGGGAATACTATCATTGGCTTGAGAAATCGTCTTGGGTAGGTTGCGGACTGGTAGATCCTGAGATGATCGGGAACTCGGTGTCTTGCACACACGATTATTCGGATTCGGTACGTGGATCGGGTGCGGATATGCTGGTTCGGTATGTGCTTTACATGTCCGGTTAGAGCGGTTCGGTATCGGTTATCATCGGCTGGGTTACATAGAACAGTGAGCCGAAGCCCCTGTGTAGGAACAGTGAGCCTAGGCCCCTATGTAGGAACAGTGAGCCGAAGCCCCTGTGTATTTTTCTGTGGATGTATGTATGGACAAATCCACACCAAACGGTGACTTTCTGTCGATGAATAGCTAGTTGGTGGACGTCATCTTAATTTAAATTGTCCCAAATCCTGCAATTTTTGGTAACACATATTTTGACAATAATGTTTTATCCTTTGCAGATACTGCTCGAGACTTTAGCGATGATTTGTTTTTATTGGCTGCAAACTGAAAAACGGGCAAAGTAAGATATTACGGTAATATATGATAGTGATATCTACCCGTCCTTATTGCAAATCCCTTTGGGTACATTTCCAGAAGTAAAAAAAAATCCAATGAGTGTTCGAACTCACGGGCGATGTGTTAACACCTTTTTGCTACACGGTACCTGTTCGATTTCTATGAACACATTCGTAAATGTTACATTGGAAAATAAAAAGCAGCGTTCAATCATATGATGACGTTACAGTTAAATAATATTAATACTTAACATTATTTAAAGACCCAGTGCAAGCACATGTGTCATTATTTTCTTGCTCAATACTTTTTGTTTTATTCCCACAAAAGTCAAAGAATGCAAAGCAACAGACACTTGTACATACATACATACATTGTTATATTCGTACGATATAACCGAAGATCAACATAAAATACTTTTTTAATATTACTCCAAACTAATACTCCAAATTAAAACACTTAAATCTCGGCTCGCCGATATCGGATCGCCTTAATTTTTGGCCTAAACTCTTCGTCGAAACCCGCACTAGCGTTTTAATCCAAAAATTAATAAAATCGGCTATGAATTTCCGGAGAAAATCGCGTGGGAAAATTATATGAAAATCGCCCAATAATCACTTTCAATACCGACTGCCAAGCAACGAACAAACAAGCGATGATTTACTCTTACAAACCTAACACTTGCGTATGTATTAAATTTATAGTTTACTGCCCTAGAGGCGCGCGTATAGATGTTAACACATCAAAAAAACTTAATTTAATTGTGTAATATTTATTATCATAACATAGAAAATTTTTGTATATTTATTTTATAAAAAATTGTTGCCTGTAAAGTCGGTTTTACGGGCGAAGATTTTACGTGACAACGTCTTTTTCTCGGTAGAATATTTATTGATATGAATATAATTAAATTGCACAATAGGAGTGCAATGAACTCACTTGCCCAATGAGTGTTAGAACTCACGGGCGATGTTTTAACATTTATTGAAACTTATGGTTTAGGAAAATAGAAGTAATTTCAACACCATCTAGGTACCTGTGCGATTTCTATGAGCACATTATCAAATGTGACATTATAAACAATAAACATATCCTTTATTATAAAATATAAACATTTCTTTTATTATAAAAAATAAACATTTCTTTTATTAAAAACAAAAGAAAATAATTTACTAACCAAAAAGTATTTCAATTCATCATATTCGCATATCGTTTTTAAAGCCGACCGCAGCTCTCTGTTTCGTTTTGGCTACCTAATTCATATGAAAATTTCTACACACAAACATACACTACACATATCATAAAGCCAAAAAACAAAAAACAAAAAAAAACAAAAAATAATACCTTATCCAATGCAGACTGATCTAAATCAATATTCATACACACGCACATATATACGCACATACATACTTGCTCAGTCGTCATATATATGATGTGCCAAAAAACAAAAACACTCACACCACCGACCAACAGCCACTAGAAGCCAGCAAAGCAAATCGTTTCTGGCACACAAGTAAACACATTGCGTTTACTTGTGTTCGGTGACTCATCGTAACGTTACCGGGCGTTACACTTTTTCATAAGTGACTCCCAGCCGCAACCTAATTTAAGACGTTGTCACGTCAAAATTATTTATTTCAAAGATTGACCGTAATTGCGTTTAACATGGACCATTCTGAGGTTTCAATTTTCAGCAAATGACTTTCAATTCCTCAACTGTAGCCGGCGAATTCACGTCGGCTTTGAATATAACGTATCCCCGAATTAAAAAGTCTAAAGGTAGCCAATACACTGGTTCGTGGAGTGGAATTAATTATTCACCGAATTCTTTCCGCAATATTGTCATAGTTTCACGAGCTTTGCGGCCAGTAGATTGGTCTTGCTGGAACCAAATATCTCCGAGATCACTGGCTTTAATATGAGATAACAATAATTCAGTTATCAGGGTGCGTTAACGAGCGTCATTCACAGTTACATTCAGGCCGAATGTAACGTGACGGCATAATCCGTCAGTACATATTTAAAAGTACACTAACATACCCGTTGACCATCCCTACATTTACGTACTTACATACGTCACCCTCGCGACAACCCCACTCACTGACAAACGCACAAGCACGAACTCTCTTGAAGCCAGCAAAACAACAGACCAACATACTTATATACGTCGCCCTCGCGACAACCACGCTCAATGTCAAACTCACTAGCTCTGTCAACATTGTATACATTGCAGTAACGCACTAGTTTCAGTGGTTACGTAAGTAATTTTATGTAGTTCTTAATCGCGTTAATGCGGCTAAAGTACATAATGACAAGTATGACTAGCCTCACCAGTCAGTCGCTTCCGAGCGCATAACCCGAAAAGATCATTGCGTTGGATCTGGGGCTCTAGTTCTGCATAGAACAGGAGTAGGTTTTTGAAAACTCTATTTTTCAAGACGGATTACAAAAATTTACCGATTATTGTGGCTCCAGCTTACTATTCGATTATAGCGGCTTTGGCCGACTATTCAATTATAGCGGCTTCGGCTGACTATTCTATTATCTGATGCGTCTGACTATAGCGGCTTCGGCTGACTATTCGAATATAGCGGCTTCATACGACTGTTCCCCTATACTTTGTGTTTCTCTAGTGATTCAGTGCGGATGTTATTTTTTCGAGCGCTTATTGAAAAATATTCCCACGTTAGTATCTCGTGAAGTACCAGTGTTATAAGTTTTGCGTCACCGTTTAGTGCGCGGAACGGTGAAGCGTGTAACGCAAAGATCTTGGCGATCCGACTTATAGGACCCGAGATATCGGTGTTGTAATTTTGGTCTGTAACTGCCAGTATTTTGTATAGCGGCAACTGACCGCGTGGTCATTTAACGGCCCTATACTCAATGCACTAGTGCGTGTGTGTGTCAGAAGTACTGGTGAGTGTTTGTTTGCCAATTATATATAAAGTTGTGTGTAGCTAGACAGAGGCGGAGTTTTTAACTTCGGTATGGCGGGCAAAAGGCCCAGGGCGAGGGGTGCACGGAGCGCATTGGTGTCGGAGACCAGTGATGGAGGTGGAGACGAGGAATCGGTGCCGGTACGAATTGTGCCCTTCGTAAGGCATACAGATTCTGAGTCGTCATCTACCGAGGTTGAAACCGGCGGCGCGGTGAAGAAGCATGAATCGGTGGACTCGCTGCTTGATAGCGAAGGTACAGAGGTGAATTTGTAGTCCCTGCAGCCGTTTCTGCTGCCCCCGTAGTAGGTAGTGGTGCTGCTCCGACCGTTGTGTCAAGGGCCAGTAGGGCCAGGAGCAGGACGACCAGAAGTGTTACAGATGCCAGCGGTGGCCACGTGGCCCGCATGAAGACGATTACTGGCGATCTGTGTGAGGTTGTTTTAGGTGACGGTGCCAACGTCTCCCTGGCCAAGGCTGTAATAGCTCGTGCCGGGAAGTATGAGACGTTGTTGATGGAACTAGTTGCCGAAAACGAGTGTTTGCGTGGTAAGCTCGAGGTCTATGAGGCTTGTGGGGTTGGCAGAGTCCCATTGGCTGCACCTAGTACTCCAATGATGCCTTCCCCTGTGGTACCGGGTGTTCGTGCAGCGGTACCTTTGGCACCAGCTGCGAAGGTGCCCAAGCCTCAAGAGACGTGGTCAGTAATAGTGAGAGGAAAGGAGACTTCCACGTCAAAGGAAGTAGTAGAGAAGGTGGTGGAGCAAGTGGCCCCCTCCTTAGGCGTACGGTACACGAGGTACGGCCTGTGAGTGGTAGTGGTGCCGTTATACGCACCCCATCCGTTGCGGAGAGGCAGAAGATTGCTGACAACAGCAAATTTTCGGAACTTGGGCTTACTGTGTCGGTGAGTGATAAACTCGGGCCCAGAATTTCAGTACAGCGGGTACATGCCGAAATAACGCCGGACGAGTTCATGGAGGAAGTGTATTCGTTGAACCTGAGTGAATCCATGACTCGTGCGGAGTTTGTTAAGTCCGTGAGGCTGATGAGTTCTCCTTGGCGTGCAGATGGGGGTCCAACGACCGTCGTGCTAGATGCACCCCCAGAGTTGCTGCACAGCTGGAGAACTCCGGTGTGTACGTAAAATGGTTCAGATTTACGGTACGTACACAAGACCTCGTCCAGACCTGTTACAGGTGTTGTAGCTTCGACCACAGGGCGAGTGAGTGCAGAGTTAGAGAAGCAGTTTGCCGCTAATGCGGTTTTTCGGGGCATATTGCCCATCAATGCGTGAACGCGCTTAGGTGCAGGAATTGTGAGCTGAAGGGGTTAGCTGCTGACCATTCTATGGTCTCCCTGCAGTGTCCCGTGTATGCTGGCAGGTTAGAGAGAGTGAATGCGCGACACTGAAGATGGAAAGTACGACCATACTTCAGTACAACTGTGGCCGCAGTTATTCCGTGATGTGCGAGTTCGGCCAGACGATGAGGAGGCAGGGTGTGGCCTTTGCGCTACTTCAGGAGACCTTTTATAAGGAATCTCTTGGTGTTTACCGACGGTGGTGGAAACTCGGCAGTTATAGTGGACGATATTGCCACTAACTGCACCGTTGTTAGCAGCGGCCAGTACGGAGTTTGTGTGTCGGTAGAAGGTAGAGTAGGGAGATTTAGCAGCCCATTGGAACCATATTTAGGGTATATGGATTCGGTGCTACTCCACGAGAGTAGCATTCCGGTAATCCTAGGCATGGATGCGAACGCATGTTCTCGTATGTGGTTCAGTAAGATGGGCAGGCAAGCTCCTGGACATCAGAACCACATACGAGGAATTATGCTAAGCGAGTGGCTAGCCGGTAGGAATGTGACGGTCTTAAATGAGCCTAGTAATCTGTATACTTTTGACGGTCCAATGGGTGCTAGCGATATCGATGTGACGGTAGCTAACGCAGCAGCGATGTCTGCCTTTGCCTTCAATTGGAAGGTGATTGACGAGTGGGGCATAAGTGACCACAATATTGTGGAAATTATGCTCTCATGCCAGAGACGAACGATTGAACCCCCGCCACTGCGTAAGTGGCGTCTTTATGACGTAAATTGGAGCCACTATGCGGGGTGCATCAGGGACGCAGCGTCAGTATGCACCCTTGCTGAGTTCAGGGCACTAACGGTCGATGAAATGATTAGCCTAGTCGACCGTTGGATGTGTTCTGTTAACGACGCAGTACTTGGCCGCAGCCGCGTGGATAGGCCTGGCGGGGTAAGATGGTGGACTGAGGAGCTGGACATTATGCGTAGGAGTTTGAGACGGCATCGGAAGAAATTCCAGAGAGCGAGGCGCTCTAATGCCGAGAACTTGCCGCAGCGTAAGGCGACTTACCTGGCAGCGTTACGAGCGTATAAGGCCATGATTATACGCGTCAAGGAGGAAGAGTGGCGTAGATTTGTGCAGGAGAATAGGGATGACCCATGGGGGAAGGTGTATCGGATATGTAGGGGTAAGTCGAAAAGAGTAGACTTTTCTTCCCTACGGGTTGGAGATGTGACACTGTCTTCGTGGAATGAGTGTGCAGGAGCACTGCTGAGTGAGTTCTTCCTTAGGGCAGACCCGACCGATACGCCCCCCCCCCCCCCCCCTGATGGCGAAGTGACTGACCCTCCTGTGCTCGAAAGGTTCGAGCTGTCGGACAGTATGTCGAGGGTGAAGTGTAGGAGATCCCCGGGTATTGATGGCATGACCGGCGAAATGTGTAGGGGACTCTGGAATGGCATACCAGAGTATTTATGGGTGCTATTCCAGAAGTGTTTCTCCGAAGCATATTTCCCGGCTGCCTGGAAGTGTTCAAGAGTGGTGGTCTTGCTGAAGTCTCCTGATAGGTTAAAGAGCGACCCGCGCTCATACCATGGTATCAGCCTTCTCCCGGTGCTCGGTAAGGTTATGGAGAGGTTGATGGTAGAGCGCCTGAAGGAGAGCAGCAATTTGGGCACTTCAGAATACCAGTTCAGTTTTAGTGAGGGGAAGAGTGTAGAAGATGCATGGCTCCATGTGAGAAGATCCGTTGATCTCTCGACAGCGAAGTATGTCCTAGGAGTTTTTGTGGACTTCAAAGGTGCATTTGACCACTTATCGTGGGGATGCATTTTGAGGAGGTTGAGAGATAGAAAAGCATGCATAGATGCCGCTCGGGGGTGTCCACAGGGATCCATTTGCGGTCCATTTGTGTGGAACATGATGCTGGATCCCCTGTTGGGGGCCCTCTGTAGAGGATACAGACTGTGCGCATACGCGGATGACTTACTCATCCTTGTTGAAGGCCAGTCACGTGCTGAGCTGGAGACAAATGGTGAGCGGGTCATGTGTGTAGTGAGTGAGTGGGGAGAGAGAGTAGGTGTTGGAGTTGCTTACGACAAGACAGCGATGATGCTGTTGAAGGGCAAATTGTCGTTGTCACGCCCTCCAGTCATCAGATGTCGCGGAGTAAGCATCTCCTACGTTGAGGAGGTTAAATACCTTGGTATAGTGGTCAGAGAACGACTCAGTTTTGCGGGGCATCCGCCCTATGTTAGGGAAAAACTTACAGGCATTGTAAGTTTAGTGAGGCGTGTCCTCAGGACGGACTGGGGCCTTAGTAGGCGGGCTGTACGTACCATATATGGTGGCCTTTTCTTGGCCTGTGCGGCCTATGGAGCACCTGTATGGTACGACACAGCCATGACTGTAGTCGGTAGAAACCGCATTTTATCCTGCCAGCGCATAATACTGTTAGCCTGTTTGCCGGTATGTAGGACCGTCTCTACGGAGGCACTTCAGGTGTTGTTAGGAGTAGCCCCGCTCGACCTTGAGATCGTCCTTCGGGCGATTCTCTACAAGGTGAAAAGGGGCCTGCCTCTTTTGGAGGCAGATTGGATCGCCACTGGTGATTTTGTGGTGGGCGAGATTGCGTCCGTCAAGGCGCATCTTGCGGATTGCGTGGTTTCACGCTGGACGACTAGATGGACAGAGACCGTTAAAGGGCGGGTGACTTACGAATTTATACGTGACCCGACGTTCGTACTTGACAGACCTGACTTTGCCTTATTTACGGGATTTATACTGACGGGACATGGCTCGCTCAATGCATTTTTGCATCGGCGATGCCTGACGGATACTCCGGACTGTGACTGTGGGACGGGGGTGGAAGACTGGAGGCACATACTGACGCAGTGTCCTTTTTACGACGACATTAGGGATTTAGAGGGTATGGGTATTACTCATGACGGGGGGACTGGGACTTCAGTAGGGTTTTAGAGGACGATCGGACGTTTGGGCGGTTGGCTCAGTTCGCACGGGGTGCGTTTAATAGGAGAAGAGCCAGGGTGAGGTAGGGCGTGTTTTCATTCCCACTGAGAATTCCAAGCCCAACTGAGTTTTATGTTGTTCTGTTGAATGTTGCGTGTCTGTGTTGTTTTGCAGCGTTCATGTTGGCGCGTTTATTTTGTTTTATTTTTTCTTTTTTTTTTTTGGCGCTGAAGAGGATTTTTATTTTGTTTGTATTTTTATTTTTGTTTGTTTTGTCCTTATCGCCATTGGTGCCATTTTCGTGAACATTTGCTGCCTTTTTGTTGTATTGTCTGGTGTGCTGGTTGTAGTGTAGAAGTAGTGGGGTTAGCAGTCCCCGAACCGTTTGGGGTTCAACTGGTAGTAGTTTCGGCTACGAGGTCTGACCAGAGACTTAATTCTGGTAGCACGGGAGTGGTTGGCCCCCTTGTGGGAGTATCGTGCTGGTTGTGGTTTAAACCCAAATCGTGGGTAGAGCTTTTAGCTCGATGTGGAGTTGTATTGCAGCCGGGTGCCGAGACCCATAGATCGGTAGGAGTTTAGATAGTCTCCGTTCCTAACCAAGGGAAAAAACTATGCCCAAATGCATAGTTTTAAATTAGTACTCGGATGCTTTGGCATACGGGGGCGTTGGTAGACGCATTGTATTCACCCGGTGTTAAGGCCACTGTGAGATTAGGCCATTGTGGCAGGTACTCACACTAATCTGTAACACATATCTGTTCCCCTATACTGTTCTACACAATCCATTTAATGGATCCCAAACCGGACATGTAAATCATATACCGAGTCAATACCCCGCACACCCGATATACGTAGCGAATCCGAATAATCGCGTGTGTAACACACTAAGATCCCGATCGTCTTAAAATCGACCAGTGCGCAACGTGTCCCAGTAGAGTATTGTTAAGCCAAGACAAGTGCCCCCAGAAGAATGTTGTCAAGCCAAGATAAGTGGCCCCGAAAGAGTGTCGTTAACACAACAAGTGAATTTGTTGATGTTGTTTCTGTAAACCAAATTACTTTGTAAATTAAAGGTTAATAAAGAATCTGAATTCGAACCCCCGAAAAGGGTAAACTGTTCTGTTCTTATTTCGAAAGGTTCGGTGGATCCTAACGAAAGACTCTGGACATGACTGAGCTTACCTCAGCCCTCGACAAACCCATGTTACACAGTCTAATATTTGAAGAAATATGGACCGAGGATTTCATCAGCCCACACGCTGAAAAATCCGTATTTTTTTGTTGCTTGGATAGAAATATAAGGTGTTTGTAGCTTGTCAGAAATATAGTATACTTGCGTCCAAACACATTATGTTTGCTATTCAATATTACATGTTGGAGACAGATGATTAATATGGTATAATATATTTTTTTATAACCCAAATGTGACTTTGTTTGTGGAAAACTGCCTGGAAAAAAACGTACCAGACAACAAAGAAACAAACACGCAGCGGGCCTTCAAGTCATGAAAACCATGCTTCCAAACATGTACATGGTTCCGTGCAATATGTTGCTGAGGTGGTTCTTTCTGCGTGCACAAACAACCCCAAGCCGTTGCTTTGTCTGGAAGTAATTGCAGCTGTTAAAACTCTTCAGGTTGCTCCTCAGCTCATATACCAAAAATTTGCTTTTTGACGTAGCCATTAAGCCAGAAATGGGCCTCATCGCTGAAGAACATTTTGGCCGAAAACAGTCGATCTTCTTCTAGCATTTCGAGAACAATTTGTAGACTTTATGCCTGGATAAATCTGTCTATGATGAAATATCAAATCATATATATTTTTATATTCCCATTTCATCCATGAAGGGGAAAGCTTCTCAGTGAGCTATGAACCTTATAGGTTTACATTTACGGTTTGGGACCTTCAGTCTTACACCGGCTCCAACCACCATTTGGAATCGATTTTCATGATTAAGTACTAGATAGGTGCAATGGTAGTGTGCATGGTTCCCTTACTTTTATATAAAAGACGGCCACCTTACTTTTATATAAACAACGGACACTTTGCTTAGTGACGGTGGCACTATCGAGTAACTAGCCATGAAATTTAAACAACTCTACCCAGGCCCTTCATGGGCTGTCCTGGGAAACAATTGCTTTCTCTCATCATCAATGACCTCATTAACAAACTTCACACTTGCCACAACTTGCAGATCACAGCATACAATATACGGACTCAGGTTGTACATGCTGTAAAACAAAATATCAAGGATTGTCTTCAAAGTCATTGTCCTTACATGAAACCGATCAAAATAATTGAGATTTTGTACAAAACAAATTGTTGGAAATACAGCTGCCATTGACTTGTCTCCGAAATTCCAGAAAAGAGGGACAAAAGAATATTCAAATTTTTGGGCGGATCTGTTGGTACGATAAAGTCTGCTGCTGATTAAGTCGGTCAGCTGATAACACGAAGTTAAATTCAAAAAAAATTGATTCGATTCAAAAATTGATTTGATTTTGGCTTCGCTCGTATAGAAGTGTTCGATGTCCTCTTTTTTAAGTTTGACCAGTCATTTTCATTGTGTTTTCATATATTCCAGAAAGCCTATTTCCCTTTTTATTGCAAACGTGTGTCGAGAGACAAAATAGAATAGAATAGAATAGAATAGAGAACTATTAAAAATTTCGAAAATAATTAATAATGCATTATGTGTAACAGCGCTTAAAGAAAGTCTAGAGTTGCTCTTCCTGGTCCTGACACCATCCGCAACAGCATGCAACATATTAATGTTAAATGCATTATTACCCTTATTGTGAATGTTGACTGTAATGATGATGGCGTTGACAATGATGGACTTCAATGAGATGGTGGTATTGACGATGATGACACTAGAAACCTTGGCATCCACTTCCTTTCCCCCAAGAGAGTCAGAGTCTGATGCACGGGACATGCTGAAGCGTTAAATTTCGCCGTACTTGTTTTCTTCCGCCAATGTGTGTTGTTTATGATTGTGATGGCGATGGCGATAATGATGATAACGATGGTGTTTATAGCTTTTTGCCGGGTTTATATTTTTTTTTCTTACTTCTGTTGCCTCTGATTTTATTATTATTGAGATGGGCCATAACTGTCATTGCAATAAATTTCCCATTTTGCTCGAGTACCACTTTCCATTTTTTTCTTCTTCTTCATGCAATCGCAAGTAAAGATCCATAGTTTGACGCTTAGCATTACAATATGCAGTTTTTTGAATGCCTTTGTAACGCCGTTTATTCGTACTTAGCAGGGATGGTAAAGTGATAATATTGCGGTGTTTTTAATTTCGTACATAATGTGGGTTTTTCAACGGAAAGAAGCTATGAAATCTAAGCTGAAACAAAATATAGCAGGTTTATTACTTAGGAAATAGTTTACCGATACCTCAACAGATTCTTAGACCGGTATATATTTTATATGTGTGCTGGCGTCAATGACTTTTGTTCCAAACTGTTAGATAAAGAATACATTCCAAATTTACCATTTATGGAACACCAACAACCAGTTGGCATTGTAAATATTTTTGTATTATATTAGGCGCGTTTTGGTTACACCACTTGCTTAGATTATCACTTATTTTGTATGGAGATCTAAGCGATATTAAGCGGCACTTGAAGTACCGCTTCCATTTCAGTTCTAAGACGGCATAAAATTACCAGTGTGAAAAAATCAGAAAAACTGTGTTGGATATCGTTATCGTTAAGCAGAAGAATATAAATATTTGCAAGAATAATTACAAACCATGCGTTAGAGGAAGACGATTATATGTATTTCCGGTTGAAAAAGGCAGAAAGATTCCAGTATGAAAGAGTCAGAAAAACAGTGTTGGATATCGTCATTGTGAGACAAAGACAAGGCGAAGAATATACACATATTCAAGAATAACTAGAAACCATGCATTAGATCAAGACGATTATCGCTAGTTTGGCGTTTTGGCTACTAGCAAGCAAGCGATAATCTCACATTTTAATACAACTTAGGAATGAAATTTGCAATAAAAATTAGGTTTAAAAAAAATAAAAAATACAAAAAAAAAACTGAAGTTTAAAAATCGTTGATCAAGTTAGTCAAGTAGTCTCTGTAAGTGTTACATAAATCTACTTCTCTTTGAACATGATAGCACTATATACTACTCGAAAGAGAGAGCAATGGCAAATATATACTCTGATATGTCCACCACTAGCCAGTAGGAAGATGCTTACTCCGTGATGCCTTTTCTCATTGCCCCAAGTAGGCTGTCATACGATTTTGAGCTTCAATACAACAATAGATGTCATCACATCCATATAAGAGGTTCCCACAACAGCATTAGAGGTTGCCACAAACTATTACAGGTTGCTTCAAACGAATTTCACTTGTGGGGACTAAATTCGGTCGTGTTAACATCATTTCAGTTGTAGCAACTGCAATTCGGTGGCAGCTGGCAAATTTACGGTTGCTACAACGTCTTTCAAACAATTTGATCACAACCGCACTAGAGGTTCTTACCACCTGTTCCAACCGAATTTCAGTTCTGGGAACTAAATTCAGTTGTCATAACCTCAATTCGGTTGTGGCAACCACATTTCAATGGCAGCAGTCGAATTTGCTCTTGCTGCAATTTATTTTCAAACAATTCGTTCTGTGATCGCGGTTGTCGGTTAGAACAAGTGCTTAAAATGTCACAATCTAGTATGTTTGCCATACGAGATAGAGCAAATATATCCATGGATGATTTATAGAAGACGGTAGGGGAAACAATAGTGTGGTATGCGTCATATCTCTAGTTAATCCGATTTATGAGCGGTCAAAATGGTTCAAAAAGTGGTCTTACTACAAAGAGATGCGACGGTAGGAAAAAAACGGCGCACGGCCCATTTTTTGCGCAATAGCTATTATTAGGTCATATATGTATCACGAACATACTCAAAACAAAGAAATAGTTTCGGCCGAAAATGTATGGTCATCAACCTGAAGCAAACCACACAACAACCTAATATGGCATTTACACCAAACAAGATTAACGCATTTCGAAGGTTAACTCCGTTAACCCACACTAACCCAGAAGATTACTCATACAATTATAATCTGTAGAAACTGCAGTTTAGATTTTAACCTCATTTTAAACTGGTCTACATTTTGATACTGTTAGTTACTAAAAAAAATGCAACAATAATAAAAACATACACAAAAACTTAACTGTTTGACAGACAAAAGCCGATCGAAAACTTTGGGACGCGTCGCCTCCACCAAAACTTTTTTGAAGCTCACGCCGCCGCCTATATAAATGGCTCTTATTGGTTGAAACTGTGTTTTAATTTTAAAGGTTCAGTTACTTCAAAAACATCCCCAATTTGTACAAAACTGGCAAAACCTATAGTCGTTAAATTAATTTTTACGTTGTGCCGCCGTCTACTATAAGTGCAGTGTTTGTCTAAGCACGGAGTTGCCACCTGAAATGTGGCAATCTCAATTGGGTGGTGTAAACGGCAAAGATTAGAGAACAATGTTATCACTAACCTAGCCGCAGTAAACGGCGGTGTAAATCCGTTATAAGTTTAAATAGTGTAGGATTGATTAGAGAACAAGGTTATCACTAACCTGGCCGCGGTAAACGGCAGTGTAAATCCGTTATAAGTTTAAATAGTGTAGGATTGATACTAATGACAGCTACATTATGTTATATGTTCGTGGCATCGACCGAAAATACGCATTCTCTTTTATGTGTAGATCTCTATTTAGTAAAATCCAATCCATTGAAATAAATCTAATCGAACAAACTTCCTAATGACTTTGTGTTTGCCTTTTATTTACGTTTCATTGTGGTTTGCTTCGGACAAACAAAACAAACAAGAAAACTTTTTTGTTTTGTTTCGGCTCAAGAGAGACCTTTTTATACATCCAGCTTTGGACACAAAAACAATGACCAACAAAATAGTACCATCGACGAAGGAAAGTGAACGCCAAGACTCTTATCTATTGCTATACGGCCTAACCAAGGCACTCATCGGATATATGTGTCAACTACTCACCAATTCTCGAAAAGCATTAAGTGTCAAAATATTACAAAGAGCAACACGAAAAAATATAGGCTCATTTTGTCAGGCTCATATCTTGCAAACCGTTCGGAATTTTGATTTCCTCAATGAGGAAAAGTTCTAGCTCTTGTCATAAATAACAAAACATGTGAACATATAAAATCATAAAAACTTTCATCTTAAAGGTCAAAATCTTTAAAAAAATTCGATTTTTTTTCATTTTTCCCCCTGTTCAGGTCCATAGGTAGCAAATCGTTCAAAATTCAAGAAAACCATCAACTACAAGAATGTAGCTAAGATCTCATTAAACAACTTTCAAGAACATATGAATGATTCTTAACACTGTTTAGATAAAGGCGTAGCGAAATAACTCCCACATGAAATAACTCCCACCAGAAAAATTAAATAAGTCCCAAAAAATTTCAAAAAAACCGGTTAACCAGTTTCGGTTTTGGACACTGTTGTCGGGACCCTACTTCGTTGAAAGCTGATGAGCTAAAAAATTAAATTTGTCGTTCTCATACACTGTTTGATAGAGGGTTGCCATTTATGTTTAGGGTCCTGGCAATACTAGTGTTGCCAAATGCAAACTGGTTTGATATTTTTTAGCATAAACATACATAGAACGTTTTCACTTACGAGCACTATTTTTTCTATTTACAGTGTGTTGAACTTGTTTTGACTTTTGGTGATGAAGCACCATAAAAACTACTGTAAATCGCTGGTACCAAGAGTTCAGTCCCGGACGCCGTTCGCTCCGGCATGAATTACGTGAAGATCGTCCAACTTCGGTCGTTTTGCAGGAATCCATCGATGCTGTGCGTAAAATGATAAAGCAAGACCGATATACCTACCGTGAGATTGAGTCATCTTTGGGCATTAGTATGACAAGTATCAATAACATACGATGGCGGATCAGTAAGACCGTGGCTTTTGGAATGAAATACAGTTTTTTTTTCAAAAAAACAATTATTTTCCAACATAATCTACTTTCAGCTCAATACAGCTCAGTACACTTAGGATTTTTCAACGTCCATAAATTAGGCATTTGTTTGATCAATAAATCTCTTTCCACCGAGCTATTTCTTTAGGTTTGGAAATAGGAAATAGTCACTGGGGACTAAATCCGGAGAATATTCGTAGCCCAATTCATGGAATTTTGCCATTGAGACTACACTCGTGCATTATCTTGATGAAAAATAACTTCTTACTTGGCCATATGGGGTCGTTTTTTTAAATCCTCGTTAAATAGGTCCAATAAGTTGGCATGATATTCGCCGTTTATTTGTTTTTCCCTTTTGAAGATAATCGATGTGGATTATCCCTCGCGCATCCGAAAAAACTGTTGCCATTACCATATTGGCCGGCAAAACTTACTTTGGCCTTCTTCGGAGCCGGTTCACCCTGAGAAACCCATTGTTTAGACTGCTGCTTGGTCTCCGGAGTGTTGTAATGGATCCATGTTTCATCCACAGTTACAAAACGCCGCAAAAACTCCTTCGAATTGCGGTTAAACAACTCCAAACAATCCTTTGAAGTTGTCACACGATTACATTTATGGTCAATTGAGAGCAAACGCGGCACCCATTTTGCGGACAGCTTTCTTAAAGCCAACTGATCATTTAAAATCGAAACCACACTGCCATATGAAATGCCTATGGCATCAACAATCTCAAGCTCTTTTATTCTTCGCTCGGCCAACACCATATCGTGGATTTTTTCGGGTGTATTGACCTCAATTGGCCGTCCAGAACGTTCAGCGTCATTTGTATTTGAGCGACCACAACAAAAGTCAGTAAACCACTTTTTTACCATTGAAATCGATGGTGCAGAGTCTCCATAGTATTTATCAAGCTTTTCCATGGTTTGATTGACGGTTTTTTTTCGCAAAAAATAATGTTTAATGACCACTCGAAATTCACTTTCTCCATTTTTAAAAAAATGCACAAGGTTGTATGTTTTGAACAGCTGTTAAACGCAAAGTAAATGACGGAACTTGCTCAAAATTTGACAGTAGTCTACTAACAGGTGATACTTAATGGGAGCTGTGTTGCATATCAAATAACTACGAGAGAAGTTCGAAAAGTCACGGACTTATTGATACGCCATCGTATTGCATGTTCATTTGGCCGTGAAAAATATTTGTTCTTGTTGGATCCCACATAATTTGACGAATGCTTTAAAAAAGGCTCCTTTCGATTGGAGCGAAGAAATTTTGAAAAATGACAGCAGCGGTAACTCCCGTATAACCCTGACTTGGCACCCTATGACTTCTTTTTATTGCGTGGTCAACGTTTTTCGACGCCCGAAGCAGCTGCTGAAGCGTTCAAACACCATGTTTTGGAGGTAGCTCAATCGGTGTGGAAAAGTGCTTCGAAAATGATCTTCACGGGGAATCTTTTGAAAAACAATAAAACCATTTCCAATGATAACTGATTGTTTTTATATGAGAGGGAGATCGACTATGATGTAGGAATTTGATCGAAAACAGAGTACATAGGCGAGCGAGCGATGAGCAACCAGAAGCAATCCATGCAGCAACCTAAGTTTAAATAGTCTTTGATTGATATTAATGACCGTTAAATTATGTTTTATGTTGGTTGCATCGAACGAAAATACTTTTTTTCTTTTTATTTCAGTCCGTTTTATGTCAAACCAAAGAGTAATATACAACAGCAACTCAAACTCGATGAAATCTCCTACTACCTCGTCGTCGTCGAGAGAACGTAAAGAGAGGGATAGAGACTATTATTTTTTGTTCGATGATTGAAATAAAACGGTTCTGCGTGGCATATGTTATTTCATGAGCTTGTAGATGCCTAGTGTACACCATATAATTGTCCGTAACCGAATTTAGAGGTTTGCACAACCGACTTTAGAATTTGCCACAACCGAATTGAGAGGTTGACCCAACCGACTTTAGGAATTGGCACCAACGAATTTAGGGGTTGTCAAAAGGGACTTTAGATGTTGTCACAACCGTCTTTAGATGTTGCCACACCCGACTTGAGATGTACTAGGTATAATCGAATTTAGAGATTGCCACAACCGCATTTAAAGGTTATTAATAGTTCCTAAAATCCATTTGGCACGAGATAAATACCTGTACTCAAATGTCCGCAGTTGCAGTTTGGTATGAGTTCAGATTTTCAAAAGTTCCCAAAGGAGCATAACAATTCGTAAAGATGACAACGCAGGTGTTGTACTGGAAGCCAAATGTTAAAATCATGAAAAATTGCAATTCATTCCAGGACAGTCACGTACCTTTCACAACAACGTTGCGTTTTTGGTATTTTCTGATTTATCCAAGGAGCAAATTTTACCAACTTGAATATTTTTTTCTAATCCCGAAGGCCGATCTGGAGGTAATGGCTTATTGATAATATTTAATATTGTTACTTACTTAGATTTGGATTCTTAGGTGAAATCATGAACTTCGAGTGAACTCTTTAAGGTGAAAGGGCATTCAAAAATACTTTTTCTACATTTTAGTTTAACACTTCATCTAAATTAGTTCAAAAGAGTTCCTAAATTTTAGTCTACTTGTGCTTAAAATTGAGAAATTGAACCAAATCTAAGGATATGCTACTACATCAGAGCATTTGCCCGATGTCGTAAAATTTCGACGGTATATTGTTACTTATCTCATTTAACAGTGTCAAATTGTTTCAAATTGTATGCGTTTTCCACATTTTATCCTGTAGATTATAATTAAAATTTATTTTATAAAATAAAACGTAAATTCACTTGGCACTAATGACATGAGTTATTTGTTTGCTGCAAATAAATTCGGTCGTAGCAATTGAATCAAAAATAACTTCGGTTGTTGTAACCGAACAAACTAAAATGTTATTGTGGTAAAAGAATACAGTTGTTGGTTGGTTGAAAAGGCTGCAGGACAGCACGCTGTTTAGCACACTTAGGCTAAAGAAGCCCATTGTGATACCTGTAGTTTCCTCCATAGCAACTATTGACCAGTCATCCAGCCAATTTGCCTTTTCAATAAATTAGTCTATAAGACCTACAGGAATATCCTGTAGGGCTACGTCCCAATCTTAGGGCGTGTTTTCCTACAAGACAATGTCCCGTAAGTGTTTCTATCATTGTGGATAACCTGCCTCTCGGCAAGTTAAGTAGTTGCCTAGTCCTCTTCCTGTCCACCTGTGGCCAAAGGACCCTGGGTTGTTTGCAAGTTGAAGTAAGTCTCCACTTGTCCTTGAACATATTATCGGCCCACTGGCTGATCTGCAAACGGCAGGTGGAGATTAGCATACTTACATCTTCTTTTGCCGGAATAACCTGTGCCGTAGTACCCTGTGTAGCTAACGCATCCGCTACGCAATTGCCTCGAATGTCGCTATGTCCCGGTACGCAGATGAGCCTGATGTCAAAATAAGCTGCCATCACCCTAAGTGATTCTTCTTTCACCGTCAGGGACGTAGCAAACATGACTTCCAGGGATTTTATGGCAGCTTGGCTGTCTGTGTAGATGCATATTCTTCGGAGTGTTGTGACACTACTTTTCAGTAGTTCAGCAACCTCCAGTATGGCGGTAATTTCCGCCTGAAATGCACTACAGTTATCAGGCAGCTTGAAGGAGAGATTTACACTTAGGTCCGGTGAATAGAGCCCATAGCCTACTTGCTCGTCCTACTTTGATCCATCCGTGAAAAATCTGATACTACTGGTGTCCCCTTCCAGTGACTTTTCCCAGGTATTCCTGTTCGGAATATAAGTCCTTAGATATGTCGCTGGTAGAAGGTAGGGGGTACAGTAGTCCGTTTTTACGGGAATAGAGTTGATCCGGTGTACCAATTCAGCGTGTCCGGAATGCACCGATATCATGAAGCCACAATCTCTGATTCTCACGAGGAATGTAGAGGCTGCCGATTCGGCCATGATATCTGGAGTACAGATGTTCAGGATAGCACTAAGTGCAGTGCCTGACATCGTGTCCATTGCCCCACTAACACTAATCAGTGCTGATCTTTGAATCTGAATACATTTCTTTTGGAGGGATCTCCACCAAACTACGATGCCATAGAGAAGTATTGTGGTCTGACTACTGCCGTATAAATCCACATGGTGATCTTAGGAGACAGTCCCCAGCGCTTTCCTATCGCCCCTTTACAGCAGTAAAGAGCAACAGACGCCTTTTTCACCCTCTACGCCACATTCGGTTTCCAAGACATTTTCCTGTCGAGAATTATTCACAGATACTTAACCTTTTCCGTCCACTGTAATTGCACCCCATTAACTTACGGCAGTTCAAATGCGGGTATTTTATATTTCCGAGAGAACAAGATAAACTCGGTTTTAAGTGGGATAAGTGATAGTCCGTTGTTAGAGGTCCAGTTAGAAATCAGACTAAGTAGGCTGGTTGTACGAATGTTAAGTATCAGTTGTTGCTGCCAAATAAATTCCAAATTCGTTTGTTGGAAGCGAAATAATTATATTGATGCAATATAAATGATTGGAAATACGGTGGTTGAAACCGTATCAATTATGAAACCAAATTCGATTGCGATAAATGCAATTCGTTTGCAAGAACCGCATTTTTGGCTGCTTCAATCTTCTTTAAAAAAAATGTGTTTGAATGTATTGAATCTCCAATGGCAAGTAATGTTTCCCCTATAAAAATGTGTATCGGACGTAACAGGTGTCATAGTTGGAATTTCATGATTAGCACTAGCATTTTCCGCTCCATGTAACTACCGTAATAGCAAATGCATAGTCAGAAGGAAATCAATACCTAGACTTTAGACACATCAACTCTGACATCTTTACAACTACACCCTGCTGTACAATTGATAAAATCTGAGCAACTGTCTTTGGAACCCAACTAACGATGTTTGGACCTATGGAACATGTTTTTGGTTATATCTTCAGAAATATAAGAAATTATACATTTGTTACAAGGACATTCACTACCTTACACGCTATGCAAGATTATGTTGCTCTTATAAGTTTCCCTGTATAAACTTTAAATCCCGTTACGGCAAATCAGTCACCAATTCTATATGTACTGTTTACCATCCCTGATGATACACAGTCATTCCATACTCTCGGTACGTACAACCGTCCGTCCATTTCAAGCATCATGTCGTTGTTTGGTTGAATCTTTAGAGTTCTGTAGTTTTTCCAATAACGACAGAACGGAACAAATACTAGAGTTTTCCCTCTTTACTGGATGTTGAAGCTCCCACAGCCACTGCTGCTTCTGCTTCTGCTTCTCCTAGTGTTGACGAACTGACTGGTTGACTGCATCCATGGATGTTTGGATGTTGGCTGGCTAGTTGTCGTGCGATAGTTGTTTGACTAATGTTGACGTAAAATGCTTCGAATGGAAAATGATAATAAGAACCAGAAGATGAGAAATCATTTCAAGTACCCTTGGTAACGTCCTAGTGGCACTGCATCTCAAAACATTCAAATCGAAAACGAGAAAAATTGCATTTTAAAAAATACAACAAAAAAACAAAAACAGCACACAAAAAAAACAAAACTTCACAACAGGAACAGCGAAAATTTGAATAAAACATGAAAGCTAAACAGCAATAGGAAAACTTCAACAACGACGAGGATGACGATGAAAAGTGTTCATAATTTTGTCTATGGCCCTTTTTGTCCTCCTCGAAAATCAAAAGCTAAATATAGTGACAAGGGCACCCGAGACAGCAGCGCTATCAACATCAGCAGAAACTTGATTGTTTGACCTTTTTTCCGGTAATATTAACATTCCATCTGGAGTGGGTATGGATGATGGCTGGCTAATGGATGGGCGGGTGGTTGGATGGAAAAGGATTGGATTTGGTTTTGGATAAAATGTGAATTGCAGATTTAATTGTTTGGAGATTGTTTTATTATTAAGCATTAAATTTTATGTTGATGAAGATAATAGACCAGTTCAAAAGCGGAAATGAAGAAATTCATTAAGCTCTCAACCGGATGTTGATGTTTTTTCTCTAACGGGGTTGATAAAGGTTTATGAGGTAATTGCAGAGAAAGGGAACATTTTATTGCGTTGCGATTTTTGTAAAGAGTTTGTTAATCTAAAAGAAAATATTTATATGTATTTTTTGCGAAGCCTCCATTCACTTAGGACTCCACGAACCATTAGGCTAAGGAGTATAATAGATTCACATTTATTTTGTATGTAAAACAAATTCCCTTAGGATCCAGTTGAAGGGGTGGCAAGCATCTCCCTATGAGTTGACAATACATGTCCTAATTTAAGAATTACTGATAGCATCTTGCGTACTGTTAACAACCCAAATTATGTTTTAACGGTGACACTACGCAATAGTATTATCAGCAAAAGCAGGGAGACAGTTGTTTCTTAACTGAAATGCGCATTGATAAAGGACCTATGCAAGGAAATCAGATCTAAACAGGAATTTCGTGAAAGATCGGACAATTGTTAATAAATTCGCACGAGATGAGGTCAATGAGATGTGTGCGGAAATTTATTTGTAGAGTATTATTTGTAGGGTATTAATTACTAAAATTGCACAGTATTTGCCAATTTGAACACAACATTTTAATAAAGCGCTTACATTGTTAGCCATAAGAAGAAACGATTCTTCCATGAATATTGCGAATTAAAGATTTATATTGTTATGATAAAAATGCTTAACAGTTCTGGCATAACTAGCCTTTAAATCTGCCGTATGCCAAAGTAGCATTAGAATATCAACAAAAAATTTGTGTCTAGTATTACAGCTTGACTATTCTAGCAGTTGACGCTATGATATACAATCTCACCACGAACGGTTGATGAATTCGCTAAGAATATACATTGATAAATAAAAACCATAGATGATTCATTTGCTTACTCACGTGCTGTTTCCGTACGACCATTCTTCACTCGGAAGCTACGAAAAATCACTCAAACATCAGTTTTATTTCGATTCAGTTGTTTAAATTTGAAAATAGAATATAAATAATAGAAAAGCATATCGCTACTGATATTTGTTGACAATACAAAGGCAAAAAAGCATGGTTGTATAGGTTTTTCAATAGGTTTTGTTTCCAGGGAAATTTCTAGCGCCATCTAGAAAATTTCCCTTTACTTTCAAACCCACCACTTATCTTTCACCATCTAAGGCTTCTTATTTATCTATGGAATATACTAGAAGAATCGAGAAAATAGATGGCGCTACTTCCGAGATGGTTCGCAAAACTGCTGATGACACGTTTTGAGAGATAGACTGAATCTGAATAGCCATTTGGACAGCGTTCGAGTCAGGCACAAGGCCGATACATTCGTCAACATTGCTGCCACGAAAAACTTTATAGAACCGACGATCTTTTTGTTGTTATAACTAATCATGTTATTCAAGACTTCTTTCGTCATTGCTTACATGAAGGCTCGTAACCTCGTCCCTGGGACACACGACACTAACTCAAATGTGAATAGAGGAACACCCCAATGGGGAGTCCTATCTCCACTTCTCTTGAATTTAGCACTGAGCAGTATGTTGCTAGAGTGGAGGAATTAGGTTGCACAGTCATAGCATATGCCGACGATCTGGCAATTGTATTGAAAGGAAAACAATAGTAGGAAAACATAATTAGGAGACTCTCTAAGTGAGCCGTTTAGAATGGGCTGTATGTAAATCAAAAGAAAGCCCAGCTCGTACTCTTTACCACGAAGCAGAAGGTTCCGTAAATGCATCCTTTGTCTCTATGTGGTAGAGACATTTGCTTAAAGGATAGTGCGAGACATCTAAGTCTCAGTAGAGCTACAGTGGCTCTATATTCGTGTAAATAGGGGATCGATGGGGCCTAGCTCCGAAAATAATTTACTGGATATAAGCTGTTGTCCGACCGATATTGCTCTACATCATTGTTGTTTGGTGGGAGATGATGGTAAAAACCACATATCTAAGTGTGATGACAGAAGTCCAGAGAATGGCATTGGTGTGTATCACAGGTGCCCTTCGCACAACCCCTACCGAGGGTTTGGCGGTTAACCTACACGTGTTACAACTAGATTTGTTCGGAATGCAAATGAGTGCAACATCAGAAATTCGTCTAAGGAATTCGTCGCAATGGATCACCAGCCCATATGGCCATAGGTCGACTTTGTGGGATCTGCGGCAGTCCACAATAAAAGCCAACTGAATGACACCCATTTTAAATGTTGAGAGAAACTTCTCCACTCATATCCAGGACTAGCAGGACTGGTTGGGACCCACACTAGATTGTAGGAGGTATTTAGGCTCCTATACCGGTGGCTTCAAACTGGATGGCAAGGTAGGGTTTGGAAGTTAACAGACCATTGTAGTCTCTTTCGCTGTGGCACTCGGTGAGGCTGTCCTTTGGTTCGGACGAAATGTCATAAGTGGGATCAATATCTACCCTGACAGTCAGGCTGCTCCCAAATCTCGGCAATCTGTATTCCTGACTTCAATAACTGCTCACAACTTCCTTACTTACTTACTTATCCGGTCTCGGACAACCCCAGGGGGTCAGGGACCTTACAAAACGAAGATAACATATTTCGCCAACCAGTTCGATCTTTTGCTTTATCTCTCCAGTTGGCAATACCAAGTATACGCAGGGATTCGTCAACCTGATCCTTCCAGCGGAGTCTTGGTCTTCCTATTTTTCGTCTTCCTTCGAGTTCGGTTTCGAAAACCCTTCGTGCTGGTTCATCTTCATCCATTCTACTGACATGACCTAGCCAGCGCAATCGCGTTATTTTGATCCGCTTAACTATGTCAATGTCAGGATAAAGCTCATACAGCTCATGATTCATGCGTCGCCGATACTCGCCGTTGTGCACTATAGGGCCATAAATTTTTCGGAGTATTTTTCTCTCGAAGACTCCTACAGATGTTTCGTCTGCTTGCGATAGGACCCAGGATTCTGCGCCATAAAGCAAGACAGGTTGAATGAGAGTCTGGTACAGCTGGACTTTTGTTACTCGAGAGAGGGCTTTATCTCTAAAGTGCTTGCTTAGCCCAAAATAACATCTATTCGCAAGCACAATTCTCCGTTTGATCTCAAGGCTGACGTTGTTGTTTTTGTTCACGGCAGATCCGAGGTATATAAATTCGTCCACTACCTCGAAGTTATAACGGTTATCAACGTTCACGCTTTGGTCTAATCGCGTGGAGGCCCTGTTCGTTGAAACCATTAATTTTGTCTTGTCCTCATTCACCGTCAGACCCACTTTTGCTGACTCCTTCTCAATTCTCGAAAAAACCGCAGTAACTTCTCTAATTGTGCGCCCAATGATATCTATATCATCAGCATACGCGAGCAGCATGTGACTTTTGCTGCTGATGGTTTTATTCATATTGACTGCAGCTTTTCTCATAATGATCTCCATTAAGATGTTAAAGAGATCGCACGATAGGGTGTCGCCTTGCCTGAGGCCTCGCTTAGTTTCGAAAGGTTCGGTAAGATCCTTACCAACTTTCACTGCGAATTTGGTGTTCGTCAAGGTCATCCTGCAAAGGCGTATGAGTTTTGCAGGAATACCAAGCTCAGACATTGGTTCATAGAGTTTCTCCCGTATCGGACTATCGAAGGCTGCTTTATAATCGATAAATAGATGATAGGTGTCGATTTGTTTTTCGTGTGTCTTCTCCAGGATTTGGCGTAGCGTGAAAATCTGGTCAGTTGTCGATTTTCCAGGCCTAAAGCCACACTGGTATGGTCCAATCAGGTCAGCGATAATTGGTTTTAGTCTTTCGCACATTATACTTGATAGAACCTTATATGCTATGGATAAAAGGCTTATTCCACGGTAGTTGGCACAAATACTCGGGTCACCTTTTTTAAATATGGGACATAGTACACTGAGACTCCAATCGCCGGGCATGCATTCATCTAACCAATTTTTGCTAATGAGCTGATGCATGCACCTTATCAGCTCATCGCCGCCAGCCTTAAACAGCTCCGCGGGTAATCCATCGGCTCCTGCGGCTTTGTTGTTCTTAAGCCGGGCAATAGCTGTTCTGACCTCGTCTTGGTTAGGAGGGGGGCAATCGACGTCGTCGTCCATATTGTGATCGATTGTCCCATCGTCATCGGATATCTCAGGTACTAGTAGCGCGGAGAAATGCTCTCTCCATATTCCCAACATGCTCTGCACATCAGCGACGAGATTTCCGTCTTTGTCTTTACAGAAGGGGGGCCCTGAACCATGTCCATTAGTTCCGTTTTTAACTTTTTGGTAGAATTTTCGGGCTTCGTTCTTCCTTCTGTATGTCTCAATTTTCTCACTCTCGCGTTTTCTCCACTGCCGTTTCTTACGCCTAAAGAGACGGTTTACCTCCTTTCTCTTCTCCCTATACCGCTCAGTTGCAGCTCGCGTTGCAATTGACTGAAGCATTACCATACGTGCAGCGTTCTTTTCGTCATTTGCTATGCGACACTCTTCATCGTACCACGGTTTGTTGCGAAGCGGTTTTTCGAAACCAAGTACGGTTGTTGCGGCAGTTTTTATAGAGTCGGAAATGGGTTTCCACTGCGCATCAGGATCGTCATCGGGAGGGGGTGGGTTCTGTGCCAAAAGTTGCGAGAGCTTCCTTGAGTAGGCTGTGGCTACCTCTGGTAATTGCAGCTTTCCGATGTCCAGCTTCCTCTGCGTCTGGTTTCGTACGATTTTCGCTCTACTTAATCTTGTGCGAACCTTTGCTGCTACCAGGTAGTGATCAGAATCGATGTTAGCTCCTCTGATCACTCGTACGTCCATTACACTGGATGAGTGCCTTCCATCAATTACCACGTGATCAATTTGGTTCCTAGTTCTTTGATCAGGGGATACCCAAGTAGCCTTGTGGATGTCTTTATGCTGGAATCTTGTGCCACTGATGACCATGTTTTTTGCCGCGGCAAAGTCAATGAAGACTGAAATTGCCAATAGTTGGATTAAACACATTCTCCCTTCCTACTTTGGCATTAAAATCTCCTAGTACAATCTTAATGTCATGGCCAGGGCAGCGGTCATACGTTTCCTCTAGGAGCTCATAGAATATGTCTTTGGCATCATCATCTTTCTCTTCTGTCGGGGCATGCACACAAATTAGGGAAATATAAAAATATTTCGCTTTTATGCGGATTGTGGCTATTCGTTCACTCACAGGATTGAACCTAGAGACTAGATGTCGCAGTCTTTTGCCAACTACAAATCCACAACCAAATTCATGTTTTTTTTCATGGCAACTGTAGTATATATCGCAGTTTCTTTTTCTTGTGCAGCCATGTCCTGTCCATCGCATTTCCTGGATAGCGGTAATGTCAGCCTTATAACTTTCGAGGACATCTGCCAGTTGGATACTTGCACCGGATCTATATAGAGTTCTTACATTCCAAGTGCATATCCGTAAATCGTGGTCCTTATAACGTTTGCGGGGGTCGTCAACAAATAGGGGTTGTTTATGTTTTCTGTTTCGTTTTTGTATTTTCACTGCCATTATGAACGGTGGCGGGAGGCAAACCCAGCCCACGCTCACAACTTCCGCTCATCTCTAAATGAGATGGCCAAGCAGTTCGATATTCACTTTAAGGGATTGAGGGGAGCTTCTCTTTCTAATTCTTTACTCACTGATTCCGAACTCCAGTTTTTCGCCGGTTCTGAACCGTATTTTGAGAAGGTTTTTCATGGCAAAGTACTCGATAGTGTCGCCATTACTAAGCGATGTGATCGCAGTCGACAGACATTTTAGGGCGGACACAGCAGCAATCGAACCAACGTTCTCTTGCACAAGAGCCGCGCACACTAGCTATTGCACCACCGACGGCCACAAAAAAAAACAATTTATTTTTGAAATACATCTCTGTACATCATTGAAGTACAGTCAACTCAGCATCAGTTTTGTTCTTTAAATCCGTTAAATTAGATTATGATGACGGTGGTGACGGTGATCCCAACTTGATGGCGACCAACTTGTGTTCTCTATTTGTTTAAGCAAAATTTATTATTTTGTATACCTTTATTCCATTAAGAGGAAGATTAAATCCCAACATGAAATGTATAACTAATGCAAATATTATTTAAAATGCTCCTATGACTTTTACTTTGTTTCACCTGTAATACCCATTATCTCGGCCCAACCGGCCATGTATATTCTAATGTTATCTAATCAACTAAGTATATACTTACTTACTAATAAATATGTTGCCATTAAATAACGACCTTAATAAATAATGTTAACCCCAGCCAGAGCGACGAGCGACAAGCAAACAAATGGATAAATTCTGTCCTAACCATCCCTGGATGACCACTAAATCATTTAATTGCGGCTCTGATGTATTATTTTAGTTTTGCACAACATTCAGTTTTGACCAATTACATTTGGCCAAGACAAACATAAGTGTGCATGGCACACGAAAGCGAAGCGGGGAAAAGGCCCAAGCTTCACTATGATTGCGCGCGTGTGTGTGTAATAGGCTGGATGAAACATGGACTCTTATTATACTACTTACAATATCTCTGAGATGTACTCGTTGTGTAGTAGTATGTGTGTACATAACTGGTTTACCTGCAGCCATATGGATATGTCCGGTGATTCTGTGAGTGCTGGTGTGTTGGTTTATACGTGTATGTATGTTCCAAATGATTTCCGGTCTACAGCCTTTTGATGTTGGACATTAGAAGTTTCATTTGGAGTTTGTGTACGCATAGAAACACTCACATACACACACACACACACACATACACACACACACACCAACAAACATAAGAACATGACAACGCACCAACATCACCCGAAACATTTCACAGGAAATGTTCTTGTTTTGGGGCCATATGGACAATTTACACATACAACATTTATGGGACAAAACACCGTGGGCACTTTGTCTTAAGAATTGTAAATCCGTTTGAGGCACAACGAGGCAGATGATCAAACAATATAAATTTCCATGGAAATGGAATAAGCTCGTGGTAACATAAGATCACAATATATCTATGTGAGATAGACGTTTAAATGTTTTGTTGTTTAAGTAATTCTACTAAATTTTCTAAAAAAAAATATACAAAATTAAATTGTTTTTTATTAATTTTCGTTGATAATAATATTTTTGACATCTTATGACTGTGGTTAAAGTCATCAAGTGGGCATCGTGGTAGCAGTAACAAGCTGCAAATCCCATGTGATAATAATGTTATAAATAAATATTTTCCCATTACATCTCATGAAGGGATAGGGGAAAGCTTCTCACAATCGCTGAGCTGTGCGCTTTCCAGTTTCACTCCGGTACCGGTTCCGAACGGTTTTTTGAGAAACGATTTCATGGCTTATTACTCGATAGTGTAGCCGTCACTAAGCGAGGTGGCCGTCATCGAAAGAAGTGTAAGGTGGTCAGAGCAGGGATCGAACACACGTTCTCTCGCACAATAGCCGTGCACACTAACCGTTGCACCACCATCGGCCGATCGCGTTTTACCGCTTTTTAATTGTCGCAGAGTATAACGACTTAGCATTACAATATGTATCCCCACCCAATAAGCACATCGGATCCGAGTCGGCACCGAATCGGATCTGACTGAAATCGGGTCCGTTCTCTACTCGAGATTTGAAAGTCAAGCGGCCGTAATTCGACTTCGATCTCGAAACGAGAATTGTATCCGATTTCGAAGTGAGGTCAGATCCGTTCTCGAAACTACAAAATCAAATCGGATGCGATCTGGAATTAAGAACGGAACGGAATTAAGAACAGATGTGTACATCATATCGGATCCAGTATCGATATCATCCAGCTGTCCAGCTGGAGCCCTGAATGCCATGCTTCATATTATACCAATTGACCTTCACATAACAGCTAGTGCGGCCTGGAGCGCCACCCGACTAAATGCTCTTGGAATCTGGAAGAGCAACGTATATGGACATGCGTGTATAAATAAATAAATAAATAGTTTCCCATTACATCCCATGAAGAGACCGGGGAGAACTTCTCACAATCACTGAGCTGTGCGCTTTCCAGTTTTCACTCACTGATTGGGGCCTACTGTTTTACACCGATTCCGAACGGTATTTTGAGAAGCTTTTTCATGGCTGTCGCCGTCACTATGGGGGACATGCGTGTGTACTACAGACAATTCCAAGAGAACTCAATATAATCACCGATTACTGCACCCCCTTATTGACGTTCGATATCCTATTCGATGTTAAGTATCTCAGAAGAAAAGAGTGGGATAAAGGGGAACCACTGACAGGTTTTGACACGAAAGTATTTATGTATGGATCCAAAAAGAGGCAAGCCTCAATTTATCATTCAAAGTCCCAGACAAGTGAAGCGTTTTCCAAGCGGAGGTTTTGGCCATCAAGGAAGCCTGCGCCGAACCTCTACTACAACGGAGTAAGGAGCGCATTGGAATATTTATTGATATCCAGGAGACTCTCCTATCACTTAAATCTAGCAATACTACATCTAAACTCGTTAGTTAATGTAGGGAAACTTGACGAGCTAGGTCGACTGACCAATGTGGTTCTTACTTGGATACCAGCTCACAAGGGTCTCCTTGGGAACGAAAGGGCAGATGAACTAGCCAGAGAAGGATCCTTTTCCACCGAACTCCATATGGTGTCAGTCGCAACGCCTATAGGGTCGATTAAAAGAGGTACGACCTTGCACTACCTTGAACGAGCTAAGGCCAGATAGGATAGAACGGAAACGTGCCGCATATCCAGAAACACATGGCCAGAATATAACATTCAAGTGACTAACTCCCTGATTAGCCAAAATCGGGGGAACATGTCAAGGCTAGTTGCCGTGCTGGCTGGGCACTGACTAATCGGTACTCACGCAAGACGGCTAAATCTTCCATACAACGACCACTGCCGTGCCTTAGAAGACGCAGAGGAGAAGGAGACGGTGGGACATCTCCTCTGCAGTTGTTCGGCTCTAATGAATAGACGCCTAAAGACGTTAGGTCTCACTGTACCTCACTGAGGTACACGATATTAATCTAGGGAATCTAATGAGGTATCTCCGATAACAGGTTGGATATAGACACTGCACATTAGACTGTCCGGAGTGATGTGGTATGCAAAACGGTATCCCAAGACACTATTTGATGCTAAATAATATATTTAGCAACCACGAAAACCAACCAACCAACCAATCGATATCATTTCGAATTAAAATTTCTAACGGAAAATTGAAACGCAAACAAACCGTATTAGATATTTAAAGGATTTCAAAATTAATTATTGAAGAAGCTATATTTTGTACACGTATAAACTAATATTATGGCTCTTATAAAATTAAAATAATGTATACATGTAATACAAAATACAAATAGTTAGTATGAAATATATGATGAAACTAATATATGGAAGTTTAAATTAATTTAAAACGGACTCAACCCGGATCTGAATCGGATCAGCGAATGCGAAATCCGACGTGTCGCACTCAAGCCATATCCGAATCGGATCAGAGAAATCGATATCAGACATTACGAGTCCGTATCGAATCCGAATAGGATTAGCGAAAGCGTAATTCGATGTGTCGAATCGGAACAACGGAAGCGACTTTGTGATTCCGATCAGCGAAATTCGGCGAGTCGTACTCAAACCGTATTCGCATCGATTCAGAGAAAGCGTAATCCGACATATCGGGTCCGAATCGAATCAGCAAAAGTGTAGAACGATGTATCGCACTCAAAACGCACCCGATTCGGACTTTGTGCTTATTGGGCTACCAAGGTATGAGGAACGTTGACTCTTACACGCACTTACTTTCCCAGTTGGAAATTTTGTCTTGAAAACACTTTCAGTAGTATTTTCCTAGGATAATATCAGAAGGTAACAACAAATTGTATAACACTTCTTCATGACATGTCACTAGTTTTGTCCTAGGTGACTTAAATTGTGAAAGGACTGACAATCTATGTAAGACCGTCCTCTTGAATTGTCATCATTATGACATGGCTGACTGTCACTAAACCCAATGCTGAATGTCTATAGAGGAAGTCCTTACTATTTGTCAACAGCAAGTCATGTTTACATATTTAAAATTTTCCATACTATTGCAAACTGACGAATTTTTTATTTTTTTGAAGTTATGGAATGTAGTCATACATTTTTAGAATTTATTTCAAAAATATTTGAAAATGAGAAAAAGAATATTCACGCTTTCAGGGATTTATGCCCAGGGCTTATGATGGTAACAACTCTTCTTCCACACGCTGAAAAATCTGTAGTTTCTTTTGTTTGGACGCAAATATAACATGTGTTTGGAGCTTGTCGCAAATATAATATACTTGTGCCCAAACGCATTGTGTTTGCTATTCAATAGTAAAGGTTTGAGACACAATGATTAATATGTTATAACATATGTGTTTGCGACCCAAATATATTTGTGTTTGTGATATAAATACAGCCGTGTTTGTTGCACTGTTTATGCTCTCTCGACAACAAGAGTATAAAAGAGGGGCAATGAGTGTGTATATCTTGTAAGTGTGTATCTTTTTTTGCATTATTCTCTCAGTGAGTGATTCATAAATATTCCTGAATGTGCGTGCTAATTGCAGATGAAGTCAGTGTTTATTATTTTGGTTGATGTATTGCGTTTTAATATCATGTATTCAGTCGTCAATGATTCATCGGACAGAGGATATCAAAAGCGCTTGATCAATGAAAAACGAATAAACAAACGCTCGGGCGGTTAAATGGTTTGTGGTGTTTCTTTGGTTTTTGTGTATTTCTTTCGCATACATTTATGTGTGCTACCAAAGTGAGAAACGATTTTGGTGAATGAAACTGGAAGGGCCAACAACGTGAGTCTCTTTTTCTGCCGGAGCCTCATTAAATCGGAATGGGCATTTGTGAAATATAATAAATAAAACAAGTAATTAATACACGCCTGCCTGTCTTGTATGAACTAGAGTTGTATATAAGTATATTGTTCGTGTGCCAACGCATAGTGATAACCAGGGCATAGTTGAAACCTTCTGAAAACCAAAACGTGAGAGACAACAAAGAAATGTGAAGCAAAAGAGTAACAGATTCTCATTTCATAAAAAAGTAAAGCATTCAGCAAGTAAATGCAAAAAGGGCCATTTTAAATACTGATGAATAGTGACACGAGGACGTCTTGTGTATAAGTCATATGGTGTTCATAACTGTTGACAAATAACTGACGATTCCTGCTGACTTTTTACCAAATGTATGAAAATGCCAGAGTGGTGATGAAGTTTATCGTATGGGATCGGATCGGCAAGTCTGCAGGGACTCTGACGTGTCACCTCTTAGTCACTGATGACGTCGTTAGGAAATTTCCAACTGGGTACTTAATTATTCGGTCTCGAAACACACCGGGGGCCAGGGATCTCACAAAACGAATATAACATATTTTGCCTACCGATCTTTGGCCTTATCTCTCCATTTGGTAATACCAAGTTTCAGCAGGCATTCGTCAAACTGATCCCTCCAGCGGAGTCTTGATCTTCCCATTTTTCGTCTTCCTTCGAATTTGGTTTCGAAAATATTTCGTGCTGGTTCGTCTTCATCCATTCTACTGACATGGTCTATCCAGCTCAATCGCGTTATCTTAATCAGCTTAACAATGTCAATATCGGGATATAGCTCATACAGCTCATGGTTCATGCGTCGCCGAAACTCGCCGTTGTGCACTATAGGGTAATACATTTTTTGAAGTATATTTCTCTCGAAGACTCTTAGAGATTTTCGAATTTGAATTTTATGACCGATTTTATTAGTTAATGTATGAGAAATTCATAATACAAGCTTACAAGTTCGAGAAGATTTTTCTAATTGAAAAATTGTTGGCTTTTGCTGGAATAATAGACAATTCAGTTGTGAGAAGCTTTCCCCAATTCCTTCATGGGATGTAATGGGAAACCATTTACTTTTTTTTATTTCAATAGACAATTCAGTTAAGCACAATCACTGGCATGACTAGTTTCGAACATCGTGACTTCCAGATCCACTTTTGCCAACTTTTCTGACACCTCTTGTTAAAAACTCCTTAAACCAAAATGATCGATATGCCCAGCTTTTGCCTTTTGCTCTATGTGTGGTTTCTGTCCGCACTGAGCTGGCCTTGGGACCTCCGTTATTATTTGAGAGATGAGATGTTTCGTCTGCTTGCGATAAGATCCAGAATACTGCGCCATAAAACAAAATAGGTTATATGAGAGTGTGGTATAGCTGGACTTTTGTTACACGAGAGAGGGCGTTATCTAGAAAGTGCTTACTTCGCCCAAAATAACATGTATTCTCCGCATGATCTCAAGGCTGAAGTTGTTGTTTTTGTTTACGGCAGATCCGAAGTATATAAAATCGTCCACGACATCAAAATTATAACGGTGCTCGTTGAAACCACTAATTTTGTCTTGTCATCATTTACCGTCAGATGCACTTTTGCTGACTCCTTCTCAGTTCTAGAAAACACCGCAGTAACTTCTCTCATTGAGTGCCCAATGATATCTATATCATCAGCATACGGGAGCAGCATGTGGCTTTTGCTGCAGATGGTTTTATTCATGTTGACTGCAGCTTTTGTCATAATGATTTAAATTAAGATGATAAAGAGATCGCACGATAGGGTGCCGCCTTGCTTGAGGCCTCGCTTATTTTCAAAATATTCGGGTAAAATATCCTCATTAACTTTCACTGCGGGTTTGGTGTTCGTCAAGTTCATCTTGCAAAGGCTTTTGCAGGAATACCAACTTCAGATATTGTTTCGTAGAGTTTCTCCCGTATCGGACTATCGAAGACCGCTTTATGCTCAGTAGGAGATTTGAGGTAGGACTCGATTTATTTTTCGTGGGTCTTCTCTAGGATTTAGCGCAGCGTCAAAATCTGGTTAGTTGTCGATTTTCTAGGTCTAAAGCCACACTGGTGTGGTCCAATCAGGCCAGCGATAATTCGTTTTAGTCTTTCGCCAATTATACTTGATGGAACCTTATATGATATGGATAAAAGGCTTATTCCACGGCAGATGGCACAGAGACTCGGGTCACATTTTTTAAGTATGGGGTATGGTACACTGGGACTCCAATTGCCGGGCATGCATTCATCTAACCAAATTTTGCTAATGAGCTGATGCATGCATCTTATCAGCTAATCGCTGCCAACTTTCAACAGCTCCGCTGGTAATCAATCGGCTCCTGCGGCATTGTTGTTCTTATTCCGGGCAATAGCTGTTCTAACATCGTCTTGGCTAGGAGGAGGGCAATCGACGTCGTCGTCCAAATTACGATCGATTGTCTCCTCGTCATTCGATATCTCAGGTACCAGTAGCGCGGAAAAATGATCTCTAAATATTCCCAACATGCTTTGCACATCTGCGATGAAATTTCCGTCCTTGTCTTTACGGAAGGGGGGCTGAACCATTTCAATTAGTTCCGTTTTTGACTTTTTGGTAGAACTTTGCGGCTTCGTTCTTCCTTCTGTATGTCTCAATTTTCTCAATCTCGCGCTTTCTCCAATACCGTTTCTTGCGCCTAAAGAGACGGTTTATCTCCTTCCTTTTTTCCCTATACCGCTCAGTCGCAGCTGGCATTGCAATTGACTGAAGCATTGCCATAAGTGCAGCGTTCGTTTCATCGATTTTAAAATATAAAAGCATTGTCATACGTGCAGCGTTATTTTCATCGTCTGCTATGCGGCAGTCTTCATCGACGCGGTTTTTAAAATCCAAGTATGGTTGTTGCGGTAGTTTTTATAGAGTCGGAAATGGGTTCTGGTCCAAAAGTTGCGGGAGTTTCCTTGAGTAAGATATGGCTAGCTGTGGTAATTGAAGCTTTCCGATGCGTAGCTTTCTCTTTCGTACGATTTCCACTGTACTTAATATTGTCAGAATCGATGTTAGCTCTTCTTATCCGTCGTACGTCCATTACACTGGATGAGTGCCTTCCATGAATTACCACGGGATTAATTTGGTGTTTTGTTCTTTGATTCTGGAATGCTGGAATCTCGTACCACTGCACGCTGAAAAATATGTCTTTTTTTGTTGTTTGAATGCAAATATTGTTTGGATGCAAATATAATGTGTTTGTAGCTTGTCGCACTCTTGTGTCCAAACACATTGTGTTTGCTATTCAATATACCATGTTTGGGACACAATGATTAATTGGTTATAATGTATGCATTTGTGGCACAAATGTGACTTTGATTGCTGAAAACAAAAGCGTGACAGACAATAAAGGAACAAAGAGAAGCAGATCTTCAATTCGCGAAAACACGGTTTGCAAACATGTACATGGTTCCTGCAATATATTGCGGGGGCATCGTTTTCAGCGTGTGCCTGTCCATAAAAATTGTCTACTGAAATTTTAAGGAAACGTGGAAAATGTTAACATGTTGTGGCTTGAGGATAAAGCCCAAATTTAAGTAAATTACCTGATTTGTGGGAAATACATAATTCTCAACATCTTGAACTTTGACCTCGAGGCGCTACGTGTTAAAGTTGAAGGGACTGGGGAGACCTTCTCACAACCTGTGAGCTGTGTTGTGTCCAGGTTTACACTCACTGATTGGGGCCTACAATTTTACCCCGTTTCCGGACAATATTTTGAAAAGCTTTCCATGGCTAAGTTCTCGGTAGTGTCGCCGTCACTCGAGAAGAGAGTAAGGGGGACGGAGCAAGAGTCGAACGCACGTTCTTACATGCAGGTGCCACACATACCACCATTGCACCACCGACGGTCACAAACAATAATAAAAAAAATACAAAATGTCAACCGATATTCAGAAACCTCCTTTGAATAAAAGTTAAATTATAATCAAAAACAATTGCAGCTTCAATCTCAGATTTTAATTACAAAGTCATAAGTTTGGGGTGGAAAATTCTATAAGGACATAAAAAGCATTAATTGAAATATTCGATTTGAAATTTTAAATACATCATTTGACATTTAAAATGCATTAATTGACATATTAAAAATATCAATTGGTACTCAAATAACATTAGTTAGAATTGAAAACGCATGAATACAAATTGAAAAGATATAAATTTAAATTGAAAAGGCACCCGTTGAAGTTAATACAACAGAAGGTGATTGGCATCAATTGAAATAAACATTGTCTTGCATTGAAATAAAAATTGTATGTCTTGATTTTGAAGTTTATGACCGATTTCGTTAGTTTGGTATCAATTCGATAGGTATCAATTCAGGCACAGTAGTTAGGCATCGGCTGATGAACTTGTCACGGAGTTCGAAGCTAATCATGCCAGTGAGTGTGTGTTGAACTGAATTGTCCATTATTCTAACAAAACCCAACCATTTTTCAATTAGAAAAATGCTCCTGATCCTTTAAGATTGTAGTATGAATTTCTCATACATTAAATAAAAATGTATATCTTGTTGAGGACATCAGGTAACACTTTTTAAAGTATTTCGGCTTAGTTTAATTACTTAAGACCATGTAGCTCACAAATTGTTTAGCCGGATTTAGAAAGAAGAAACGGTTTAAAAAAAAAGAATAATGAAGCATTAGGGGTGTCTCAGTAAGATAGCACTTTTTTACTTTTTTACAACTCTGAAACATGGCAACTGTCACATGCGTTTATTCCGATTATTAAAAATGGAGCGTTTTACGATAGAACAACGCTTTACAATTGTGAAAACTTATTAGAAAAATTTGGAAAGTTATGCTGAGACTGCTCGCAAACTTCGAAAAATTTTTATTCGATAAAGTGCACCTAATGTGTTAACCATTCCAAGAATGGTCAACAAATTTGAAGAAATTGGATTGATTTTGGACAGTAAGACTCCTGTGCGTCAAGGTGCCGGCCCGTCTCTTGAAAATATTGCTGCTGTAAACGACAACTTCAAATTTCACGAAGCGCTACGCAGCGAATTTTGACAAAAGATCTCCGCCTTCATGCGTACAAAATTCAGCTTTCAAACAAAATAATATACACAAAATTGTCGAATTTGGGGCTCAGAAAATCCTCATGCAATCCATGAGAAACAAATGCACCCACAACGAGCAACTGTCTGGTGCGGATTTTGGTCAGGCGGCATGATTGCGCCTTATTTTTTTTGAAGATGAGGCCGAAATAGCAGTGACTGTGAACGGCAATCGTAACAGGAACATGATAACGGAGTTCTTGTGGCCTCAACTGGATAGCATGGATCTGGACAATATGTGGTTTCAGCAAGATGGCGCCACCTGCCACACCGCGCATAAAACAATCGATTTATTGCAGCAACGATTTCCACAACAAATTATCTCAAGGAATTGTGATGTCAACTGGCCACCAAGATCATGCGATTTAAAGCCGTGCAATTCCTTTCATTGGAGTTTCGTGAATTCTCGTGTTTATGCAAATAAACCAGAAACTATTACTGAGCTCAACTGCGAGATCCAACGCGTCATCGTTGAGACACAGCCACATCTCTGTGAAAAAGTCGTGGAAAATTTCATGGAATGAGTAATGGCCTATCATCAGAGCCATGGGGGAAATTTGACGGATATTTTATTTCATTCTTAATCGGAATATGTCTTCTTTACAATTCAATAAAAAAATTATAACTGCCTCCAAAAATACGTGTTTTATTTTAAAACGAAAAAGTGCATTCCTGCTGCGACACCCTCCTTACAAGAGCCGCGTATAGTACCATTGCACCACCGACGGCCACAAACGATCATATACATAAGTAGATACAAATTTTGCGATAGTAAACAGTATAACAATTTTATATTTGTTATATTTGCAGTTGGTTCACATAGAACAAATGATTACAGGTTGGTACGAGTATTCCTTTAATACGATAGTAATTCATGTGACAAATATTGTTTGCATACCAATATAATTGAATAACATAAAATATTTGTATATTCCAGGCCGAAGTTTTTCTTGGAATAAATCTGACGCGGTACAATATTTTGTAATAATATTTTATTGCATGAAAGTTTGGTTTATAACATTTATATGTATGAAATATAATATCGTCTAAATGATCCCTGCGCAAATGTCTGCTCTTTTAACAATATTTTGCATAACATTTTGGCATATTACGGGTGTTATTGCTCCAATTTCTACAATAATGTTATTCTTAAGTATCGTACGCTACGGGTACTGCCCGACTTCACTTTATCTCCAAGTGTATATGAAAAGTCAAAATTCGTTACAATACGCTGAATAGTTGACTTGCTCGGCTAAATAGTTGAAAAGTTGACTTGCTCGGCACAATTTAACGATTATTTAGGTAAAATGTTATAAAAACTTCAACACGTTTTTGGTGCGGTACGTGCTCTCACAGAAAAATTCGTTTGAGACAGCCGAATTAACCGTAACCGAATTAAGAGGTCGTGACAACCAAATTAGAGGTTGGCACAACCTCATCAGAGGTTGGCACAACCTCATCAGAGGTTGACACAACCTCATCAGAGGTTGACACAACCTCATCAGAGGTTGACACAACCTCATCAGAGGTTGACACAACCTAATTGGAGGTTGACACAACCTCATTAGAGGTTGACACAACCTCATTAGAGGTTGTCACAGCCGAATGAGAGGTTGGCACAACCTCATTAGAGGTTGACTCAACCTCATTAGAGGTTGTCACAGCCGAATTAGAGGTTGTTACAACCGAATTTAGATACTGTCATAAACGAATTATTAAAGTTTTTTTTATTATTAAGTGATGATTTATTTTCTTGTATTTTTATAAATGAATCAAAAAGCGAGAAAATAAAATCATATATATGGGGTAATCTATATAAGTAATGGGGTAATCTATATAAATTTGATTTACATGCCTCTTCCAACCTTTATTGAAGTCCCGGCCATCATGGGACACCGCACAAATTCTGACGTGTTGTATCGGTTGCTCTATGTCCAAAGCCGTTTTGTATCCAGACTACCGCAGATATATCTGCTGTTGATATCTGCTTAAATAACATCTGCAAAATAAGACGGTTTAATACAAAATATATTTTACTTACCTTTTTAAAACAATATTTGATTATAAAATTTTAAACGTCAGATTTTAAATACACAGAATTATGTTGTGATAACCGAATTGAAAATGAATTCGGTTGTACCTACAGAATTCATGAGAAATCCGGTTACAGCAACCGAGTTGACGCCAAATTCGGTCGTTGCAACGGAATTAAGGCTAGATTCGGTTATTGCGACCGAATTGAACAAAATTCGATAGTTATTGATGTCAAATTCTAGAATTGATGTCAAATTCTGTTACTACAACCGAATTGAGGTTGTTTGAGACCAGATTCCGTTACCCCAAGTGAATTAGGTACCAATTTAGGTTGTTGCATCCGAATTAATTTGAAATTCGGTTGTTTCAACCGAAATTTTAAAAAATTTAGTTGACTGAGCGAATATAATTTGAAGATTCAGTTGTCACAACCGAATCAATTATGAAACGAGGTTGCTTCAACCGAATTTCGGTTGTGGAGACTAAATTCGGTCGTAACAACCTCAATCCGGTTGTGGCAACCTCAATTCGTTTGTGGCAACCTCAATTCGGTGGTAACAGCTGAATTTACGGTTGCTACGACCTCTTTTCAAACAATTAGTTCTCTGAGTGTGCTCTATAATAAATTGTTATCGGCTGCTTCTGGAACATAAAAAACACCTTCTACTTATAACTTTTATTGACAAACAAATTAAACAAATTTCAACATATTCCTCCAACTGGTTCTATCATTCGCCCTTTTGTTGCCAGTTGGTAACACCAAGGATACGGAGGAATTCTTCTGCCTGGTCTTTCCAGCGGAGTCTTGGTCGTCCTCTTTTCCTGCTTCCACCATGTACGTTATCGAAAACCTTTCGCTCTGGCTCATCTTCGTCCATTCTGATAACACGGCCTAGCCAACGCAATTGACCCAGTATGATTCGCCTAGATATTTCTTCGTCGGAATACAAGTGATATAGCTCTAGGTGTGGCACTCGCCGTCTTCTTTACCAGGACCATATACTTTACGGTTTTTTTTTCTCTGAAATACTCCCAGGTGTTTTTGATCCGCTTGCGATATGACCCAAGTTTCGGAGCCATATGTCAGGACAGGTAAAATGAGAGTCTGGTATAGCTGAACTTTTGTCTGTCGAGAAAGGGCTTTGCTTAAACTGCTTGCTGAGCCCACAGTAGCATCTATGTGCAAGCACAATTCTCCTATTTATCTCCAGGCGGACGTAGTTGTCCTCGTTCACGGCGGATCCAAGGTAGACAATTTCATCAACCACTTCAAAACAAAACCGGTTGTCAATGTTCATGTGCGGACCAAGTCGAGAGGTTTATCTAGTCGTTTGTCTTGTCCTCATTAACAGCAAGACCCACCTTCGCTGATGCTTTTTCGATTCTTAAAAATACCTCTCGCAAATTTCGCCCAATGATGTCTATGTCGTCAGAATACGCCAGCAACATATAGCTTTTCATGTTATTGATCTTGTTCCTATTTACTGCAGTTTTTGTCATTATTATCCCTATTAATATGTTGAAGAGATTGTAGGAAAGTGTGTCGCCTTGTCTCGGTACTTCCTTGCTATAGAATGGTTCGGAGAGGTCTTACCCCACCTTCACTGCTGATTTGGTGTTAGTCAGCGTCATTCTATAGAGGCGGCTCAGTTTCGCCGAAATCCCAAATTCAGACATAGCTTCGTACAATTTTCCCCGTATGGGGCTATCGAAAGCAGCTTTGTAATCGACAAAAATGTGGTATGTATCGATTTGCTTTTCATGGATCTTTACCAGGATATGGTGTAGCGTGAATGTTTGGTCAGTCGTGGACTTTCCTGGTTTAGAACCACACTGATAATGTACAATCAGGCTTTCAAGAATTGGCTTTAGTCTTTCACATAATACGCTCGACAAGACCTTATATACGATGGATAAAATACTGATACCGCGATAGTTGGAACAGACACACGGATCACCCTTTTGGAATACAGGACATAATACACCGAGGCTCCAATAGCCAGGCAAGGATTCCCCCAACTATATACCGCATATAAATTGATGCATGTGGGCTAGCAGTACTTCGCCACCTGCCTTAAAAAGTTCAGCGGGTAGCACAACCACACCAACGGCTTTACTATTCTTAAGCCGGGAGATTGCCATTCTAATCTCGCCTTGGTTGAGGAGGTCCATTCTACACTGTCTTCCACAATCATTACCTCCTGATCTTCAGTGGAAGAATCTTAGCGGTTTAGTGCTGAAAAGTGGTCTCTCCACATTTTAAGCACACTCTGCTTATCAGTCACCAGATTCCCATTCTCGTCCTTACAGGAGGGCAGCCCATCATTCGGCCCGTTATTCGATCTTCTTACCCTCTGTACATATAAATTAGTATTGATAATTTAGAAAGTTATGTTGACCCTACTTGAAATTTCGGGGGGCGTGGGAACATAAATGTACTAATATTTATACGACGATGAAAATAAATTAAAAGATAAATTAAAATATAAGATAAGATATAAGATAACTTAAAAGATAAATTATAAATATTTCTATAAAATATGTATAACTTATTAAAAAAAATTTACAGAACACACATTTTTCAACAGCTTCGTTCTCTAAAAATTAATTTTTCACCATCTTAGGTCCTTGCAAATTCACTGCTAAAAATTATTTAAATATTTTTCCTAAACTGGAAGTTATTAATATTTAAAGTTAGGCACTGTAAACAATTTCATAGTACAGACCTCAAATTCAAACCTCGATATCTCCCACAAACATGAATAGTTTTCGTAAAAACAAGCATGACGCACAAGTAGGGTATGACAAACGTTTTCAAAAATTGTTATCAAAATTTAAATACCCTTAAAACAAGTACAGACAGTGGAATCGACGTTAACACACCCGAACCTGTCATCTATTTGGTCTGAGTTCCATTACAAAAAAAGATTGTGTTCCTTAACATCCCATGAAGGGATTGGGGAGAGCTTCTCACAGTCAGTGAGATGTGCGCTTTCTAATTTTACACTCACTGATTGGGTTCTACACTTTTACACCGGTTCCGAATGGTATTTTGAGAAGCTTTTTCATGGCAAAATACTCGATAGTGCCGCCGTCACCATGCGAGGTGACCGCCGCTGAAAGAATTTTAAGGTGGTCAGAGCTGGGATCGAACCCTGGATCTCCTGTACAAGAGGTGCGCATACTAATCTTTGCACCACCGACGGCCCCAACATTTATATGGAAGGTCCACAAATGGGCATAGCGTGTTTGTTCATTTGTGATTACCCAATAGTCTTTTACAAAGTATTTGTTGAAAATATAACGTGTTTCTAGCTTGTCGCAAATATTCTATACTTGTGTCCAAACACATTTTGTTTGCTATTCAATATTACGTGTTGGAGACACAATAATTATTATGTAAGAATATATGTTTTTGTGTTTTTTTGAAAACCATTAAAGACAAAAACGAGATAAAAAAGCAGCAGATCTTCGATTGATGAGAACAATGCTTGCAAACATGTACAAGTTTCCTGCAATATGATGCAGCGGCAGTTTGTTTTTCAGCGTGCAAGTATCATTAAGATTGGTTGTGGTTTACGAGAGACATAATGTCGATCAACCGTATTACCTCCCGGGTTGTAAGGAAGGTACCAGAATTAAAATGGGAAACAATTCATTGAAGTGTGGTTTTGTGGGAGTTATCCTGTCGAGCAACCAGCTGTTCATCGACACATTTGTGTGGGAGCTACCAAAATGGATGTGGCAAAATCAGTCTTGTTTTAGTCGGTGACTGATGTTTGGCGTTCGATTAGGATCGCAAGTGTTTTACGTGATTTATCATACAGACAACCCAGACCACCACTCTTTATTTTATTGTAGGTACAAGGATGTAAATGGGGACCTCGTATATTTTCTCCGGTTAAGTAGACATTTACAGATTATTAAACAATGCCTGAGTTGAAGCTATTCGCATATACCAGAGAAAAGTTTTAGAAGAAACATGATTTTGTATAAAATATGTTAATTTGTAATCCTGTTTCAATCCCACACTAAGTCTAGAAAAATAATAGACTTGGCTCAATCGCCTTAAAAAGTTATAACATGAATTTCGTCCAAAGATACCAAGCGGCTAATATGGATATTTCTATGCGTTCAATTGTTTTCCGTATTAAATTATATATGCCCACATCCCTACACAGAAACAAATAGTTTTTCAATTCAATTAAAAAATTCGAAAATTCAAACAAAATATTAATTGAAAATCCTGTGATAAAAAAAAATCACATATCAGCTACAATATTTGTAGGTTGTTTATTGGAAAAATATTATTTTTCAATCGATGCAAAATTTCACCCATCTACGAAAATATTTGTACGTTATTTATCACTAATATTTTCGTTTTTAGTCGATGAACAATTTGACATATTATCAAACTAAATTGTATCTCAGTTTTCGTTTTGTCTTCGATCCGAAGTATTTTTAGAAAATTTGTTTATTAAAAAAAAAAATTAAACAGCCGCGGTAGGATTCGAACTGATATCCACTGCAAGATCGTTTCGATGTTTGTGACACAGCGTCTTTTCGGGCAGCGTCTAGCCCGTTATGTCCACCGGCTGCCTGTACAAACTTATCTCTAACTGAAGTTATGTGATTGTTCGTATCGTATTTACTTCCTTAAATATTGGGGTATTTCTTACGAATTTTTTTGTTGGTACCATTTATGGATTTTAATTTTAATATTTGACTAATTTGTCAGTATTTCAATGAAAAATGTAACTGAGTGCTGAGATTTTTCACGTACCAATTTTTTTGTTAAAATTTTACAGTCGCCTTATTTTTCTGTGTATGGGTGAGCGAATTAAAATTTCTATGATCACTTAACGATATCCCCGTCAATAGGAAAATATACCAATATTTGATCTTATTTTCGTTTCAATATATTTCCGCATTAATTGAGGAGGTTCTTTTCAAAACTATACTTTACCACTTTTTGTATTTTTGCACAATTTGAGAAAATAGTTTTTTAGGAATGCAACTTTTGACGAAAATAGAATGTATAGAATCATTTTTCAATATATTTTTATATAATATATTTTAAAAAATATATTTATTTTTATATTGAAGTACTTTTTTAAGAACAGAAGTGGTACTCTTTTTAGGAAAAGGTTATTTTTTAAAGAAAACGTACTTATTTTCAGAAAGTCGACTTTTCTCAAGAAAAGAAAAGAAAAGAAAAGGTATTATTCTATTTTTAAGAAAAGGTACATTTAAGAAACGGAATTTTTGTATGAAAAGGTATTCTTTTAAGAAAAGTTATTTTTGTTTTTTTTTAGAATTGGTCCTATTTTCCAGAATAGGTACATTTTAAAAGTAGGTACCTATCTCAAGAAAAGTTAGTTTGTGTCACCAAAAAGGTACTCTTTCAAGAAAATTTAGTTTTTTAAGAAAAGGACGTTTGTTATAAGAAAATGTAGGCTTTTAAGAAAAGGTACTTATTTTAAAAAAATACTTTTCTTTAAGAAAATGTACTTTTTGTAATAAAATTTACATTTTTTTTAAACGAAGGTTTTTGTTTAAGATAAGGTTTTTTTTAAGAAAATGTACTTTGTTTAAGAATGTGAATAGGTATTTTTTTTAAGAAAATATTTTTTTTAAATTCTTTCACCTTGGCTTTTCAAAATTAATTTTTATTGGGTTCAAAACTACAATTTATACTAAATATTGGTTACAGACTCCTTTAAACAAGAAAAAAAAATTCCCATTAAACGAGAAATTTCCCAACATATCCTTAGCCTCGACACAAACGAAAGCAAAAGTAAACAATATATTTAGTTGAAAATACTGGGTTGTTGTATTGTTGTTTAATTTTTTTTAATTTGCGCGGCTATCCCGCAACGTACGATAATGAACTTCGTTCCAAAAATACAAAATCAGTTATGTTGTAGGTGGAATAGTCAAATTTTGAAAGGAATCTCCTCAGTTAATTTTTTTTAATTTCCAATTGATGACTTTTGAATATAAAATCCAATAGATTGATGTTTAATGGCAATCGATTTCGATATAAATTAAATAGGTTAATTTTAAATTGCAAATGGAATTTAACTGATGTGTTTGAATTTAAAATATAATTGTAGAAATCCAATAAAATTTACCAAATATTAAAGTACTTCTCGACAAATCTTAATCCGTCTCTGGCTCTCAATAAAAAAAAAATTGTTTCGCATTACATTCCATGAAGGCATTGGGGAGAGCTTCGCATAACCAGTGAGCTGTGCGGTTTCTAGTTTGTTACTCACTGATTGGGAACTACGGTTTTTACACCGATTCCGAATGGTATAAATGCAACACTAACCGTTGCACCACCGACGGCGGCAAAATTAGTTTAAAAGTGACTAATTCGTGAAACAAAAATTATCTTTCCTTTTGCCTGTTACTCAGTTCTGTGGTAAAATTTCGTAAGTTAAATCTATTACAGGATTATTCTCATCAAGCTGTGAAAACTATATTGGGTAAGAAAGTAATTTCGGTTTTTTTTGTTCAACGTAATTTCAATTATTTTTTTCAAATAATTAATTTGTATCTGTAATGTAGGTACCATTATGTTCAACGTCCTTCTGCCATCTTAGCATGGAACAACACAGTTTGTAGGTCTTCTTCTATATTGAAGGATTTCTCATTAAACAAGTTTGCAGATGCCGGACTATATGGTAGATGTGGTATCACTTCTTACCAATCTTCACCATTTTTTCCCGAGTCTGCAAAGATGTGTGAGACCTAGTGTTTACGTGATGGAACTTTGCAACTTACCAATTCAGGTCGTGTTTCTTTCACTGCCCCATCAAGGTTCGTTAATTGCCAAAAATTGACGTCAAGATTTATGGCTGGATTTTTAGGAAGCAGTTCAAAATAAATTACTCCCTTAAAATCCCACCAAATGGACAACATAACCTTTTGTTGCTGCAGTTCTGCCTCCTTTGATTAAGTTTGAGCGAGTTCATCGAGCTTAGATCAGGATCTCCTTCGGTTGGCATTGTATAGGGAATCTGTTACTCATCTCCAGTGGCAGTGCGTTTAAAAAATGGTTAACTTTTGTAGCGCTTGAGCAGTAAATGGCAAGAGCTTATCCGCTTTGTTTAGTGGATTTCATTCAGCTCGTGTGGAGGCCAAATATCAATCTTTCTGAAAAGTCCAAGCCGTTTCAAATGGTATGCAATAGCTGTGTTCGGCATCCTAAGCTCGAAACGTTTCGGTCAGATTCGATGACTTTGATTTCGTTCTCATCAACCTTATTTGGCCTCCTGCTCCTGTGTCCATTTTTGATCGTGAAATTTCCAGAATGAAATTTTTGAACCAGCATTAGCATATGTGTTCTGTTAAAACATCCAAACCATACAAGTCGCACATATCCCAGTGTGATTCACAACACGATTTAAATGGAAACTGTCCACTGAAAATAATATGACATATCACCAATTTAAGCTTGAAGTGTCAGATGTGCAACTGTATAGCAAAGTGTCAGCTGTGTAACCGTATAGCAGAGAATTTAGTCAGATGGTCAAAAGCATTTCAAGATTAACAAAAGCACCATCTAAAGGGTTTTTCAACAGAGACGCTACAAAAGTAAATCGATAGGGACAGCAAACGACGCCATATTTTTCCCCGCTCTTTCGACATTTCTCTTCAGTAAGGTTTGCCATTTCATCATGGAAAGATATACAAGCCAACAACGAGTCGAAATTATTAAAATTTACTACCGAAATTTGGAGTCAGTGGCCTCAACTTTAAGAGCGCTACGTCCAATTTCTGAATTCTGAAATCTGAATTTCATTTCTGGCTGAATGGCTTCGTCAATAAGCAAAATATGCGATATTGGTCAGACAGCAATCCACACGTAATCCATGAGTCATCATTGCATCCCGAAAAAATTACGGTTTGGTGAGGTTTATGGGGCGGCGGCGTCATTGGGCCGTACTTCTTCCGTGATGATCAAGACCGGCACATTACTGTGAATGCGAATCGCTACCGTTCAATGATAACCGAATATTTTTGGCCCCAATTGGATAATATGGACTTGGAGGACATGTGGTTCCAACAGGACGGCGCCACAAGCCACACAGTGAATGCCACAATCAATTTATTGGAAACCCAGTTTGGTGAACGTGTTATCTCACGAAATGGCCCAGTCGATTGGCCGCCACGGTCGTGCGATTTGACGCCGTTAGATTATTTCCTGTGGGGCTACGTCAAGTCTATGGTCTATGCCAACAAGCCAGCGACGATTGATGAACCTCGTACGAATATCGAACGTGACATTGCAGCAGTATCGGCCGATTTATGCTTGAAAACCGTCGAAAATTGGGTTCAGAGTCTGAACTTCTGCAAGCGTGCCCGTGGTGGCCATGCAAAAGAAATCGAGTTCCATACATAATGGCATCGAACGTACTTTCACAGGAATAAAGAATTTCATTGATATCTAAAACCGGTTTTCTATTATTTAAAAAAACTTTTGTAGCGCTCTTATTGAAAAACCGGATATATGAGAAAACCGAAGTTACTTTCTTGCCAACACGCTGAAAAATCTGTAGTTTTTTGTTGTTTGGATGCAAATATAACATGTTGTCGCAAATATGATATACTTGTGCCCAAACGCATTGTGTTTGCTATTCAATATTATGTGTTTGAGACACAATGATTAATATGTTATAACATATGTGTTTGCGACCCAAATATATTTGTTTACAAACACAAATATATTAATACAGCCGTGTTTGTTGCACTGTTAATGCTCTCTCGAGAGTCAGAGAACAAAAGAGGGGCAACGAGTGTGTATATTTTGTAAGTGTGTATCTTGTTTTACATTATTCTCTCAGTGAGTGATTCATAAATATTCCTGAATGTGCGTGTAAATGGTCGTCAATGGTTCATCGGACAGGATATCCAAAGCGATTGATCAGTGAAAAAATATTAAACAAACGCTCGGACGGTTAAATGGTTTCAGATGTTGCTTTGGTTCTTGTGTATGTGTTTCGTATATACATACATATGTATGTGGGCTACCAACGTGAGAAACGATTTTGGGGAAAATAATTGGAAAGGGCAACAACGTGAATCCCTGGCGGACCATTTGTGAAATATAATAAAAAAATACAAGTAATTAATACACGCTTGGCTTACATGAACTAGAGTTGTATATAAGTATATTGTTTGTGAAGCAACGCATAGTGATAAACAAGGCATATTTGAAACCTTCTGAGTCATTTTAAATATTTTAATTTTTTGTATTAATTATTTATTTTAATTATAATAAATAAAGAAAGAAAGAATAATTCGTTTCTAAATATTAGGGATCTTCGATCGATACTAAGTCGGACATGTGAATTGCACGATGCTATCAATTCAGGCACAGTAGTTAGGCATCTGATGATAAACTTGTCACGGAGTTCGAAACTAGTCATGCCAGTGAGTGTATGTTGAACTGAATTGTCTATTATTTCCAACAAAACCCAACCATTTTTCAATTAGAAAAATGTTCATGACTTGTAAGCTTGTAGTATGAATTTCTCATACTTTAACCAAAAACTAAAAGGTATTTTTTTTAAGAGAATGTACTTTTTTAAAAAATTGTTTTTAGAATTGGTCCTTTTTAAAGAATAGGTACATTCTTAAGAGTAGGTACTTACCTCAATTAACGTTATTTTGTTTCTTAAAAATAAAATAATACCTTGTCTTTTCTTGAGACAAGTAGCCTTTCTGAAAATAAGTAAATTTTTCTAAAATATAGCCTTTTCCTAAAAAGAGTACCAAGTCTTTAAAAAGTACCTGTTCTTAAAAAAAAGTACTTCTTTGTAAAAAAAATTCATACTCTTATGGCTTTTTCTTACAGAAAGTACTTCTTCTTAAAAATAGAGTACCTTTTCTTAAAAAAACATTAGGTTTTAATAAAAGAAGTTCCTCTCTATAAAAAAGGACCATTTCGGGAAAATAAATACATATTCTTACAAAAGGGGCCTAAAAATATCCTTTTAAAAAAAATACATTCTACAAAAAGAAATTGACTTAAGAAAAGTTTATCATTTAATACAAATTATCGTATATTTCAACGGGCGCCTTAGGTGTGTTGGAACTAACTAGTGCATAATATATAGCGAAAGGAACTTCGTTCCAACCGGGTGTCCCCTGACACCTCATGTAATTTGTATCATCATCAATATATAGCAATCGAAAGCATCGTGGGTATGTAATCGTGGGTAAGTAACAAGGAAATTGAAGAGCCACGTAAGCGAAAATCATGATATTTCTAACCAAGTTTCTAAGAGCTTTTCTTAAAACATTGAAAAGCAATGTTTAAATTCTGAACTCCAAAATGCAACCCCAATTCCAAAACCAAACGTATTGAAATGTTTTTTATTAATGGTACCAATTAGAGGGAAATTTAACAACTCCGTGACTTTTTAAATAAAAAAAGGATTATTTCTCAAAATAGTCTTCTTTTAGCTCGATATATTTAGTTCAGCGCTTTCCCAATTGTTGTCTTATTTCCAAATAATAGGCATTCTCAAGCTCCACAAATGAGACGTTTGTTTCACTCATGACCTCTTCATTCGGTCCAAGTCTCTTACCGCCAGCCATTTCTCCAGGTTTGGAAATAGAACGTAGATACTGGGGGCTAAATTGGGAGAATGTGGCGGATGAGGTATCAATTTTATTTATGGATTTTTGCCCTGGCGACTACACATCTGGGCACAGGTACGTTGTCATAATCAAAGATCACTTTTTTCTTTTCCAAATTCGGTCGTTTTTGCTACAAATCAATATGGAGAATCTAACCAATAGCTGTAAATAATATTCACCGGTGATCGTTTTACCATTTTCAAGGTAATCGTTATGAATGACACCGCATGTATTCCAAAAATACTGTTGTCATGATCTTGTTGGCCGACAGACCCACCCTGACCGTCTTTGATACAAGTTCACCCCAATATGTCCACTGTTTTGACTGTTCCTTAGTCTCTGGTGTATTGTAGTGGATCTATGTTTCGTTCATGGTTATGAAACAGTATGCTAAAACCCAATCGGAATGTGGTTGAACGAAGCCAAATACTCCTTTGAAGTTGTCTCACGCTTGCATTTATGGTCGAGTGTGAGTAATCGCGGCACCCATCGTGCGGATAGCATTTTCCTGTTAGAATATTCATGTAAATTTTAATACACCCGCTCAGTTACCATGACTACAACCTCAGCTACCTCACGCACTTTCATTCTCCGATCGTTTAATATCATTCCATGGATATTATAGACGATGTATGGCGTGAAGTCCAATTTTGGGCGGTCTGAATGTTCGGCTCTCCTCAATCCCTTCATGGGATGTTATGGCACTCCTTTTTTTATTTATTTATTTATTATTATTTTTTTAATATTCGGTGTCACTTGTGCTGGTATGATCACAACGGAAATCAGTCAACCACTTTAAAACCATCGAGTTTGATGGTGCAGACTCCCCATAGTATTTATCAAGCCTTTCGATGAAGGTTTTTCTACGCACAAAAAAAGAATGCTGGCAGTGCACACACTAAATTCACATTTTTCCATTTTCGTCGTAATTCACGAGGTTGTCTGCTTTCAATGTCTGTCAAACACAAACTAAATGACGCTCCTTGCTTAAAATTGTACAGTATTCTATTACCAGAGGGTGGTGGGCAGGTGCAGTCTTGATTTTGAATTAATTACGAGGAAATAACATAAAGTCACAGAGCTGTCAAACCTTCAATTACGAAGAAGCACGTGAGTATACAAATTATTCATTCTACTAAATTGATAAATAAGTTTTCACAAATAAGCGCATGTTACAAAAACGCAAACATTAGCATGTTTAATTCCAAACATGCATGCGTTTAAGTAGAAACATATTCATGTTTCATCCCAAATATAGATATACTTACGTGGAAACATTCATGTGTTCCAAACGTCGATATACTTACGTTGAAGCATGTGCGTATTTCCTTCCAAACATAATTATATTTAGAAGCAAATTATTTTATGGTATATATATATACATTATTTATTACAATTAATGTTTCTAAATTCAGTTTTCAATTGTTACATTTCTTTAAATGTTCACAGCCTAAAGGCTCGGGCAGACAAAGAGCTCCACATTGTTACTTTTTCAGTCTCTTTCCCCGAAATAGATTCTCACTTTGGTAGTACACAGCCATACGAATGAGATACGAAAAAAGCAGAGCAACAACACAAACTAATTAAACATCCCGGGCCTTTATTCTTTTTTCAGATCTGCTTACAACTAAGACTGAGAATAATCTTTCCTTGTCTCTCTTTGCCCCTCTTTAATACTCTTGCCCTCGACAGTGCATAGCGGCAAATCAATTTTTGGAGTAAACACTGAAACAAACACAGTTGTATTTGTATCACAAACACAGCCATATTTGGGTCACAAACTCATATATTCCAAAATTTTAATCATTGTGTCGCTAACATGTCATATTGAACAGCAAACACAATGTGTTTGGACACAAGTATACTATATTTGCGACAAGCTCGAAACACACGTTATATTTGCATTCAAACAACAACAAAATTAAGATTTTTCAACGTGCACCCACAAGTGATGTGCGGTTCCGCTTTTTTGAAGAACCGATTCTGTCGATTGCAGTTCCGAGAAGAACCGGGTATTTAGACTGGTTCCGGGTCTCAGCAAATTGCTGTCCAATAGAGGCTTAAGTGTAATATCTTGGTATAAGAATAAGAAATTTGATAAAAATACACATTTTCATACCCTCAAAGGTTAATACTTTTGGATCTTTTGAGCTGAGTCTTGTTATTTTGAAACCGTTTTACGGTTCTATTCAAACTGTTTTTCAGTTCTGTTGGAATCGCTTCTCGGCCTTTTCGGAACCGTTTTGAGTTCTTTTGAACCCGTTTTTTGTTCTTTTAAGAAACGTTTTCTGTTCATTTGGCCCCGTAATTCGGTCCATTTGGAATCGTGTTCGGTTCTTTTGGAACCGGATCGGTCGGGTCTCGTAAAGGAATCGTTCTGCAGATCCGGTTTCTCGATTCTGTGCATCACCGGTACCCACAGAACAATTTCTTCCGAACTGTCTAATCTCAGATGACATCTGGAAAATACCTGATGTTTGACCAGAAATTTAATTTCCATCAGATATTTAACAGAGCAGTCTGCACATTTTCAGAACTTTTGTCTGCCGCTTCTGCACATTTTATAGAGTATCCTGCTATATACATATATGCGACTAGGCTGCATATTCTCTGGAAATTGATCAGACATTCAAACAAATTGGCAAAATTTCCCTCTAAGATTTAACATAATAGTCTAGAAATTTTTTGAACTTTTGTCAGCTGTCTCTGCATATTTTCTGAATTTATCATTCGATTTCTATGCGACTTGTCTGCACATTATCTTAAAAGTCCCATTTTCATTGGTTTTCTATCATTATACCCGCAACACTTAATATGATTTTGTTAATTCACATTCTTTTAAAAATATATTTCGATAATAATCCAAATATAAACGATTGCTGCCACGATTGCTGCCACAATGCGTAAAACGGGTCAGAAAAGGGTCGTTACAAAGGCTGAGGAAAAGGTAGGAAATGGTGGTCGATGTTTATTTCAGGGATTATTTCTGGACTCTGTCCAGACATGTCGAAATATCCCAACGAATTTTGCTCCGCATTCTAACAGAAATCAGTCTGACAAATTGGAATATCCTTCCGAATTCTTGTTAACCGCTAATACAACTTTCGGTAATTTTGCAGACTTTCTGTACGATTTTTGACCGAATTCGGAAGAAATCCCAGTGAACAACTGAACATTGAACATTGACTTTCATTTGAGTACCCGCACTTACCTCTTACTACATAGTTACCTTTTTGAGTTGTATATCCCAAGTGGCAGTTTCTTCCACTCTGGCATCTTTTCCCCCATTCCGTGGAATATTCTAAAGACGATTCTATATATGACCTTTTGCAGCGTATTGACCCAAGATTGAAAACCTGAAGTTAAATAGTTCACCCTACGAAACATCAGAATTTGTATACTTTCGATTCCATTTATAATTAAAAAAATGTTTCAAAAAACAGAACGGAAATTTAAATATAATTGAATATATAGTAGAATTTCAATAATCCAAATTATTTGAGCTCAATTTAGCTTTTTATTTTCGATATTTCGCTACACCATTGGGCAGCATCTGCAGGAAATACAATCAAAATTAAAAAATTAAAAATAATGGCTTTTGGTTGCAAAATGTCGAACAACCAAATACACTCATTACATAGAATTTAGTTGCGCCAACCGATTTGAGAGTAAATTCGGTTGCCGCAACCAAATCTTAAAAAAAATTGTTGTTGTAACCAAATAAATTTTAAATTTGACAGCAGCGGCAGCATTCATTGAAAACTCAGTTGCAGTAGCCGGATTTTTCCTAAATTCGATTGTTGCAACCGTATCATTGCAAAAATTTGATTGTTGGAAACGAAATATTCGGTTGTCGCAACCAAATTTTTAATACAACAAGGTTTTGTTACAGAGTAATTTTGCGATCTTTGGAAGTTGCTTTGGATCAGGAAATTCAGTTGAATTTAAAATTTTTTATTTAACTAATGGTAAATATAAATGGCATCATTGTTGCCCACTGTTTCCAACCGCACTCTGCTTATTAAACATGCTTTTAACAGAAACGGGTTTACGCTGGAAGCACTAAAACGCTAACACAAAACTAGTGTCATGTTTTAATATGCTCGGATGCCTTAAACACCTTCAGCAGTTGAGGTTATAGTTTTAGTTGGTATCAGCCACAGCAGGCAGGCAGTTATAGCCAAATCCATGTTGCCCCTTCTGCTTGTCCCTCGAAGCGTTAGCGTGTCTCTGTGTTTCCTAATACTACGACCATAAGCACATATACATTTATACAGACATGAATATGATTACTCACACACATGCAATAAAGGGTTCTTTATTGTAGAAATACTACGAGCCGAAAACTGCGTGATGTGTCCTGGAAGTAGTCATAGTAGTCCAGCATTAGTACTAGATGGTGTTCTAGTTCTTATAGCCAATGTCATTGCAGGTTCAACTCATATAACCATTGAGGTGGTATCCAGTGAGATCGTGTGTTTTACGTAAACACACATACATTCACACACGCAAACACACACACACACTTTTATAATGACGCTTTTAGATTTTGTTGATTTTGCTGCTGAGGCTGTTGTTGTTGTTTATTATAAATGTATTATGATTCGCTTGTTGGTCATATTAAACACACTCACAAACACACTCAAAATATGTACATACCCAGTAAACAATTTCCTCCGTAATTGGTCAGAAATCTATCAGACACCCTGCACAAGTTTCTGATTCTGATTCTAATCTATCAGACACCGTGCGCAACCTCCTGATTATGATATTCTGAACATACAGAAAATCGTATACAAGAAATCGGAAAGATTTGTCTAAGGATATTCGGAAGAGTGTGCAGATTTTTCGGACAGATGTCTGCGAGAATTCTGAAGGATGGTTGAATTCTGAACGTAGTTGAAGGAAGTACGCATTAAGTCTAGCTAAATATCCGACAAAACTTCGTCCGTTTTCTGACACTTAGTCCGATACATCGTACCAATTTAGCAGAGATGTGTGAATGAACAGCCGAGCATGGCCCGACTTTTCCAGAGAATACAATTTAAATATTTGCATTATTTTCTTTTAATTATTTTATTTTTAATATTACATTTACAAAGAATACAAACTAAATATTTTTCAAAAACAATACTTCACGGTAGCACACAAATAAGTTAATTCTGACCTTTTGCTTTATTTCACGACCTGCGAAGTGTTAACCACTCGATAACTCAATTGTTACTGAGAGCGGATGGAAATAAGCAAACAAAGCAATGCCGATAAAACAAAAACAATCAATTCCCCGCAAACGTACAGTTTACATATTGACGCATGGTTTCTGGATGAAACCAAATCCAAATACCTTTCAGAGAATGTGCAGAATCGTCCATGATTCTTGAAATTATAAAAAAATCAAAGAGTCCCATAAGAGAATGTGCAGACATGTCTTACAATTCCCGTATGAAATGTTAGAGAATGGTATTCTGCGCTGATTCATCTGACAGACAATGTGCAGAATAATCGTTTAAATGTCTCCAGGAAAATTCAAGAGAATTTACAGATATCCAATACGTCGCTACTAACTTTTTACTGAGTACATATGTGCCCAGCAAACCATATGTTCAGAGTTCTTACAGAAATCTGCCCGAAGGTCGACAAATAGTTCATATTTCGGATCCGAAAAACGTGTTAAAGGGCAGAGATGAGCTGTACATGATACATGTGAGGAAATTCCGAAGTATTGTACAGATTTCTTAACAAATGCTGAACTACAATCGTAGGAAATTTGACGTGTCTTACAAAATTGGGAAACAATTCTGATCTTACGTCTTAATAAATTCTGACGTTTTTTCCCATACATTACAGCAATATTTGAATTTAGATAATTGAAATTTTTATTTAGATAAATTATGAGCTAACAAAGAGATCATCTTATCTGATCTTAAGGATAACGAATGACAACAGAAATATGATCTCCTGTATCGAAAGTCTTACTCCACGTCATTATTGCTTCTATATGACTAACAAAGAGAGCAAAACAATAAGAAGAAAACCCAATGGAAAAAATGTTCCTTCAAACTTTTTTCCCCATTACATCATATTAAGGGATTAGGGAGAGCTTCTCACAACTAGTGAAAGTTGCGTTTTCCAGTTTTACACATACTTTACACCAGTTCCCAACAATATTTGTATGGCTAAATACTCGATAGTGTCACCGTCACTAAGCGAGATGGAACAGTGCTGGAAGGTCCTCCAAACATCCGAGCATTTGTTGACTACTCGAAAGCGGATCCACTATTCGATAGGAAATACCACACTCTCATACCGGAAAGGTATTGCTGGAACAAAGGAGTTCTTGGTGAAGAGAGATATGTAAATTTCTACACGGATAATTCGAAAATGAATTATCAGGTAGGGTCTACTCTAGGGAACTAGGGTTGTTTCTTGCCCGTAGATTAGCTGATCAATGTAGCTTGTATCAGGCTGAGAGATTGGGTACAAGAGAATCGACCAAATAATAGTCCAGCAGTCACTGGGGGCAATGGCTTCCCTGACAGTCAGCCGATCATCAAGTCCCTGGAATCAGTAGTACTATATTCAACATCTGCACAGGACTGCCGCAAGTCTCTTAACGAGATAGTCCAGCAGTTCGATATTCACATCATGTGGGTGCCAGGGCTCAGAGACATTCCAGGGAACAGCAGAACGGATGAGCCGGCTAGACTAGTGCCTTAGAAAGAAATTTAAGGTGGCCACTACACTACCGACGACCTTCAGACTTAGAGATCAGAAATCGTTCCGAAAATAAAGGCAAGACAATAACTGAAAAAACTTAAAACCTTAAAACAAAAATTTGTATTACAAAAAATTCCTCAGGCAAGGAGTTTTGAACTCGTTTCGAAACCATTCAAAATAAACAAAATTCTTCAGAAAAGCCTTGCAGAGTTCGTTACGAATCAGTGTAGAAATGTCGGAACAAAAGACAAAAAAGTTTGAAAACTCCAAAAATTCCTCAGCCTTCATTTTCAGGAATCCGTCCGTTATGTTGGATAAATAAAATTCCTTAATTAACGAAAGCGTTCAGTAATTATTCTCGATTTTTCTGATGTCAGACATTGTCGCAATATTTCTGTTTGCTGGGTGCTTATGTATGTGTATTTTCCGTATATTCACGTACACAATACTAACAACGGTTTTACTCTTTATGTATTTAATTGTGTTTGTCCATTTATTGGTGCGTATCTAATGTGTACTTAGGAAAAAGGTGTAAAACTAATACCTTGAGGTTCAAATTGTACAAAATACACGCAGAGTCAATAAAAAAAGTTCAAAATTTATTTTCAAAATATATCTGTACCAAGGAGTTGCCAGTCTACTCCTAAAATCTGTAAAATTTATCTCGATAATATATAAATAATTATTCTCCACTGAATACAATTTTTTTCCTGCCATCACGTTATATTTGTGGGAAAATTGCAAAATTCCATAAGAAAGTTTAAAAATCAATATAATACAGGACGCCTCATATGAGAGCATAACAGCGAAGATACAATTACAGCGAAAAATATTTAAAAAGAGGTTGTGCCAACCGTAAAGTGGATTGTTGTCACCGAAATTTTTCTATGGGTCAGATATGATATAACCGTAAACAATCTGTGCCCCACGTTCATCTCACCAGAACCATCATAAAGCTGCGTTCTTGCAGGATATGCTTATACATACGTCGCTAGGGGTGTGCCAACATGCTCCAATTCCTGTTGAACCTGTAAGGTAGTCCCTAGTCTGGCCAGCACATCCGTTTTGCTTTTCCCCGGAATGTCTCTGAACCCTGGCAGCCACATGAGGTGAATATCGTACTGCTGGGTCTCCTCATTGAGAGATCTGCGATAGTCCGCGGCAGATGTCGAATACAGGAATACTAATTGCATGGACTTGTTGACAGCCTCAAAGACTGCTGGACTATTATTCCTTGGCCACTCGGTCACTTCTCTTATAGCCAATATTTTTGCCTGCTACACGCTGCAATGATTAGCTAATCTACGGGAAAGTAACAACCCTAGTTCCCTAGGATAGATTCCGTAGCCTACCTAATCATTCATTTTCGAACCACCCGTATAAAAATTCACATACAATACCAGAAACTCCTTTGTTTCAGGAATCCCTTTCCGGTATGAGGGTATGGTACTTCTGATTGAATAGTAGTTCCGCTTTCGAGTAGTCGACGAGTGCACGCATGTTGGGAGTACCTTCCAGCACAGTTACATGACCGACTACGACCTCTTGTGAGAGTTGCATTTGCCTAATGGCAGACGTAGAAGACATCTGCCTGCCTATAATATCCATTGGCAAGAAGTATAACATTACATTCAGAGCATCAGTGGGAGTGGTGCGCTGAGCACCCGTGATGCACATCGTAGCCATTCTCTGAATCCTAGTCAGTAGAGCACAATAGGTAGGTTCATCAAGCCCGTACCACCACACGGTAACTCCACACACCTTTATCAGTCTCACCACCGCTATATAGACGCAGGCAACAATCCTCGACAAAAATTCCCACTTACAACCTATAGCCCTCCTGTAGGTAGGATTACCGTCCCCTTTTTCACCCTTTCCACTAAGTTGTGTCTGAAGCTAAGCTTGCTATCCAAAATAAAACCCAGGCATTTGGCAAACTCTGCACGCTTTATTCCAAAATCATTCACAGTGATTGGTTCAGTGGTAGGTATTTTATACCTTCAAATAAGAAGGAACAGATCGGTCTTGTCCTGGCCCATTTTCACCCGCCTATCTGCCCAAAGTCCGTAAGCGACCTTAGCGAATGCCCCTTAAGGTACTGGAACACTTGCCTCTTATATCAATTGCCTCATTGTCTGCATAAGCAATAATTCTCGAAACCGTATTTTCAACATTGACCAGCATTCCATTTAGGGCAAGATTCCATAGAAACGGGCACAAGACCCCTCCTAGAGGTGTGACTCTGTTAACATATGTACCTCGTTGAGGTTGAGGTGCCCAATTCGGCTGTGACACGTCTCCTGGTGAGCTTCTATAAGTCGCATAAGATCCACGATCACCCTAAGGGCCTATGGCGCCGATACTATCGCATTTGGAGTGATATTTTTGAATACACCCTCAATATCAAGAAATGGTACCAACGTATACTCCTCAGCAGCCAACAATTTCCTATGTATTCCACCAGTTCACGCAGTGCTGTCTCTGTAGAGCTGCCCTTACCGTACGTATGCTGTGTACCAGATAACAATCACCCGAAAATGCATGACTATCAGCCGTTCCAAAGTGTTCAGTAGGAGCGATTATAAGCTTATAAGCCTAAAGTCTTTCGGATCAGTCCGAGAGGCCATTCCCTCTTTGTGAATACATACCACTCTCTCCATCCTCTAGGAATGTACCTGAAGTTTATACGCGCCATCAATAGTGTGCCAAGTACTTCGACGCGAAAAGTTTCTCCACGAACAGCGAATTCGTGCTAAAGTCCTTTTTGTTTCCCTAGAGGAATTAAGAGCTTTTGATCATTTGCAAGAAGAATAAAGGATAGTACTTCCTATATCCCAACTCTTCTTCAAGATGACATAACATTCACTGAACCGGTTGATAAAGCTAACTTCTTGGCTGAAATGTTTGCATGGAACTCTTCCTTGCCGGATAGCAATCAACCACTCCCCGTGATCAATTACGTATCTTGTTCCATCCCCAAAATAAAAACGCTCTTGCGAATCTCGTAGTAAATAAATCCCCGGGTACGGATCGCATATCAGCACTGGTCTTACGTAGGTGCTCTTTGACGCTGGCAAAACATGTATTTGAAGTGTCGAAAGGTGCATTCAAGTGTCTGGGCTTTTTAAAGCCGTGCAAGAAATGCTTCACTCCATCTGATCTTCTCAATATCTACACCACCTACATCAGGCCAAAAATGGAATATAACTCCCATATATGGACAGGTGCTCCTAGCACATCTTTGGAGCTTCTCGACCGTTTCCAGAGAAGAGCGACGGTGTTGATAGGGGACAGTAGGGTATCTAACTCTATTGCCTCCCTTGAGCATCGTCGAAATGTGGGTTACGTGTCGCTGTTCTATCGATATTTCCACGGTATGTGTTCCTCGGACATCCGTCAACTTAAGGCAGACGTGAGGATATTTAGCCGAAATACGCGGCTTTCCAGGAACTCTCATCCGATTTTTATCGAGTGGCCGGTTGACCGCACTACACACTATAGAGAAATACCGTTTTTCAGCAGTACAGTCCGTATGTGGAATAAACTTCCGGCTGGTGTATTTCCCATCAATTGTGATATACAAAGATTCAAGGAAAATGACAACAGACACTACTCCCTCTTTCCTTCCTCCACTACCTCAATTTTCCTTCTCCAACACAATGCACTTCATTTATAGGGGGCCTTCCCTGAGTGTTGGCTTGATAAAAAAATCAACAAGGGGATCAATACTTATAGATCAACCACCGACTGAAATTCCGTTAAAGATCCCATGTCATGAGATTAAGCCTGGATTTTGTAATAATTTCAATGGAAACTTCTGATTTATGAGGAGTATGTTCAGTGATCTCCTCGTTCAGAAAGTTGCCAGCATAATGAGTGTTCATAAGGAGATTTAGTGAATCACCATTACAGGCTGTCCACTGCCCAGAAGAGTCCTTCAGGTATCCTACCGGCGTAATGCCTGACGCCAGTATTTCCCTTAGGCTCGACGCATCGAATGTATATTCTATTGATTTACATTAGAGCATCCTTGAGTTTCTTTTGTACCGTCTGATTCCATTCTTATATCGCCTTGGCTCAACTTTGCAATTATCACAGTCCTGCTTATCTCTCGCCCTGATAAACAGTCGTCGGCATGACTTTTTTATATTCGCAAATTCTCCATTCGACCAGAGAGGCTTATTCTTCCCCCTTGAAGGATAGATTTTTATTTACTATTGTAAACAAAATTGGAATTAAATTGTTCACAACAACGTGGATCGTTTTATTTGGAAAGAGAAAATTCACGGTATATGAATCATTGGTGGAATGCGCGTGCGCGGCTCTTGTACGTGAGATCGTGGGTTCGATTCCTGCTCTGACCACCGCACATTTCTTCCGACAACGGTCACCTCGCTTAGTGACGGCGACACAATCGAATATTAAGCCATGAAAAAACTTCTCAAAATACCGTAGGGAATCGGTGTAAAACTGTAGGTTCCAATCAGTGCGTATAAAAAGAGAAAGCGCACATCTTAATGGTTGTGAGAAGCTCTCCCCAATCACTTCAAGGCATGTAATGAAAAACAATTTTAAAATTGTAATTTCCTTAAAGGCTAAGATATCATGGTTAGTGAAAAAACGCAAATGCTGCGGGGAGGATTCGAACTCACATTCGCTGGACGATCATTTCGATGTTTGCGAAGCATCATCTTCAGCAGCGTCTAGCCTGTTACGCCTCTGCGGTGTGTATTCACACTTGCCACCAACCGAAGATTTTACCGTGTCGAGTGCTTGTTTGGCACTGCGTACACGTTGCATTCCTACCTAAAAGTTTTTTATAATCTCAAACGTATTAATAAGTCAATATCTTCCTTACTGGAAAATGAACCGGTACAGTACCAGTCACGGGACCGGTTCCCTGGGATGCATGAACCCGTTCTAGTTCCGAATCTTTTGTATATAGAGATCCGGTACGTTTTGTATGGGGTTGCCCACTGAAGGGTCAATTGACACCTAACTGATAATATGTGATGTGTCTTGAACCGGTTCAACAGTACTAGAACTATGGCAGGTTCAGTAAAAACCAGTCACCTAACTGATACTTTGTGATATGTCTTGAACCGGTTCAACAGTACTAGCCCTATGACAGGTTCACTAAAAACCAGTCGCAAATGACTGCGAAACGAGCCGGTTTTAGATAACATCCCCACGGGAATGCCACAGCAAATATTATTTTCATTTTATTGTACTAAAAATGAGATCCATATATATTTTTTGATTTTATAAATTTTACAAGGAACATAAGTTATATTTAATTCAACTTTACCAAAAATGGGAGTTAATGAGAAAGTTAGTAGAATACTTCTCCAGCGTATTCCTTGGCTCATTTCATGAAGAAAAGCCCACTAGGACCATGTCCGAAAATGCAAGGGTGCGAAATGGCAGCGGGTTCAAAATTTTCGGATTGGCGGTCTGAGGGTAGTAGGGTAAAATTGCTAACTTCTGAGCCAGTGGTCGAATTTTTTTGTTTTTGGGCTTGTTGGAAAGGTCTTTAAGAGGCCTTTTAGAATCAATAATTTAAGTGGCCTTTCAGAATTAATAAAAAAAAAAGTAGAAAAAAGTCAAATCCCCGAGATACACAGCTTTCGGAAAAAAAATGGAAAAAAAATTAACATAACCTCAATTTGCTCAGCTAGAGGGCAGGTAACTTATTTTTTTTCTGATAGCCATACCTCTTACCTTTCCAAAATGACCTAAACGAAGCCCAGAGGTCTTACTGCTACAAAGTTATGACCATTTTTTTTCCTCCAATTTTCTTGTTATTGGTTTTTTTTCTTCTATTTGTTAGTACTATTAAGAAATCTTTGACTTAATAATTATGTAATTTATTATCATTTCCACTAATTTAAATATTTTTGCCTTGTGTTTTATGCATTTTTCCAATTTTCTTGGTATTGGTTTTTCTTTTTTTTTTATATATTTGTTAGAATTTTGTTTTTAAGTAAAAAATTTATTTTTTTTTTAAGTTAATTGTTAAGTAATTGTTTAAAAGATTTTAAACTTTATTTTATATCCCGGCTGTTTTTAGCTGATGAAATAAATAAATAAATAAATTTTACTCAAATGCAAAAATGTTTGTTTTTATTTTTGGAAGCGAAATAACAGCACACATTTATTTCTTTTTCTAAATAATTAACACGTTTAAGATTTTATTTTATTGAAATTTTCAGAATCAATAAAAAAAGTAGAATCGTCGAGATACAGAGCTTTCGGAAAAAACGGGAAAAAAATTCACATAACCTCAATTTGCTCAGTCAGATGGCAGGTAACTTATGTTTTTTTTCATTTTGGAAAGGTAAGAGGTCTAGCTATCTTTCAACAGAAAAAAAAACATAAGTTACCCGCCATCTGGCTGAGAAAATTGAGGTTATGTGAAATTTTTTCCGAAAGCTCTGTATCTCGTCGATTTGACTTTTTTCTACTTTTTTTTATTGATTTTATTGAAAAACAAAAAAATCCGACCACTGGCTCAGAAGTTAGCAACTTTACACTACTACCGTCCGAACGCCAATCCGAAAATGTTGAACCCGCTGCCATATCGCACCCTTGCATTTTCGGACATGGTCCTAGTGGACTTTTCTTCATGAAATGAGCCAAGGAATACGCTGGAGAAATTTGTCCGGAACTTCCTGAATCACCCTGTATATCCATTTCATATGCACTTTCATTGCTGTTTTTGTTTCCAAGCGTGGTTTTTTTCCAATGGCGTTTTTTTGCTAAATATATAACCTTCCTAATATTTCCCTCGACATCAGTTATGGTGGGGTTGGCCCCTGCAGCATCTAAATAAAAAAAATATACTCTGATTATTCATATTTTGTATACAATGTTTTTGTTTTTTACATTTTTGAAATTTTTCATCCTCTTCTTTCGATGAGTTCCGTCAATTTGAATTTATTTACCAGTCCGCGAATGCAATTCCTTTTTATGATGATTTGTATACATCCTTTATTTGAAATTGTCATCAGTTATCAGTATGCCGGATTTTGCAGAATAACATAAAACTTTATCAATTTGTTTGGCGACCTGGACACGTTTGGTGCAACCATGAGAGGAAGTGTGCCCAAAAATTCCACAAAGAAATGCTGTTGCTGGCGAATCACAAACTATGGCTCTAATTTTCAGTTTCAGAATCTTGTGGTCTATCCTGATACCATTTTCAATTATGTCCTTTGTTTCCAAAACAAAATCAGATATATATTCCGAAATATCATCCGGTTTTTTTCCTAATATACATGCCCACTGGTAATACGGAAATGCTCTTGATATTTATAATTTTAATTAAAATTGACCACAATTGTATTCTTGAGCATTTAAACAGAGGTATGCCATCTATGTTTATATTAATAATAATTTCATTGTATTCCAAAAAACAAATAATAAACAGTTCTAAGTTGATTTCTAATACCGAAATGGGTATAATACCCAAATGAAATCCTTTTAGCGACTGTTTTTCCTTATTAGGAATTAAGGCTTTTAAGCTGAGAGAAACACTCAGATTTTCTTCGTTAAGAATTATTAGCTGTTCCTCAACAGTTTTTCGTGTCGGCTGATTTCGTATATACCTGTTCTTAAGCTTTTCTTTCAAAGTTACGCAAACATTTTGCGAGCAACTGCTTCCCAAAGATATACGACCCACAGTCCCTTCTGCAGTATCGCTTCCATCATTTAATGTCTCTAAATTTGCTTATAGTAGATTCAATATTTTGTGTTATTTCCGAGGAGCCATTTTCTGTTGAAATAGTGTTTTGTGTTGTGGCTCCGACCACAGAGGCCTCATTTAATGTTTCGAAATACGAAATATTTGCAGAAATTGGACTTCCATTGCCTTCGATATTTGAAGAAACACAATGCAAACTGTCTACGTTTTTAATTTGTTGGTTTTTAATTAATCGTCTGATATTTCGCTTGCTCGAACCTCTTCCGGACATTTTTTTAAGTTTTTTTTCATACCACACCAATTCTTTAAAGGTACTTAATACATACCAAATTTTTTATCACTTGTTTTTAAGTTAAAAACCAAAAATTTCACAATTTTTCACAAAATTTTATTCTCTTGTGACTGTTTTCCTTTTTTCTGCAACTATTATGAGCAATTTATCATTGTTTACATTATACACACCTTAGCTAAACGACATGTAAATAACGGCGTAAGTTCTGTTTATGTGCTGTTAGCCGTCGCATTAAAACGATATGACGGCGACAGTATGATATCTGTTTTTTGTTAATATAACCCGAAAAATTAAATGAAACTTTTTGATAAATTACAGTTGTCTAGGGTTCAATTATACATAAATATTTTATATTTTCCTGACTTTTCTACTTATTTATAAACAACGCCGTTGGAAACACAATGCCGCAGACTACTACAGATCAGTCAAATTGACTTTTCTTTAACACTTTAGAACCAGTTTGGTGACACATCCCCTCTTCACCCGTCCTGGGATAGGTACACTCAGGTAAATTCACACCACTTTTCCCGTAGGGTTAATATTTCAAACTTATATTATATATTGGATTGATTGTGCAAAAAAATACTCCCTACATTTTCCCCCTCTTATCATTGTCCAGAATTCGAAAACCTCCCACGAATATTTAAAAAGGAATAGAACTTAACTGGCCGTCGGTGGTGCAATGGTTAGTGTGCGCGGCTCTTGTACATGTGATCCTGGGTTCGAACCCTGCTCTGACCACCTTAAAATTTCTTTCGGCGGCGGTCACCTTGCATAGTGACGGCGATACTATCGAGTATATAGCCATGAAAAAGCTTCTCAAAATACCGTTCGGAATCGGTGCAAAACTGCAGGTCCCAATCAGTGAGTGAAAACTGGAAACCGCACAGCTCAGTGATTGTGAGAAGTTCTCCCCTGTCCCTTCATGGGATGTAATGGGAAACCATTTACTTTATTTTATAGAACTTAACGTCTAAGTTTCAAGTAATTGTTTTGAATTTACAGGCTTTGAATGGCTGTAACTTTTAAGGATAAGAACGTTAGGCCACCAATTTTGAGTGGTCACCTGAACCCATCAGACGGTTTCATTAAATCATCACTTACTTACTTAATTACTTATCCGGTCACGAACAACACCGAGGGGTCAGGGACTTTACAAAACGAAGATAACATATTTCGCCAACCAGTTCGATCTTTTGCCTTATCTCTCCAGTTGGCAATACCAAGTGTACGCAGGGATTCGTCAACCTGGCCCTTCCAGCGGAGTCTTGGTCTTCCTATTTTTCGTCTTCCTTCGAGTTCGGTTTCGAAAACCCTTCGCGCTGGTTCATCTTCATCCATTCTACTGACATGACCTAGCCAGCGCAGTCGCGTTATTTTGATCCGCTTAACTATGTCAATGTCAGAATAAAGCTCATACAGCTCATGGTTCATGCGTCGCCGATACTCGCCGTGGTGCACTATAGGGCGATAAATTTTGAGGAGTATTTTTCTCTCGAAGACTCCTACAGATGCTTCGTATGCTTGCGATAATACCCAGGATTCTGCGCCATAAAACAAGACAGGTTGTATCAGAGTCTGGTATAATTGGGCCTTTGTTACTCGAGAGAGGGCTTTATCTCTAAAGTGCTTGCTTAGCCCAAAATAACATCTATTTGCAAGCACAATTCTCCGCTTGATCTCAAGGCTGACGTTGTTGTTTTTGTTTACGGCAGATCCGAGGTATATAAATTGGTCCACCACCTCGAAATTATAACGGTTATCAACGTTCACGCGTTGGTCTAATCGCGTGGAGGCCCTGCTCGTTGAAAAAATTAATTTTGTCTTGTCCTCATTTACCGTCAGACCCACTTTTCCTGACTCCTTCTCAATTCTCGAAAACAGCGCAGTAACTTCTCTAACTGTGCGTCCAATGTTATCTATATCATCAGCATACGCGAGCAGCATGTGACTTTTGCTGCTGATGGTTTTATTCATGTTGGCAGCAGCTTTTCTCAGAATAATCTCTATTAAGCTGTTAAAGAGATCGCCTCGCTTAGTTTCAAAAGGTTCGGTAAGATCCTTACCAACTTTCACTGCGGATTTGGTGTTCAGCAGTGTCATCCTGCAAAGGCGTATGAGTTTTGCAGGAATACCAAGCTCAGACATTGCTTCGTAGAGTTTCCCCCATATCGGCTATCGAAGGCCGCCTTATAATCGACAAATAGATGATAGGTGTCGATTTGTTTTTCGTGTGTCTTCTCCAGGATTTGGCGTAGCGTGAAAATCTGGTCTGTTGTCGATTTACCAGGCCTAAAGCCACACTGGCATGGTCCAATCAGGTCAGCGATAATCGGTTTTAGTCTTTCACACATTATGCTTGATAGAACCTTATATGCTATGGATAAAAGGCTTATTCCACGGTAGTTGGCACAGAGACTCGGGTCATTGTTTTTAAATATGGGACATAGTACACTGAGACTCCAATCGCTGGGTCAATTTTTGCAAATTTTGCTAATGAGCTGATGCATGCACCTTATCAGCTCATCGCCGCCAGCCTTAAACAGCTTCGCGGGTAATCCATCGGCTCCTGCGGCTTTATTGTTCTTAAGCCGGGCAATAGCTGTTCTGATCTCGTTTGAGTAGGAGGGGGCAATCGACGTCGTCGTCCAAATTTAGATCTATTGTCTCGTCATTGGATATCTCAGGTACCAATAGCGCGGAGAAATGACCTCTCCATATTCCCAACATACTCGGCACATCTGCGATGAGATTTCCGTCCTTGTCTTTACAGAAGGGGGCCCTGAATCATGTCTATTAGTTCCGCGTTTCACTTTTTGGTAGAATTTTCGGGCTTCGATCTTCCTTCTGTATGACTCAATTTTCTCACTCTCGCGCTTTCTCCACTGCCATTTCTTGAGCCTAAAGAGACGGTTTACCTCCTTTCTTTTCTCCCTATACCGCTCAGACGCAGCTCGATTGCAATTGACTGAAGCATTGCCATGCGTGCAGCGTTCTTTTCATCATTTGCAATGCGACACTCTTCATCGTACCATGGTTTGTTGCGAAGCGGTTTTTCAAAACCAAGTACGGTTGTTGCGGCAGTTTTTATAGAGTCGGAAATGGGTTCCCACTGCGCTTCAGGACCGTTATCGGGAGGGGGTGGGTTCCGTGTCAAAAGTTGCGAGAGCTTCGTTGAGTAGGCTGTCGCTACCTCTGGTAATTGCAGCTTTCCGATGTCCAGCTTCCTCTGCGTCTGGTTTCGTACGATTATCGCTGTACTCAATCTTGTGCGAAACTTTGCTGCTACCAGGTAGTGATCAGAATCAACATTAGCTCCTCTGATCACTCGTACGTCCATTACACTTCCATCAATTACCAGGTGATCAACTTGGTTCTTCGTTCGTTGATCAGGGGGTACCCAAGTAGCCTTGTGGATGTCTTTATGCTGGAATCTTGTACCACTAATGACCATGTTTTTTCCCACGGCAAAGTCAATCAGTCTCATACCGTTATCGGAACTGTCAGCATGTAGACTGAAATTGCCAATAGTTGGTTGAAACACATTCTCCCTGCCTACTTTAGCATTAAAATCTCCTAGTACAATCTTAATGTCATGGCCAGGGCAGCGTTTCCTCTAGGAGCTCATAGAATATGTCTTTGGCATCATCATCTTTCTCTTTCCGCGACAAAATTCATGTTTTTTCTCATGGCAACTGTAGTGTATGTCGCAGTTCCTTTTTCGTGGGCAGCCATGTCCTGTCCATTGCATTTCCTGGATTACGGTAATGTCAGCCTTATAACTTTCGAGGACATCTGCCAGTTGGAAACTTGCACCGGATCTATATAGAGTTCTTACATTCCAGGTGCATATCCGTAAATCGTGGTCCTTATAACGTTTGCGGGGGTCGTCAACAAATAGGGGTTGTTTATGTTTTCTGTTTCGTTTTGTATTTTCACTGCCATTATGAACGGTGGCGGGAGGCAAACCCAGTCCACCGGGTTGTTGCATTTTACCTACTGCCAGGGTATTTGATTGCAGCCGCCCATTGTGGATCAGACGTTGACCAGGATGCAATATGTCGAACCTGGATTTTCTTCTTTTGGTTTTCTATCCGCCGTTGGCCCATATGTTTGCCTCATCCGCCTTCTAAAGGACAAAATAATATGCCCGATAGCTTGATGAGCTTCAGTCACATCAGTCACCTACTAAACCTGAGACATGTCAGTGATCGCACAACTAAATCAGGCTGCTTATTTATTTTCGCCTTCTCACTCTAGCTAGCTAACGGAGGTTTCCGATAAAGCCATTGCCCAGGACATACTGCGTGGAAGTTGTGAGGTGCTTGGACTGCCCAATGAAGGAATCATTTCCAGCCACTCCCAAGTGAATGGCTATCAGAAACTTTCCACCTCCACGGACAGTCCCATGTCATTAAATCATCAAATTAGGGTAAAAATTTAGCTTATATTCACATACATATTTAAACTAACCTTGTCCCGTTCCTTTTGACTCTGACAGTGACTGAATATCATTAGTTCGGCCGCTTATGCGTTTGTTATTGTCTCATTTAAATATTTAAAAATGGCCCGAATCCGATATTGTGTTGTGCGTGTGTAGACAGGTATGAGTATGTATGTAATATATGTGCACTTTGTGCACTCAGATGTGTAATTTTTGTGGTTGTTGGCTGATTTGTGTTTGTTTGTTTGTTTAGTTGACTGTTGTTTTTGCTGTTTATTAAATGTTCTTGATTTGACATTATTTCACCTCGAGGTAAATTGTGGTGGAAATTTTAATTAAAAATTTTATATCCGCCATATTGGTAATTCGGGCATTTAATGTGTAAATAATTTATATCCCATTCAATAATAAATGATTGAATAAATATTTGCCAATTGTTTACATTAACGGCCCCAAATAAGTTTACATTTTAGAGGGTAAAATAATGAATGGGATGTTGTTATGCGTGGTGCGGTAGTATTTTTCGAAGCAAATTGACAGATCGAAATATCTAAATCTTGATGTGGTGATATGATTTTTGAATGAGATCGCCCTAACACCAACTAATAACTGCAACTGAAGGCCAGTTCTAACGAACCGAAGATATAATCTTCAACCATTGAATGGTATTAATTAGAAATGCATGATGGCCTTATTCACAAAAATTTATAAGAGGTTTGACAAACATTTTATCATACAAAAAACGGGTTTCAAATCAAACGGTTTCAAAACGGTTTCAAAATATTTGTTGTATTTTTCGTATGGAAATAAACTTTCTACATAAAACCATATTGAGATTGGAGGTAATAGAGGGTGCGTATTATATGTTTGAACAATTTTCTCTACTTAATATTAGTGGCGCGAATCTATCGTGATTTGGAACCGACAGATAGATTGCTATTACCAACATATGTAATTAGCAGAGAGGACAAATTTGCTACTTTTGCTTTTTTACTTTTTTTTTGCTCTTTTTACTAATTTTTGCTTGTTTTGCTATTTTCGTAATTTTTTGTGTTTTTTATGGGCCATTTTCACCTTTAAGATTACAGTTTTTTGCAACTCGGGGAAAACATATTTTTTAATACTTATTATTGCAACTATGTTTTCTGCTCTGTAATCAAATAGTTTTATTTGAAAACCAAACAGGTCTTGCTTGCTAAACGGAAAAAATGCCGAAAGAAAAGTCAAATAAGTTATTTTTATTAAAAATGACTCAGTTGTATCCAGGAGTTTTCAAAATAGAAAAAGATTGGCTTTTTTGTAATGTTTGCTGTTGCAAGATAAATAGTCAAAAAAAGTGTAACGTAGCCGCACATATCGATACACAGAAACACAATAAACATTTAGCAACATCTAATGGAGAATAACGTCCACAAAAACTAATTACAGATTTTTCTGTCAGCAACAGTGTCGCGACATTTAATCAAGATCTGTGTAAAGCTTTAATGCAGTCTAATATTCCAATAAAAAAAGTTAGCAACCCTGGTTTTAAAAACTTCATAGAGAAATATTCCAATTTTTTAGTTCCCCGTGAAACTACTCTTCGAAGCAAATACATTCCGCAATTGTATAAAGAAACTTTAGAAAAACTGCGGGAAGGTGTTAAAGATAAATATATATGGATTTCTGCTCAAATCAATTACGATATTTGTCAATTCAATTATTTTTATACTTGGATTTCCGCCAATGACGATTTTTGTAAATTCAATTACTCGAATTGTAAGATCGTAATTGAAATGTTTTCAATTAAAGCAAATATTTATTTGAGCACAGATTTAATCAAAATTTCTTAATATTGTTGATTAAATTAGTAATTGAGTTAAGCATGGCTTTAATCAATTTTTTATGGAAAATTTCAATTACGCGTGTAATCAAGTTGAGTGAGTGCTTAATCAAAATTACATAATGTTTTGATTACGCGCGTAATCAAGTTGAGTGAGCGTTTAATCGAAATTATATAATGTTTTGATTACTCGCGTACTCAACTTGAGTATTCTGGTAATCAAAAGTCGGTGTTCGCTTTCAATCGAAATCGGTAATTTTTAATGATTAACATTAACACCCAAAATAAGAAAAACCAACATCTCATATTTTTTGAACATTTTATTTTTATAATTAATTTCAGTTTGATTAAATAATAATTAAGAAAATCATTTACAGGGATTCAAAAATAAAAATTAAAAAAATTCAATTATACTTTTTACTTATGAAGTATGTTTTATTTTTATAATTAATTTCCGTATGTCTTTTTTTCGTTTGAACATTTATTTGTAAATTCTCAAAGATGTGTTTTGATTTCGCAATAATTTTGTAGCACATGTTTTGTTGCTGTCATTGTGTTGACGAGTGCCGATTGCAATAACAAAACACCGTTTGTAACGGATTTTTGGTGATGCGCATCTTCCACTTGTTCTCCCTGACAACAACAAAAATTCGCCTTAAAAATCGAACAAAAAAACCTCAAATAACATATAAAGAATGTTGTAATTTCAAGTACACAAGTACTTGATTCCAGTGAAATTTTAATTGATCTTCTTCGCTTTATAAAATGTAAAATTGTTGAACCAAGTATTCAAATGATTGAGTCAAATAATGAAATAATTGAATTTTATCTCTGTTTTCAAGCAAATCAGTAATTGAAATTAATTTGGGAATATTGTTTTCTGTGTAGATGAAACCACAGATAGCACACAAAGATATGTAGCCAATTTCATATTTGGAATTTTGGATGATACTGCCGAAATGATTCTTATTTATTAAATATGGGTGTGCATGAAAATACAAACGGTGCTTCAATTGCGGCGTTCTGTAACGATTCGTTACAAATTTTATGGCCAGACGGTATGTAGAACTACAAACTTTATGCATTTTTTGTTATACATATATAATATTTGTCTACATATTTTAGGTATTCAGTACGACAAAGTGCTTCTTATTGTGTAACAGATGCAGCCTCGTATATGTTAAGTGGAATTTCCTCCCTCAGGATTATGTATTCCAAAATGATGCATTTGACATGCTTTGCTCATGGGCTTCGAGTTGCTGACTACATTCGCTTAAACTTCAAGCTTGTAAACAAATTAATATCATATACTAAAGCGGTATTTTTAAAGGTAATCCCCCCACATAAATCTAGAACTATAGTTATACTAAAAGAGTCATATTTATAGGCACCTCGGAGGAAGCATCTATTTTTACAAATGTATCCCAATTTGGCACTTCCACCGCTCCCATGTCCAACTCGTTGGGGTACTTGGCTAGAAGCAGCGATATATTATGCCGAACACCTGGTAGAAGTAAAGGATGTTGTTTCAAAATTAAATAGTGAAATGCGAATTCGATTGTTTTAGCCAAGCAAATATTTGATATGCCTGAACTAAATACACAACTCGTGTTTATAAAAAATAATTTTTCAGTCATAGTATCTTCTTTAAAAAAGCTACAAAACGTTGGTTTAACAATTCACGATAGCATAAATATTGTGTCCAAAGTAAAAGAAGGTCTTAAGAAACTTGAAGAAAAACACTATTTTGATAAATTTGAAGCTGTATTTCTACGAAATCCGGGTTATAAACAATTGTTGGAAATTAATAGCATTTTTGAGTCCGGTACGAATCCAGATGATGCATATGTTAAAAGCCTTTCAGCAAACGAAATTTTAAAATTTAAGTTTGCTCCATCAGCATCCGTCGACGTCGAAAGAAGTTTCTCCATGTATGGAAATCTTTTGACAGAAAAACGGAGAAAAATTAAGTTTGAAAACATAAGAGCTCATATGATAGTGTACTGTAACAACTTTCGTAATATTGTTAATTTAGAATAAGACTTTTTAATAAAAACATAAGATTTTTTTAAAAATATAAAAAAATTTTTTTTGCTATTTTATTTACGTTTTAGTGCTTTTTTCCGATATTTGTTTTGCTATAAATACGTTTTATTTAGCTTTTTTTGGTCTTGTCTGGTAATTAGGAACATTGTATAACGCCCATGATCAATGGGAAGGTGTATAATTTCCAATACACTGTTCCTTACAAATTAACCTGCACCATCATTATCAATGGTAAGGAAATGATTTATACACGCACAACAGGCGTTGAATGTTTTGTCCGCCCAATTTCACTACGCCCGAAGTAATGACAAAAAAACACTATATGTGGCCTGGAAAGAAGAAACAACGACTTCAAGGTTTTGGCCGATTCTGACGTAGGAAAACATGTCAAATCTACTGGTGCTGATATGTACGCCGAACCACTATTTTTGTTTTGCCTAGTAGCTCCCTTTCTTCATTCCAAGTCATATATTATTTTGAGATTAAAAATCACAGTGATTTTTTTGCAATTGGCTGACAATATGGTTTAGTTGTTCAGATTATATATCCGCTATAAGGGAGCAGCATTTGCTTGTATTTGACAACAACCCCAATCGTGTCACAACTTCAACAGGGTGTTTTTTAGAGGTATAGAACTTTAAAATGATATAAAATTGGGATGAATAATATTTATGGCAATGAAATGGATTATATTTGAACGATACGTTTTCTCCACTTCTATTTAAATAAGATTTCAGGTCTAAGGCAACCATGGCTGGCTCCCATATACTTCAAACGAGAGCTTCAATTTCAGATCACTTTTTTTTAGATCACTATTTTTGGAGAATGAAGGACCAATGATTCCTTATGTACTTTTATTGACTATTTTACAACCTCATGAGGTCGGATGTCGCACGCCGAAAAATCTGTCTTTTTTTATTGTTTGGATGCAAATATAAAGTGTGTTTGGAGCTTGTCGCAAATATAATATACTTGTGCCCAAACACATTGTGTTTTCTATTCAATATTACATGTTTGAGATACAATGATTAAAATGTTATAATATATGTGTTTGCTACCCAAATGTAGCTATGTTTGTGATACAAATACATCTGTGTTTGTTGCACTGTATATGCTCCCTCGAGAGCAAGACAATAAAAGAGCGACAACAATAGAGTCTATCTTGCAAGCAGCGTTGCCAGATAAAGTCGGTCACAAATCGTCAAATTGGAGGTGCAGAAATCGTCAAATCGTCAAAATAATTTTTCGAAATCGTCAAAAAATCGTCAACATTAAAAACTGCAATTGCTGTACCAAATTTCAATATTTTTGTGGGGGGAAAACAGTAAAACAAAGCAATTAAATCAATATGTTATAGTAATATTTTTAAAATTCATATATCTTTATTTAAACTCTATTTCGAAATTTCTTCAACTATTGGTCAAAAACAACGAACAGAGTTGACAAATATGTGTGCGAACACAATCGGAGCGATAACGTAGGCGGTGCACATTTTTACACGTATTCTTTTGGAAGAAAAACAAAAGCTGGCATTTGACGTCGCTTCTGGCGTAAACGACAAAAAGAAGAATTAGTTTTATTTCCCTGGCATCAAGACGCAGAATGTTGGCGGCTTAATACAAAAATTGGTATGTGTTGAAAAACGTTTTCTATTTTTCTGACAATTAAAATTAAATTATTTAAAATTTCTGAAAGAAATGTGAACAGGAATTGTAAATTTATATTTTATAGGGTAAAAAAGAAGAGTCGATGCAGTTTTTGTCCTTCATGAATAATTTTCATTAACCACTAATTGGCTGACCCCCGATTCAATTGAGTGAATTTGATTAAACGTCACATAGATAATATTTAGGGTATTTACATACATATGTATATTATTGACACGGTATGTTTTATACATTAATATCGTAAGTTTTTAATAGTTCTACACTTCCTCAGTCCGTCAACAAAAATTAAATCTCTTTAATTCTATTATTTCAGAAAGTGTTTAAATATATATAGCTGTCGCTCCTGCGTTACCAACAATTTCAATTTTGGAATAGACTAAAAATCGTCATTCCAGAAGCTGAAATCGTCAAATCGTCATTTTATGTTTTTGTGACTAAAAATCGTCAAAATGACGATAAATCGTCACTTCTGGCAACACTGTTTGCAAGTATGAATCTGTATTTTTGCATTATTCTCTCAGTTAGTGAGTCATAAATATTCTTGTGTGTGTAAATTGCAGATGAAGTCAGCGTTTCTTATTTTGACTGATGTCTTGCGGTTTAGTTTCAGGTATTAAGTCGTCAATGGTTCATCGGGCCGATGATATCAAAAGCGCTTGATCAGTGAATAAAGAATAAACGAAGGCTCGGACGGTTAAATGGTTTATGATGTTGCCTTGGCTTTTATGTTGTGATTCGTCTATGTGTATGTGTGGTACCAAATAGAGAAACGATTTTGAGGAAAGAATCTGGAAAGGAAAAAACACAAGTAATTAATACATGCTTGGCTTGCATGAAATAGATTTGTATATAAATATATTGTTTGTGTACCAACGCATATTGATAACCAATGCATATCTGAAACCTTCTGAAAACAAAACGTGAGAGACAACAAAGAAAGGAGAAGCTAAAGAACAGAACAGTCTCATTTCATGAAAAAAAAACAAATAATACATTCAATGCAAGTATGTGCAAAAGGGCCGGTTTAAATCTTTTAATTTTTTGTATTAATTATTTATAAATGTGGATTTATGTTGATTAAATTAATTATAATAAATAATACATATATATATTGAAATCGAAGAATAATTCGTTTCTAAATATTATTATGTTTGGGAGGAAATACGCATATGTTTCCGACCACTCGCTTTTGATACCCCCTGTCCGATGAACCATTGACGACTGAATGCATGAATCTAAAACGCAACAAATCAGCCAAACTAAGAAACACACACTTCATCGGCCATTTACACACATATTCAGGAATATTCATGAGTCACAGACTGAAAGATTATTGCAAAAATACAGTTAAACACAAACAAGATAGCCTCTGCATGATCTCTCGTTGTACCTCTTTTATTCTCTTGCTCTCGAGAGAGCATAAACAGTGCAACAAACACAGATATGTTTGTATCACAAACCCAGATATATTTGGATCACAAACACATTTATTATAAAATTTTAATAATTTTTCAACAGGTAATATCGAATAGCAAAGACGATGCATTTGGACAAAAGTATACAACCTGTAAATACGCGTTATATTTGCATCCAAACAACAAAAGAGGATAGATTTTTCAGCGTGTATGAAACAAAAATGCAACAGATTTGCCAACGTAAGAAATCCACACTTCATCTCCAATTTCCACACGCATTCCGGAAATTTATTAATCACTGACTGAAAGAATAATGCAAAAATACAGTTACGCACTTAGAACCTTCACTTTGAATAATCTCTCTTTGTCCCTCTTTACATTATTTGCTTCATAAACAAATATATGTTTGAGCCAAGAACACATATATTATACCATATTTATTATTGTGACCTCAACATGTAATATTGACTAGCAAACATAACGTATTTGGACACAAGTATATCATATTTGCGACAAGCTGCAAACACACATTATATGTACATCCAAACAACAAAAAACACAGATTTTTCGGCGTGTAGCTAATGAGAGTGCATTCCTTTGTATATTTTTAGATTGTTGTATATTTGTAGATTGACCGACGGTGGTGCAATGCATTGGTCTGCGCGTCTCTTGTACATGAAATCCTGGGTTCGATTCCTGCTCTGACAACCTTAAATTTCTTTCGGCGGCGGATACCTCGCATAGTGACGGCGATACTATCGAGTATTTAGCCATGAAAAAGTTGCTTAAAATACCGTTCGGAACCGGTGTAAAACTGTAGGTCCCAATCAGTGAGTATTAAACTAGAAACCGTACAGCTCATCGGAAACCGCACAGCTCTTCCCAATTCCTTCATGGGATATAATGGGAAACCATTTATTTATTTATTTTACGTATGGCAACGAAACAGTCAGTTACAACGCGTGCTGCGAATGAACGGAACAAGAGGCTGAGAAGGGAGGAAAAACAACTATTTAGGTGATAAAAATTAGCAGTGGGAGCAGAGAGAGTCAAAAGACCGAAATGTGCAGGAAGAAAACAATGAACCCCGAAAATTTTTCCAGACGGTAAGACGATCGAATAACGGGCCGAATAATAGGCTGCCCTTCTACAATGATGAGAATAGAAATCTGCTGACAGATAGGCGGTGTGTACTTAGAATATGGAGAGACCACTTTTCCACGCTACTCCGCCCAGATTCTTCCAATGAAGATCAGGAGGTAATGATTGTGGAAGACAGTGTAGATTGTCTCGACTTGGTCCGCCCTTGAACATTGACACCCGATTTAATTTTGAAGTGGTAGATGAATTTAAGAGTATCTCCTTGGATCCGCATTGAACAAGGACAACAACATCAACCTGGAGATAAATAGGAGAATTGTGCTTGCAAATAGATGCTATTTTGGTTTCAGCAAGCAGTTTAAAAACAAAGCCACCTCTCGACGCACAAAGGTCCAGCTATATCAGACTCTCATTTTACCAGTCCTGGCATATGGCTCCGAAACTTGGGTCATATAGCAAGCAGATGAAAAACACCTGGGAGTATTCGAGAGAATTTTCCGTAAAATATATGGACCTGTTAAAGAAAACAACGAGCACCGACATTGTTGGAACCAAGAGCTATATCACTTATAATCTCTAGGCGAATCAAATTAGGTCAGTTGCGGTGTATAGGCCATGTTATCAGAATGGATGAAGATGAGCCAGCGCAAAAGGTCAAGATTAATAGTGTTTGCAAAATGAACCTTTTATACGATTCCAGTGATGAAAGCGATAATGAAATCGCAGTAAAAAGAAGGAGAATATTTAGACAACGTCTGGAATACGAGTTCCTGGAATCGACGTTAGAGTATAATGAGCGATAAATTTGTTGTCTGCAATACTGGAGAGAGAGACAAATAGAAGCCATTCTCTCACGGTGCAACAGCAGCTGCTGATAACTTAACGCTGGCTAGGAACAGGAACCACATACCATGCAATAGGTAACTTGCATGGTGTAAGCAAAGCCACTGTGTGCAGAGTAATTAAAAGCGTAGTAAATGTAATTAATTCCGCTGTGTTTGCAACGTATGTACGCTGGCCAGAAAACGTGGATCAAGTGGTGTCTAAATTCTTCGCCATTAAAGGCATGCCGCTAGTTTGCGGATGTTTGGACGGCACTTTAAAAAAATTAGATGCACCCAAAGAGCACGAAGAAGCATATGTGGTTTGTGGACCCGATCTCCAATTCTATTACTCATATGCAAATTGGCCTGGGCGTACTCACGACTCTCGCGTCTTGCGTAATAACGGGTTTTTCGACAGAGACGCTACAAAAGTAAATCGATAGGGACAGCAAACGACGCCATATTTTTCCCCGCTCTTTTAACATTTCTCTTCAGTAAGGTATGCCATTTCATCATGGAAAGATATACGAGCCAACAACGAGTCGAAATTGTTAAAATTTACTACCGAAATTTGGAGTCAGTGGCCTCAACTTTAAGAGCGCTACGTCCAATTTATGGTCATCATAATCGTCCTACCAGATCACCAATTGAGGGTCTGGTGGAAATATTTTAATCCACAGGCACAGTACAAAATGTTCCCGTGCCAGTGAGACAAAGAAGTGCCCGTTGTGTCGAGAATATTGCTTCCGCTGAGGCTTCAGTTCAAGAAAGCCCAAATGTGTCTCTCACACGTCGTTCTCAAGCGTTGGGCATCTCTGTGACGTCGTTGTGGCGAATTTTGCGAAAAGATCTTGGCCTACATCCTTACAGGATCAAATTGACGGAAGAACTGAAGCCGCTTGACCTCCATAAGCGTCGTATGTTCGTGAATTGGGCTGAGCAACAACTTGAAAATGATTTGGATTCTCATCGGAAAATCATCTTCAGTGATGAGGCTCATTTTTGGCTGAATGGCTTCGTCAATAAGCAAAATATGCGTTATTGGTCAGACAGCAATCCACACGTAATCCATGAGTCATCATTGCATCCCGAAAAAATTACGGTTTGATGCGGTTTTTGGGCCGGCGGCGTCATTGGGCCGTACTTCTTCCGTGATGATCAAGACCGGCACATTATTGTTCATGCGAATCGCTACCGTTCAATGATAACCGAATATTTTTGGCCCCAATTGGATAATATGGACTTGGAGGACATGTGGTTCCAACAGGACGGCGCCACAAGCCACACAGCGAATGCCACAATCAATTTATTGGAAACCAAGTTTGGTGAACGTGTTATCTCACTAAATGGCCCAGTCGATTGGCCGCCTCGGTCGTGCGATTTGACGCCGTTAGATTATTTCCTGTGGGGCTACGTCAAGTCTATGGTCTATGCCAACAAGCCAGCGACGATTGATGAACTTCGTACGAATATCGAACGTGAAATTGCAGCAGTATCGGCCGATTTATGCTTGAAAACCGTCGATAATTGGGTTCAGCGTCTGGACTTCTGCAAGCGTGCCCATGGTGGCCACGCAAAAGAAATCGAGTTCCATACATAATGGCATCGAACGTACTTTCACAGAAATAAAGAATTTCATTGGTATCTAAAACTGGTTTTGTTTTATTTAAAAAAACTTTTGTAGCGCTCTTATTGAAAACCCCTTTAGTTGTTTGTTCCGCAGAATGGAAAACGGCTGGCGTCCAATTCAGAACGGAATCAGATTTAAATTTTTTAAATTTTATTTATCCAAATATACATGAACATCTTATTAAGAGCTATATACATTTTTGAGTTTTATCTAATAGATATATCAATAATTGTGGCAAGGAATAGTTGTTAAATATATACATATAAAATTTGTGTAAATCAGATAGAAAGGCAAAAGGATAAGAAAACCTTTAATTGGGATACATTATTAAAAATTCAAACAAAAATTAGAAAACAAATTGTATATAGAAAGATTATTCAGGATAATAATCGATTATAAAATCAATATTTTCAGTTTGATAAATTGCTGTTTCATTTTAGGTGATTCAGTATATGTTTTGACCGTCGTTTGACGGGCTTTTCAACTAGTTTAAAATAACTTTTGAAATTTGCATATATTTCATAATATACTACATATATTCATACATATATGCATTAAATTTATCAAATTATTTCATTTTATTTTATTATAATTGTTGAATTGTAGAAATTGTAGTTTACAAGTGGAAAAAGCTACAATTGTAGTGAAAATTTTCATGAAACACAATTCACTTGTAAGAATTTGACTTGTGATTGTAATTTGCAAACTTGTAGAATTGTAGTTTAATGAAACAGGGCACAGGCCGACGAATCCCTCCGTATCCTTGGTGTTACCTACTGGCGTGAAAAAGCGAAGGATACACTCAAAAAAATATAGAGGTAAACACAGCAGAAAAGTTTGCTAAAAAGGGGAAAGCAAACAATTTTGCTATTATAGCAAACATTGGTTTGTTGTTTCAGCAAACAGTATGTCAGCTATTTTATCAATCCTGCAAAATGTTTGTTGTTATTGCAGTTCATTTGCTGTAATAACAAACAAATTGTCTGCTGATAAGTAGCATATATTGTTTGCTATTAATAGCAAACTTAATTTTTTGAGTGTAGAACCAGTTGAAGAAACATGTTAAAATTAGTTTAATCAGTTTATTTGTTTGCGTAATAAATATTTGTAAGACATCAGACTTCATGAGGTTGTATAACAGTCAATAAAATTAAAATAAAGTAAAGTAAGTTTGCGGCTGCTAATATCAGCCAAATTTGCTAACTGCCGAAAGAAATGAGCGCTTAATATAGCTGCTGCCTTCTGGAAATAGCGGGGAACAGACACAGAAGGTGTTCTATCTCTTTGTCACCACAGCTTCTGCAAAAATATTTTCTCAAGAATTGCAGTCTTTCTGCGAACCGTCCAATGAGTGAGTGGCCCGTTATGGCAGAAACGATAAGTGAGACCGCCGCTCTCCGTTTCATGTTTAGGCGGGCCACATCAACATGTAATGTACACAATTCCCTACTAGTGATCACCTTCCGTTAGTTACCATAACAGCACATATTCTCAAGGAGAAGTTGCAAGTTGCTAGAAGCATGCCCAAATGTTCCAGTTCCCCTGGAGCATATAAGGTAGTCCACAGTCTGGCAAATTCATCTGCTTTGCAGTTCCCTGGTATGTTCCTCCGGCCCGGCATCCAAATAAAGTTAATATTAAACTGTTCATTTATCTCAATAAAATATATGCGGCAGTCAAGGCAGTTTTCGAATTCAGGAAAGCAGTTCCCAGGAATTTAAAGGCAGCTTGACTCTCAGAGCAATTATTGATTTCGACTTTAGTCAGATCATTACTTCTCAGCCATTACGTTACTTCTCAAATGGCTAAGATTTCTGCCTGGTAATCAGGCAAAATTTTCGCAATGGATAAACCTAGGTCCTTCGAAAAGACACCAAATCCTACTTTACCGTTAAGTTTTGATCCTTCTGAATAAAAGCTCACGAATCTCTTATTCCCAGGGTTAGTGGTACATTTTCATATCTCGCCATGTCATTTTGCTTAATATTTTAAAGACACCAATCTGCGATGGTTGTACTGATAGTCCCTCCAAAATGGCTGCTGCTTATTGCGATATTTAATACAAACAAAAACTAATAATCAAGTATTCCATATAATTCATAATTGGAATTGGTTAAAGTGAATGGTACTCAAATCCAGTATTGTTTTTCAAATAATATGTATAACTATACAAACGATATAGAAATACCACATTCAACACAGATATTTGCTACAATGCTTTTGGCCATGGATCCATACTAACCATAGTTATGTGAACACATGAATTTGGGCGTTTATGCAAAGATATTTCGGTGAATATACATATCTATGTACTCCTATCTACAAATGTACATAGGTATGTTTGTGAAATAGTTATGAATTATTTAATTTAATTGGTCCAAAATGCATTGAGATTATTTGTGTTGGGGTACCTCTAATAACGAGCAAAACCCCGTTCGGTTATGAATATATTTATTATTTGGTAATGCACATTTATAAATGTATTTATTTGTCCACATTAGGATGTCCCGGCGGATAAAAAAAATAACTACCTAACAAATTAGTGATTATGGAAAAAGGACACACAATGAAGGAAGTATTTTCGACACAGCTTGCGACTGATGCTGGCGGCGCTAATGCAATTTCGAAATACAAATCGATAGCTTCTAATATGGCCAGCAAAAGTTTCGGCATGAGATGGTTCTGACGGGACAGAATATTTAAACAAATCGCATAGAATAATGTTGGTCGAATACAACCCATCCCAGCAAATGGAAATCGAAGCGCTTCTAAAGGAGTCTCTTTTTCTGTAACTCGTTCAACGATTTAAATAAAATATTTATAGATTTAGATGAAATCAGTTATAACAATAAACATATGTCATTCAGCATCAATGAAAAACGTGCATTTACATACATAAAAAAAATAAATAAATGGTTTCCCGTTACATCCCACGAGGGGATTAGGGAGAGCTTCTCACAACCAGTGAGCTGTGCGCGTTCTACACTCACTGATTGGGGCCTACAGTTTTACACCGGTTCCGAACGGTATTTTGAGAAGCTTTTTCATGGCTTAATACTCGATAGTGTTGCCGTCACTAAGCGAGGTGACCGCCGTCGAAAGAAATTTAAGGTGGTCTGAGTAAGGATCGAACCCACGTCCTCATGCACAAGAGCCGCGCACACTACCATTGCACCACCGACGGCCACTTACATGCATACACGATGAAAAATCTGTTGTTTTTTGTGGTGACGCGTCATAACGCCCATGGACATAACGCCCATGGCTTTGTGTCCACGCCCGCCCATAGGCTTTGTGTCCACTTTTGGTGTGTCATAACGCCCATGGGCGTTATGTCCATGGGCTTTATGACGCGTCACCGTTTTTTGTTGTTTGGATGCAAATATAAAGTGTGTTTGGAGCTTGATTCAAATATAATATACTTGTGCGCTAACACATTGTGTTTGCTATTCAATATTACATGTTTGAGACACAATGATTAATAGGTTATAATATATGTATTTTCGTCCCAAATATATATGTGTTTGTGATACAAATACAGCTGTGTCTGTTGCACTGTCTATGCTCTCTCGAGAGCAAGAAAATAAACGAGAGACAACGAGACAGTCTATCTTGTAAGTGTGTATCTGTATTTTTTCATTATTCTCTCAGTCAGTGAGTCATAAATATTCCTGAATTTCCGTGCAAATTGCAGATGAAGTCAGTGTTTCTTATTTTGGTTGATGTATTGCGTTTTAATGTCATGTATTCAGTCGTCAATGGTTCATCGGACAGGGGATATCAAAAACAAATATTAATCATCGAAAATCACTTTATTGTTTTTCAAAATATTCCCCAAGAAGATTTATACACTTTTGCATGGATTTGAACCAATTGTCGAAACACTTTTGCCACTCTGATTGAGGTATCTCCAAAACATGCATTCTGAATGCAGCAACAGCTTCTTCAGATGTCGAAAAACGTTGACCTCTCAGTTTGTATTTTTAATGTACGGGAATAAAAAGAAGTGATTCGGTGCCAAGTCAGGACTATACGGCGGATGACCCATCAAATCGATGTTTTGGGTGCTCAAAAATTCAGTTGTTTCAGCCGATGTGTGAGAACTCGCATTGTCGTTGTGAAGAGTGATACGTCTTCGGCGGTTGGGTTTCCTGATTTTTGGAAAGACAACTGGCAAAAAAGTGGTTGTGTACCACTCAGAATTCACTGTTCTGCGTTGGTCTAGTGGTACGAATGCGATATGTCCGGTTTTTCCGATAAAACAGGCGACCATTTGCTTGGAAGTGCTGCAGGCGCGAACAACTTTTGTTGGATTTGGCTCATCTTGAAACACCCATACAGTTGACTGCTGTTTACTTTCGAGCTCATACGCGTAAATCCAGGATTCATCACCAGTCACGATGTCACAGACGTGTTTCGAAGCACCGCGATCGTATTTTTGGAGCAATTCTTTCGACCAATCGACACGAGCCTTGTTTTGATCGATTGACAAATTGTGTGGGATCCAACGCGAACAATTTTTTTTGTCATTCAAATGTTTATGCAATATTGAATGTATGCTGGTCCCACTAATGCCTAAGGTTGTCTCAATCTCACGATAGGTCACATGACGATCTTGCATAAGCAGTTCGTGCACAGCATCAATGGTTTTGGGAACAACAGCTGATTTTGGACGACCTTCACGAAATTCGTCTCGGAGTGAACTACGGCCACGTTTGAATTCACCATACCATCGATAAACACTGGTCCTTGATGGAGCTTCATCGCCAAAAATTTAATTAATTTCATTCATGCACTGTTGCTGACTTAATCCACGTCGAAAGTTGTAAACAATAATTGCACGAAAATGTTCACGATTTAATTCCATTTTTGGGCCGAGATGAATCTTTTAAGTTACTGTATACAACACAAATAGCGCTCGTATGTCAAAACGTTCTGAGTACACATAACCTCAAAAATGTCCAACTTTACGATAGAGCTGTCAGTTGCAAGATTGCACTACTAGGGTTGCCAAATCCCGAAATATAAAATTCAATTTTCTACCAAAGTGAGAAACGATTTTGAGGAAAGAAACTGGAAAGGGCAACAACGTGTAGCCCTTTGTCTGTCCGAGCCTTTTCTGAGAAAATCGGAACGGCGAACCATTTGTGAAATAAACGCTAGGGTTGCATGAACTAGATTTGTATATAAATATATTCTTTGTGTACCAACGCATAGTGATAACCAACGCATACCTGAAACCTTCCGAAAACAAAAACGTGAGAGACAACAAAGAAACGGGGAAATACGCAAATGTTTCCACATAAAAGCATACATGTTTGCCAGTAAACATGATGCTGTTTACATTTAAACACAAATGAGTTTGGGACTTCTCCTTCTGATGTCAACTGGCCACCAATAGACTAGAAATAAACAGCCACATCTCTGTGAAAAAGTCATGGAAAATTTCATGAAAATAGCAATGGCCTGTCATCAGAGCTGTGCGGGTCATTTTACTGATATTTTATTCTATATTTAATCGGAACATGTCATCTTTACAATCCAATAATAAAAATCACAACCGTCTCAAAAAATACCTGTTTCTGTGTAAACGAAAACAGTATTTTTTGTTTTTACTCGATTAACCGAACAATTTAATTAACAATTAACTGACCAAAGTTAAACGTCGAATACTTGAATACTGTGCTTGGAACCTATATTGCATAACTAAATCGCGGAAACATTTCTTTAAATTTATTTCTTTTTAATTTTCCCCGTAATCACCAGATTTATACACGTCGTTTGATTGCTATTACGTCAAATTGATTCAAAATTTTCATTTTATGGCACACTCTAATGAACATGCATTTGTTTACATACCTATATCGCAACACATACCACATATGGTTGGTTGCATCATATGCATTGAGGTACAAACATATTTATGTTTATTCATACCTGTGAATAGTTTTAGAAACCATTGCAACATCTATTATTGGCAATTTGGTAATAATATGAAATGAGGTTTTAAGTTTTGAGGTGTAACGGATACACAGCAGCTACAAGTTCAAATGTACTTGCAGATAGTAAACGACCACCAGAACACTCTAGTAGCAACAATTAATATTTACAGCTGTCAAGCGACGGAGGAATCAAAAGAAATTAAAATTAATCCATCTCAATAAAATAAATCCATCACCACTTAAATTAATAAATTTAGTCACAACGAAAATACAAATGGGGGCACAGTAAAGAAGAAAAGACAGAGAACTTCGGTGAGGTAGAAGCAAGCATCGTAATCGCAAGGGTGAGTATAAAATCACTCACACTAATCAAAATACATCTCACGAGATTCGAGTCGTATATTTCCACGCTCGTAAGTCGTTAGTTGTATTTTAAAATTCACTGAATGAAAATGATTACATCAAATCGATGATGAATGCTCATCAATTGTTCTCCATTAAATTGATGACAATTTTCATCAACTCAACTCCAAGATTGCGCGTTTCTTCACATTTTTCAGCTTCATTAAATTGATGATCTGTTTTGCATTAATCTTCATCATTGAAATTGAGAAATAATTAGTGGGATCGATTCAAAATATGGACGTAGTATTGACAAAATAAAGAGAAAAAGAAAATTTAAAATAAATGCATAATAGAACATAGTCCAATGGACAGAAACCAATATCCACGCTATGAGCGTTTTCTGTGTGGAACTTGTTCTTGAGAATTTTTTACAACGAAAAATAGTCCAAACAATTTGGCTACAGATTAACAAATAATTTACATCAAAATGATGATCAATTTACATCAAATTAATGACAAACTTGCATCAAATTGATGACAACCTTACATCTAATTGACGAAAAATGCACAGCAAATTGAATGTACATCAACTTGATGTAACGCTGTCGTTGAATCAAAATAAACGATTGATGAAAGATTGATGAAATGTTCTTCATCAATTCAATGAAATGTGTCGTAGGTGGGAAAATGAGGAAATGTATCATCAAAGAGATGTAGGAATCCATAAATTTGATGAAGCTTTTCTTTCAGTGTAGGTGCGCAAAACGAGCAGTAAAACAACCTGCGATTACTTTCGCTTCGGGAAAATTTATTCGCTTTGAGCAACAGCTAACTGCTCGCACTCGCCTTAAAATAAGTAGTACGTAATATGTAAAAAAATAATATGTAAACTTTGCCGAAGACTAAGAACAATGTTCAACCAATGCACCAATAAGTATATAAAGTTTACCAAAGATTGCAAAAAATGTAACCAAAAGGTCATCATATTTACAAAAATATTCCAAAAAGTACATAAAGGGTGACAACGGGCAGATAAATTGTACCAAAAATTGCATATTTTGTATCAAAGTGCCCCAAAGTCTACGAACAAGTAAATAGAATGTACCTAAAGGTACACAAAGTGTACCAAAAAAAGTGTCTAATGTATGTCACAATTGTACAGACAGTATGTCAACCAATGTACCAAAAAGTACATATTGTACTACAACAAAAATATTATGTGTACCAAAAAAAAAAAATAATTGGTATCGGAAAGGCACGCAAAAAGTACCAACAAAGAAATAAAAAGTGCCAAAGAGACTTAAACTTTGGGGCCAAAAAAGGTACCGCAAAAAGTCGTTTTTGGTAGCAAAAACTTAACAAAAAGTACACAGAGTACAAAAAAGTACCCAAAAAGTCCATAAAATTAACCGAAAAGTACATGGGCACCGAAAAAATACATAATAAAGTACTAAAATATGTACTTGCTACAAGTTTCGCTAACCAAAGAAAATGTTTTCCTCCTTTTTTAAATTCTTTATATTAAGTCCATCTGTCTGTATGCACCGCACCGAAAAAACTTTGGATTGATTTTGATTGATTGATTGATCCCGTGATCCCGTGATCCAATCGAGCTGAAACTTCGCAGGCAAGCTAATGGCGATGACAAAAATAAACTATAAAAATATGGCGAGATTGGATAAAGGGGCGTGGTACCTCCCATACAAATCACAAATTAAAAATCCTCCTGTTAACGGCATTTGAACAAAATTGGGTATGTTGGTTAAGTGTACATATTCTAAGACCTGCTGCAAATATGGGCGGGATTAGACAAAGGGGCGTGGTCATATATAAAGAATTTTTAGTCAAAAACTATGTTTTGAGTTGGTTTTTTTTCATTTAAATTTTATGATCGATTTTATTAGTTTTTAGTTAATATATGAGAACTTCATACCACAAGCTTACAAAGTCAGGAACATTTTTCTATGTGAAAAATGGTTGGTTTTTGGTGGAATAATAGATAATTCAGTTCAACACTCACTGGCAAGACTAGTTTCGAACTCCCTGACAAGTTCATCATCAGATGCTTAACTACTGTTTCTGAATTGATACCATCGGTAGATCATCAATTAATTGTATATATACAAAGTCTAATATGCAATTTTCATATGCGAATTAGTTCTTCACTTTTTATGTGTTGATTGTCATCAATAATACATTTTTAGTACTTTTTATTTGTTACTTGTCATCAAAAGTACACTTTTGTTACTTTTTTGTACTTGTGGTACCGAAAGCACATTTTCGTGGTCTTATTTTGTAATTTGTTGCTACCAGAAAGACTTTTTCTGATACTTTCTGGAAGTGATGGTACATTTTACGTACATTTTGGAAAACTATGTACATTTTGTATATTTTATGAACTTTTAATTCGTTTTATGTACTTTGTTGGTGTCCTATGTACTCTTTATTGAATTTTATGCAGTTTTTTGCCACCTTTTTGGTATATCATGTACTTCCTAGGAAAGTTTTGCTACATTTTATGTACATTTTTTGTACACTATGTACTGTTTTGGTACACTTTTAAGTACGCTTTATGTTCTTTTTAGCACACGTTATGTAAACTTTACACTGGGTAGACTTCATGTGATTTGTCGTACATTCTATGTACTAATAGGTACACGCTATGTAATATATCTTACAAAAGTACATACACTTTTTTCTACCCATTATATACCCATTTATAATTTTAAAATTTATGCAAACTTTATTACCATTTCTAACACTTTACATACTTTCATGAGTATCCTATGTACTGTTTATTAATGGCATGTACTCTTGTGTACAAATTGTGTTAATAACGAGAACACGCATCCTTATATAATAATAATATATCTTACGTCTCGCTCTCGAGTCCTTGCGACGAGAAAGAGCATTCAGAAATGTATTTAGTAAATTAAATCACGTATCTGGCTCGGGTACGCGTTCCTCTTTTATTTCTTTTTCGGACGCGCTCGCGAGTCGGATACATTGAAATTTTTTTTACAGCCCACGACTAACGAATACGTTCGTTTTTCTACTCCTCGAGTGCGTTTACGATGCCTGGATTGAAGAGACTGGCATTTAAATCATTGAGAGCAGTTGTGAGACCAGTGGCCTTCAGGAATGGCAGAAAAAATATATAAATTAGTCCCTTATGAACCCCTTTGTAAAAATGTTCCTCTAAACCTATAAAACATACAAATTCTTCATACACCCTGAAATTTTGTTGTTTGGTTGGAAATATAACGTGTTTGTAGCTTGACGCAAATATAGTATACTTGTGTCCAAACACATTGTGTTTGCTATTCCATATTACATCTTGGAGGCACAATGATTATTATTTTATGTTATAATATACATTGTTGTGACCCAAATATGGCGTTCTTTGTTGAAAACTGCGGAAAAACGCGACAGACATCAAAGAAACAAAAAAGCAGCGGATTTTCAAGTGATGAAAACAATACCTGTACATACACGACGAAAAATCTGTCTTTTGTTGTTGTTTGGATGCAAATATAACGTGTTTGTAGCTTGTCGCAAATATACTATACTTGTGCCCAAACATATTGTGTTTGCTATTCAATATAACATGTTTGAGACACAATGATTAATGGACTTTAATATATGACTTTGAGAACCAATTGTGGATTTTTTGTTGAAACCCGCTAAAAACAAATACGAGAAAGACAACAAAGAAACAAACATGGACATGTTTCCTGTAATATGTTTCTGGGGCCGATATTTTTCAGCGTGTAACTATAGTGATATTCCACACATATACATGGTTCCTGCATAATGTTACAGAAGCTGTTTTTTTTCAAATGGACGACTAACTAAAATTGCTTCGAGCTTCAAACATATTAATAGTTGTAGATTTGCTTGCAGTATTGTCTAATGTTAAATTCCTCAGCTGTAATTTCATTGGATATAATGAATCATTTGATCAAAAGAGAATCCAAATGGACGAAAGTAACATTCAATAATGTCGTGCTATAGCGCATGCTAACATTTTGTAATTTAATATGTTTTCACCTTTGGTTCCGATTTTAGCGGCAGCCGCATGTTTACACCAGCAACCAGAAGATGCAGTATAGGAGAATGATTTGTAATGTGGGAAATGAAATTTGAAGTTTCAAAAAGTTTATGAAATACGGATAACAATTAAAACAAGTGAAATATTAAACAAAAAATTTATACAAAATTTTGCAAAATCATATAAATTTCGTTTAAGATTTAATCGACAATCCAAATGCAATGGGAATTTCATTTTCCTACTTATAACATATATTTCAAAACTTGCTCACATCGTCTAACATTTTCCAAACCTCCTCTATGTATGGGGAGTATGTGCATTACTATTTGAACCAAAAATATTTGCAGGCAATAAAAATAATTAGCAATAAATTGTAAAATATTCATGTATTAACGAATATAGATTATTGTACATGAAATGGATAATAACCATAAGTAAAATACGAATTGAATATAAATTTATCTAGAAACATGTGTACATTTGTATAAATTAAATTGGTTTAAATGGTGCAATTTTTATATATTTCACATGACTACACTAAAGTAAACATGGATTACTAAGGGTTTCCACATCGTTAAGGGTCAGCTCTTACATTTGGTTAATACACCTTTGAACGCCCTTTGTCAAATATAAATGCTACTATAGAAATACAACGGTTTAGTACTGAACCCGAGATTTGTATCCCACTGCGACATATTAGTTTGATAAAGCTCGAGTCCGACTAGACATTTTAAATATATTACAGAAAGGATTACCTTACTTTGTGCCAGTATTGAGATTTTTAATTTGTATTAGAATTTAATTTTCAGTACTTTATCTAATGCAAATGCAAAAAGAGTGCATGGTTGGGGCATCGCATGCCAAAAGTAATGAAATATAGGAATCGTTTTGAAATATTGTTTTCCTTTTTTTTTTTGAATTTGTTTCATTGTTAGGAAATCTAGTTCTGTTTTTTTTTAAATTTTATATTTACAGGATTACGACTTTGATTGAAAATGCCTCGCATTCCTTATCAAATCCATAAACCTGTGCATATAACAAACTTGAAACCCAAAATTGGTAGATACCACACAAATGCCTTTAAAATAATTACAATTGCCAATGACATTTAATTTTTTTTTAAATTTGTATTTGTAGAGGAGGCGCGTGCAAAGTTGGCAGTGCACAGGGACAGGAAAAGTTCCTGCCAAGACCGTGGTGCGTGGTGAAGAGCCACATTCTGCTCGAGGTACCCCTGCTATTTATTAAACACTACGAATCTGGTCTGGGTAAAAATAAAATAAATGGTTTCCCACTACATCCCTTGTAGGAACCGGGGAGAGCATCTCACAACCATTGAACTGTGTGAGCTGTGTACTTGTGTACTCTTCAAAAAAAGGTGTCCGGCAACAACATGAGGGCTACTGCATCGATAAAAGCCAATGATGACACGGAAATATCATAACCAGATCAGCAAGTGTAGCAATGGCATTAATTCTATACGACACTATCTGGACTACCGGATAATGAAGATCAGTATATCCCTTCGGCAGCATACTCAAGTCGCAACCCGGGAAGGGATATTTCAAGGGAACGCGTGTCGCAGGCCGAGATCGTGGCGCCACTGGGTAAAATGAATGAAGAAAACCCATCTGGTCCCGATAAAATGAATGAAGAAAACCCATCTGGTCCCGATAATATTCCAGCGGAACTGTAGAAATATTGTACATCAGCATCAGTAAATATCATTACGCCGGTCATCAAAACTGCATGGATTGACAACAAAGTCCTTACGGAGTGGAAAGTGGGAGTGATTTCACTGTCCTGAAAAAAGTGATACCGGAAAAAATGTGATACCGGACAAGATAGTGTCCATGATCCGTGAACTGTGTATAGATGATGCAGCGTATTAAGTTCGTTTTAATGTGAAGAAAAGCCAACCTTTCACCATATCTGCGGGAGTTACACAAGGATGTTTCTTATCCCCTACATTAACAAATGCAAAAGCGCCGTTCGGCATTCAGTGGAGTACGCATGAATATCTACGTGATATCGACTACGAAGATGACATACACGCTGAAAAATCTGTCTTTTTTTGTTGTTTGGATGCAAATATAAAGTGTGTTTGGAGCTTGTCGCCAATATAATATACTTGTGTCCAAACACAACGTGTTTGCTATTCAATATTACATGTTTGAGACCCCATGATTAATATGTTGTAATATATGTTTTTGTGACCTACATATATATATATATGTTTGCGATACAAATACAGCTGTGTTTGTTACACTGTCTATGCTCTCTCGAGAGCAAGATAATAAAAGAGGAACAACGAGAGATTCTATCTTGTAAGTGTGAATCTGTATTTTTGCATTATTCTCTCAGTCAGTGATTCACAAATATTCCTGAATGTGCGTGTCAATTACAGATGAAGTATTTCTTATTTTGCCTGATGTATTGCGTTTTAGTTGCATGTATTCAGTCGTCAATGGTTCATAGGACAGATAATATCAAAAGCGCTTGATCAGTGAAAAAAGACTAATCGAAGGCTCGGACGGTTAAATGGTTTGTGATGTTACTTTGGTTTTTGTGCGTGTGATTCATATATATGTATGTGAGAAACGATTTTGAGGAAAGAAACTGGAATGGGCAACAACGTAAAGCCGTTTGTCTGTCCGAGCCTTAACTGAGAATATCGGAACGCCGAACCATTTGTGAAATAAGTGTAATAAAACAACACAAGTACATAATCCACGCTTGGCTTGCATGAACTTGATTTGTATATAAATATCTGGTTTGTGTACCAACGCATAGCTGAAACCTTCTGAAAACAAAAACGTGAGAGACAACAAAGAAAGGAGAAGCAAATAAGCAGCAGATTCTCATTTCATGAAAAAAAAGAAATAATGCATTCAATGCAAATAAATGTAAAAAGGTCCGTTTTAAATCTATTAATTTTTTATATTAATTATTTATAAATGTGGATTTATATTGTCAAAATTAATTACAATAAATAATACATAAATATTGAAATAGAAGAATAATTCGTTTCTAAATATTATTATACTTGGGAGAAAATTCACATATGATTCCACGTAAGTATATGGAGGTTTGGGAGGAAACACGCGAATGCTTCCACGTAAGTATATGGATGTTTGGGATGAAGAAATCATGTTTCCACGTAAAATCATACATGTTTGTCAGTAAACATGATACTGTTTGCATTCAAATACCAGTAAGTTTGGGACTTGCAAACATATGAATGTTTGAAGTGTATTCCAAACATATACATGTTTCCTGCAGAATATGTTTGGGAAAATATGTTAGAGAGGCCGTTAGTTTTCAGCGTGTATGTCTTATGGCCCACAAATTTCACGACATGGAGGCCAAGTTCAACAGACTCTCCGAAGATGCGAAAAAGATAATTCGTATTCGAACAGAACGGAATACTCCACTAATAGTTGATGGTGCGTTAAGTGAAGCCGTGGATTTAGTCAACTATTTATAACGCAAGATTACCAAGGATGGTGGTTCCGCGGCAGATATAGTTGATTCTATGAATAAGGCCCGAGTTGGATTTCTAAACCTGCACAAAATCTGACGCAATAAGAGAATATCGGAAAAGACTAATCAATTCAATTACAGTGTGAAGTCTGTACTGTTGAACGTTATATTACTTGGAGCTTGAAGAAGGTCTAAACGATTGTCAATCGTTTTCTGGGACAAATTCTCCGTATCTACTGGCCCAAGACAATTTCTAATGATGTACTCTGGCAACGTATGTGTAACAGTCCTATTGAATTGAATATACATAAAATATAATGGACTTGGATCGGCCATATACTTAGGCGCCCAACAACAGATATTGCTAGAGCGGTACTTGAATGGAACCCGTAGGTGTGTAGAAGGCCAGGAATCCAACCCAATATATGGAGCGGTGCCTGGAGGAGCACAAACAAACTCATCTATCATAAAACCAAATTAAATCACTTGCCAGATACAGAAATCGATGGAAAGAATTCGTTGAAGCTTTATATTCTTCATGAACCTTTTATCTAAACTTTGTATTGCAATATTGTTTTATATTTGTATATTCTGCTTTAATAAACAAAGAACACAATGTACTTATAAATAAAAAAAATAAATGGTTTCCCATTACATCCCATGAAGGAATCGGGGAGAGCTTCTCACAACCAGTGAGCTGTGCGCTTTCTAGTTTTATACTCACTGATTGGTACCTACAGTTTTACACCTGTTCCGAACGGTATTTTTGACAAGCATTTTCATGGCTAAATACTCGATAGTGTCGCCGTCACTATGCGAGGTGACCGCCGTCGAAAGAAATTTTATGGTGGTTGAGCAGGGATCGAACCCAGGACCTCAATTACAAGAGGCGCGCACACTACCCATTGCACCACCGACGGCCAATATATACATATACATTTTCAGACGAATTTTAAATTAAACCTTAAATTATAATGGTTATATAATGAATTTGTTCCATGTATGGTATCGGTCTATAGAAGACAGCTCAGTAATCAAGAGTATTTTTGTCCCAGCATCTGGCATGAAGTACATTTCTGTTCGATTGCATATTTGCCACACTAACATCCGATTATGTCTGCAACAATTGACTTTAATTTTTCGCACATTTCGTTCAAAACTACCTTGTATGCAATATACAAAAAGCTTATTCCACGATAGGTGGCACGCACACTCGGGCCACCATTTTAAAATGCAGGATAAGGACCGCTGAGACCCCAATCGCCGTGCATTCATTCGGCTAATCAAAATTTGCATATGATTTGATACCTGCATGCCGGTAGACCATTGACACCTGCAACTCTGTTGTTTTTATAGCCAGGAAATATATGTTTTGACCATAGACGGACGCGAGTCTCGTGATTGACGTGAATGAAGCGTAATTCTAAGTAATATCAAAATTTGCTCACGTCAGCGTGCGTGTACGTTAGTAGCAAAAATTCTTCGTGGCTGATCAATTGTGAGCGACTGTCTTATTTTCGTGAACGTGATTCAAAACTTCTTCACGTGACCATCTCTAGTTCTGATCTCGTCTTGATTCGGTCAGGATCAATATGTACCATCGTGTTGTATTTGTTCGATTCTCCATATCCCCAACATAATCTGTGCATCTGTGAATTGACAAGAGCTGTTATCCCCCTCTTCACGTTCTCTCGATGACGACGAGGTAGCAGGCCGTTTCATCGAGTTCGAGTTGCTTCTGTAATTTACTCTTTGGTTGGACATAATACGGACAGAAATAAAATGGAATGCGTATTTTCGTTCGATGCAAACAACATGTAACATAATTTAGCTGTCATTAGTATCAATCAAAACTTAGTTTCCTGCATGGTCTGTAATATCGATGTCTTCTTTGGTCTCTCATAGTACATCTGCTTTCGATCAGCTGTGTCATGTAACCCCCCAGATCTGTGACAAGATTTCCATTCTTTCCATCTTTTCAGGTTTTACATTTAAATTTTTTGACTCACGCTTTCTCCATTCCTTTTTTCGCTTAAATGCACAGTTGATTTTTTCGTTATGCCGCTCCGTCGCAGCCATGGTACAATATTAACAGGCAATTAAATGGCAATAGCAGCAGATGGTGTTGTAGTTGTAGTCAGCAACAACAGGCATTTTGTTTCATACATTTCAGTTGTCAAACCCTACACAGATGTATACCAACAACACAAGGATAGGAAAAAGTACAAAAACAAATGGCATATAAGTTTGACAACTGAAGCGAAAATTGATATAAGAAAATTAAATCAGCTGTTCAAACGACTTTACCTGATAGTTAATTCTACCATGGTCGCAGCTCTCGTTGCAACTGACTGAAGCATTGACATTCGTGCAGTGTGCAGTGCCATTCGACTAGAGTTGGACAGTTTAGTTCATGGTAGAATTCAATGGTAGAAGTAAGTTAAAGTCGTTAGAACAGCTGATTTGAATTTTTTGTTGCTTAGGTGTTTAGCTTATGAGAACAAACCTAGTATATGTCGGAACCTCGAATGGATTTTTGTTTGAGGGTACACATATATTTTTAAGCTTCCGCAAATAGGGCTTGGCAACGATTTTTTCATATTACATTTTTTGCTTAAAACAACCAGGTCCCAATCAGTGAATGTAAAAACTAGAAAGCCCAGACCTCACTGATTGTGAGAAGCCCTCCCTAATCCCTGCATGGAATGTAATGCGAATTATTTATCAGTTTTCTGCAATTAAAAATTTGTAGAGCACAAATATTATGCAATACCTTTTTTATATACAAGTTTATTGATCATTCAATTTATGCACTTTTGGTCATCTTTTGCTAATTAGCAAATGGGCATATGTCCTTCCCACTTCTCACGCCATCCTACATTACAAATACGTGCCGTGACATTAAACTTCATTTAAATTTATCCGTGAATTTGGGCATTGAACGCAACTTAAAATTAATTTCATACATTTGCAGCCTAATTGACACGTAGCACTCAATTGGCAACCGCTAATATTTATTAGTGTCTAACAATTATCCAAACACACACACACCCACACAATATACGCCCATGGTTTTCAGTGGCGCCAAAAGGGGTTTGCAAGGCCTGCATCTGTCCCCACAAGGAAAAACTACTTTTTATCTATTAGAACAAAATTGAGTTAATACTGTCACAATGAACTCCTTAGTCGAAAGGATAACCAGACCAAATATTGTGCAATTTTTTGGGAGTTATATCCTTCCAACTTTTGAATTGTTGCATTTAATGACACAATTTAAATAACTCGTATCCTGATAAAATGGAAATTGCTCATTACTCGTCATTCTTTGTGATTAATGGCGTATTAGGGCGGCATTTTTTTTACAATTTTTCCAGTATTATAATTGAAATATCCAATAAGACACATAATTCTGTATTGCCAATTCAGGATGTTTGTTTCTTCATCTCTTTTGCACGTATGTGAGGTATATGTTTGATTACGTTCGGTATATTAAATAACACTGTGGGTAATTTTTTAAGTCATGGAAATATAACCATATACGGATAAAATACCAAAAAATAGACCAGCGTCTCTCAGTTTCTCCGAATTTTTTAAAGTGTTTTCCTATTTTGACCTTGAAGATGAAGATTTTATATGTTCTTGATTCTTGTTTTTTACGATAAGAGCTACAACTTTCCCTCAGAAAGAAAATCAAAATTCCGAACAGTTTGCAAGATACTAGCTTGAAAAAATTATCACATTTTTGCAAAATTTACACCGAGGCCCCAAATCGTTTGGGCCCATAAAAAAACTTTGGGCAAAACTGGGAGACACGGATCTTATTTTTTTTGTCTTTTATCATGTAGTGGTGTCCGTATATGGTTATATTTTGCACTGTGTAATTCAACTACACATTCATACTACTGCATACATAGTACATAGTAATTACGGGTCCGCCAAATAACTTTTTTTTTTTGGAAAATGCTATAAAAAAAACTACTGAATATTTTCTCAAATTTCTTTTTTTATTTGAGAGTACAATCCTTCGGGTTAATAATGGAAAATAATTTCATTCAAATGGCTGCCTCGGCTGGCCATGCAGTAGCCTACACGATCGGTCCAATTTTTAAGCACATTATCGATTGTGTGCTGCTGTATTTCACCAATGGCTTCACGAATATTGTCCTTTAAAGCGTCAATTGTCTCCGGCTTGTCGGCGTAACACTTATCTTTGAGGGCACCCCACAAATAATAGTCCAACGGTGTCAAATCGCAGCTCCGAGGTGGCCAAACGACATCAGCTCTGCGGCTGATAATGCGATCTTCAAAAACCGGGCGCAAAACATCGAGTGTAGCTTCGGCTGTCCTGTTGAAACAAAATGTTGCCAATATCCTCCTCTTCAATTTTTGTGAACAAAAATTCGTTCAACATGGCCCGATAACGATCGCAATTGACTGTAACGGCCACTCCTTGCTCATTTTCGAAGAAAAATGGATCAATTATGCCTCTGGACCAAAATCCGCACCAAACAGTGACTCGTTTTGGGTGCATCGGCTTTTCAATGTATGCATGCGGATTTTCTGTGCCCAAAATGCGACAATTTTGCTTGTTTACATACCCGCCAAGATCAAAATGAGCTTCATCTGAAAAGATGATTTTTTTTTGCAAAATCGGCATCTTCTGTAAGTCGATCGCAGGCCCACTTAGCGAATATATTCGCAATATTCCCAGCGTTGTTCAAGCGTATACACAACCATATTCGTTCAGCGGAAGGATAAAACTAATTATCTGTCAAATCAGACATGAACTAAGTGTTACCATTCACGAAATAAGCACTAGTTAAAAAAAAAAAAGTTAGATGGCGGACCCTTTATATACATAGTAGTACTATATCCATAGCAGTACTATATCCATAGTAGTACTATATACATAGTGCTAATAAACATATAGTACTTGAATTTCTTCTGACATTATATTTCGTTATTTCTGTGTGTCAGTTAAACAAATGCAGTATGTAATTGCTATTCGTTTGTTGGTTCAATATATGTCTCTTCAACAAATCATTAATCGCCATTTTATATATATTTAATATAAATAAATAATCAATATTCTTCGAGCTTTTTTTTTTTTTTTTTTAAATATTGTTCGTATCTCCTGATGATGCTACACAAAGGAGTAGCGAAAAAGCTCAAAGAATATTGATTATTTATTGATAAAGAAAAGAACGAACAACAGAATTAAAAATATATTTAATATATTTTTAAAATTTGGTAAAAAATATGAAACGCAAATATATAAATACTATCAAGTAAAAGTTTGTAAAAATATTTTGTTTGCACGAAAAAAAAAATATAATTGCAAAATTGTATATGAACAAATACAAATTACTGTTTCCATATACAGTGAGGAGCAAAATTGTAACAGGGTTGACATAGTTTGGAAATAAATTTCTATATTTTAAATATTTGATTAAAAACAAATAAAATTAACTAAATCAATTTATTGTTCTCTCGTGAATAGAAACAAAAATAATTTTAATTCTTTGTTGATATGTACAAAGTGAACAGAAAATAATGCTCCTTTGGAGCATCTGCGTATTTGGCGATTGGAGATTTTATGTAACTCCCAAAGTTTTCGACCGGGTTTAAGTCCGGCCGCAGGTGGTTCAATGGTTACAGTGCGTGCCTGTTGTACATGAGATCCTGGGTTTCCCATTACTTTCCATTAAGGAATTGGGGAGAGCTTCTCACAACCAGTGAGCTGTGCGCTTTCTAATTTTTCACTCACTGATTGGGACCTACAGTTTTCACACCGATTCCGAACGGTCTTTTTGAGAAGCATTTTCATGGCTAAATACTCGATAGTGTCGCCGTCACTATGCGAGGTGGCCGCCGCCAAAAGAAATTTAAGGTAGTCAGAGCAGTAATTGAACCCATGATCTTATGTACAAGAGGCGCGCACACTAATAATTGTACCACCGACGGTGTAGGTGTTGCGATTAATACTGCTAACATAATATGTTAACCGATTCTGAACCGACCCGTCGACATTTTTTGAAAAATAAATGTGCAGGGATTAACATGCGATTAACATGCATTCATACTTGTGACAGCAAACATATTATGTTTAAGATATACAAGTTATATTTTTGCAAGCAAACTTATTGTATTTGCGTCAATATTACATGTTTGCGGTAAACAGTTTAGAAACTTTGAAAATTATATATTCTATTTGCTGGTAGATACATTACAATGACTCTGATTTGGAATCTGATCATTTCCAAAAATATTTGGACAATTTACAATCAAGTTCACAAAAACGAGTAAAACTAGATTCTAGTGAATTGGGTAAAATCAAATTCTTTGAAAAGCTTGATGAGATCAAGAAATACGATAGAAACAATAAAATGAAAGTTCACAAACATAGATAAATAAAAAACCATAGATGGTGAAAGATAAGTGGTGGATTTGAAAGTAAAGGGAAATTTTCTAGATGGCGTCGGTGTGGTGGATATAGGCAAATTTCCCTGGAAACAAAAACTATTGAAAAATCAATATAACCATGCTCTTTTGCCTTTTGTATTGTGAACAAATATCAAAAGCGATATGCTTTTCTATTATTTATATTCTATTTTCAAATTTAAACAACAGAATCGAAATAAAAATGATATTTGAGTGCTGGTGATTAAGCAAATGAGTCATCCATGGTGTTTATTTATCTATGTCACAATTCAGTTCGTATATTTCTGTTTCTTGAATCTCTGAATGTCTGATTAATTTCTTTGGGAATTTCTGTTAGATATTGAAGACCTATCAAGTCAGGTCATGTTGGAAGGCCCTTCAGGACTGCGCCTTTAAGCCTCTACGTACTGCGTACTTACATACATACGCACAATATTTTTACATTATGTACACGTATCCATGCGAGTATTTGAACAATTGTATCCTGTGATAATTAGTTTGTATGAATGCTATATATTTGCATGTGTGTGTGTGTGAATGTGTGTTTATTAAAGTGAACATTTGAATGTTCATACTTGTATTTATGATGGTCGGTACTAATTAAATGAAGGATTTCTTTGTGGCATTGAATACACACGAAATGTCTTCCAATTGCAATGCTAAAAAGCCTAATAATTTAATTACTAAAACGATTGTCTTATATTACCATTAGTGTACATATGATATTCGATAAACCTGCAAAAGTGACCAAACACAATGAGACACGCTACCGATAACGAAGTTTTTCTTATGGAAGTGAAAAATCACTAGGAAATTCCACTGTGGCTGATGACACACTGCTAGAATTTACTATTTTCTAATTTCTTGGCGGCGCTCGCATGAACTCTCTGAATTTAGAGAATGTACAAAAAGGAGTTGCCACAATTTCATGAAAATCTCGTACCACAAAACATGTAGCTACAAAAGAAAGTTAAAGAAATGCTTTCAAAATGAATGAAATATTGTTAGTAACAGTAAAAAACAATATTAATTACAATTTAATTACAATATTATTTTTGTAAACTTCTAAATAAATTTCCTTACACAGCCGGTCATTTAAACAACAATGACAAAAAACACTGAAGTTGCCCTCCCCTCCTCTCTCATTTCGTCTAGACCCCAGAGATTTGTATTGCCGTTATCGGTAGCGCGTCTAGTTCTGTTTGGACTCTACGGTGGAAATAGTAATGGTTAATAAATTAAGTTAATTCCATAGCCAAATCCACGTTCACTGCCCATATTTCAAGTACACAAATACACACGAACACTACGTGCAAATATAAATTTGCCATATAAAATTAAGTATGTACGTTTAGATACGTACATGTGTATGGTTGTTTGTAGATTTCCGATTTATTCTAGGTGCAAATATCGATTTGCCATAATTGAATTGCAAGTATTTCCCGACAACACAGCAACAGAGACTCAACATCAGCCTCAGTCTCAGCCTTAATTCACTCATATCCATAACAAATGGCAGCATCCTGAAAGCATCGTTGAAATCCTTAAATATCATGTAGTAACATGAACGTCTAAAAATCTAAATTCTGCCTCGCATTCGCCAAACTCTGTTGGTCAATTAGTCTATAATCGCACACATAGTTCGATACACTCAACGAGTTGAAAACTGTTCAATCAGAAAAAAGAAAATTCACAATATAAACAACTGCATAAGCGCGACTCAATTAAATTGATTTCTATCTCATGACATATTTACTACTTTTGGATCAATGCTCTTTAATTTTATCCTTGAAAATCAAGGATTGGATAAAAACTTCCTAGGCTAACAACAGCTATATAAGATTTATCAGATTTTCGCAAAGGCCGCCGGTATAAATTGTGGTACACAATATGGTACGTGGCGAACTAATCATCCGCAGATGAAAAGTGAAAACATAAATTAAAATTCGTTGGTTTAAATGAATATGCCCCACAAATAGTACACTAATGCAAAGTTTATCATCCATGTCCCTCAAATATAGTATACCCGTTTACGTCAAATTTCTAGCTTCCATGTAGAGAGGTAGGCCAGCATCATCAGTCAGTCGCTACCCAGCGCACAACCCGATACGATCATAGATAGATCTCGGAACTCTAACTCCGAATGGGATCAATCAATAAATACATTTACCATAGCGTCTTAGGCTGACTATTCCACCATATCGACTCTGGTTGACTATTCCACCATAGCGGCTTAGGCCGACAATTTCACGTTACTGTTATTGACAGACGTGAACCCGACCCAGTTCTGCCTATCCAAATATAAGATGCCCGTATTGAAGGACGAACCGGTCGTGAGCCGTTCTCAGACCGAACCCAACGTAGTGTTCAAACCATTCCCAGAAGGGTACTCTTAACCAGTGTTGCCAGGGACTGACTAAAAAATTATGCCAAATGTTCTCAATAATTGTGCCGTTTTCAAAATCATTATGCCACAATTGACTTTTTAGTCTTTTTGTAATTCTGAGTCCAAAATAATTACAGGCCCTCCAAGAAATGGGTGCAGCTGTTATACCTTAACCGTTCAGCTTAAAAAGAAATATTATTATTGGTTTAATTTCGTATAGCATGTATTTTAATTTCATACAAAACACTACCTTATAATATTTTAACTATTTCTACAACAACAACGAAAGCCAAACTAAGGGTGATTTTCAGCTCCAATAATTAACCATTTCTTCCAATCATGGTAGAATATAATTTCCCAAATTTTGGATAATTTCTTTTGGAATCCGTTTCACTTATCCTAGAGAAGAGTGTTCAAATCATAGAGTAATGTCATATACAACTGTCATTCTTCTCATCTGACATTTCCTTTCACACTACTCGTGTTGCGGCACCGACCGGAGAATTGTTTCACGTAAATTGACTTGCACCAGGTGGAATTACAAAAATTGTTGACTAAAACTTTTCATGTCGGTTTGCTGAAAAACTGTGACATTTAAACGTGTTGGGACTTTTTGTGTTATATTTTATTGTTAGTATATATTTGTGATGTATTTACACAAAAATTTTACCGCACAAAACGAAATGCCGTTGCTAATTTGTTGTTGGTCGATTTGAGCCATTGCCCCTATCTGGAATTATTAGAGCAATACGGTCTAACATACAACCGCCCATCTGCAAAACACCAAATTGTATCAATTTATTGAGAGAGTAGGCTACTCTATACGTCATTACTAACGGGGTTTTCAATAAGAGCGATACAAAAGTTTTTTTAAATAAAGCAAACCCGGTTTTAGATACCAATGAAATTCTTTATTCCTGTGAAAGTACGTTCGATGCCATTATGTATGGAACTCGATTTCTTTGCATGGCCACCACGGGCACGCTTGAAGAAGTACAGACGCTGAACCCAATTTTCGACGGTTTTCAAGCATAAATCGGCCGATACTGCTGCAATTTCACGTTCGATATTCGTACGAAGTTCGATTTCCCCACAGGAAATAATCTAACGGCGTCAAATCGCACGACCGAGGCGGCCAATCGACAGGGCCATTTCGTGAGATAATACGTTCACCAAACTCGGTTTCCAATAAATTGATTGTGGCATTCGCTGTGTGGCTTCTGGCGCCGTCCTGTTGGAACCACATGTCCTCCAAGTCCATATTATCCAATTGGGGCCAAAAATATTCGGTTATCATTGAACGGTAGCGATTCGCATTCACAGTAATGTGCCGGTCTTGAACCCAATATGTGCCGCCGGCCCATAAACCGCACCAAACCGTAATTTTTTCGGGATGCAATGATGACTCATGGATTACGTGTGGATTGCTGTCTGACCAATAACGCATATTTTGCTTATTGACGAAGCAATTCAGCCAGAAATGAGCCTCATCGCTGAAGATGATTTTCCGTTGAAAATCCGAATCATTTTCAAGTTGCTGCTCAGCCCAATTCACGAACATACGACGCTTATAGAGGTCAAGCAGCTTCAGTTCTTGCGTCAATTTGATCTTGTAAGGCTGTAGGCCAAGATCTTTTCGCAAAATTCGCCACAACGACGTCACAGAGATGCCCAACGCTTGAGAGACACATTTGTTCTTTCTTGAACTGAAGCCTCAGCGGCAGCAATATTCGCGACACTACGGGCACTTCTTTGTCTCACTGGCACGGGAACATTTTGTACTGTGCCTGTGGATTCAAATTTTTCCACAAGACGCTCAATTGTTGATCTGGTAGGACGATTATGACGACCATAAATTGGACGTAGCGCTCTTAAAGTTGAGGCCACTGACTCCAAATTTCGGTAGTAAATTTTAATAATTTCGACTCGTTGTTGGCTCGTATATCTTTCCTTGATGAAATGGCAAACCATACTGAAGAGAAATGTCAAAAAAGCGGGAAAAAATATGGCGTCGTTTGCTGTCCCTATCGATTTACTTTTGTAGCGTCTCTGTTGAAACCCCCTTTATATGGATCAAATCGTCTTTACTGCAAAATTTTCTTTATTACTCACATAATGAACCCTGAGATATTTTCTGGAGTTTATATCTGGCACTTCGAGAAGAACTTCTATCAGATTTAGATCATTTTACAAAAGTCACATATTGATACATATTAGGGTAGACATTTAATCGAGTTTTTTTGGTTAATCGGTTAATCATTAATCGTAAATTTCAATCTAACAATTAACCGAACAAAACGCAATCAAATTATGTACTCGATTAATCGACTATTCGAATAAAATAAAACAAAAAAAAAAAGAAAACTGTTCAAACATTGTACTAGGCACATTTATTAAAACAAAACAAAACGTAACAAAAGCAACTTCATTAGAAAGTATAAAATATATTTAGGTACAATTCAAAAATTGTTAAGTTAGAGTTAGAGACTTTTGGTACCAAACCAAAATTAAAAAAATCTCAAAGTTTGGACCCAAAAGTGCCACCCTTTCCAGTACCTCCCCTCTGAAACTATATCATACTATAACACCCTATTGGATTGAATAATTTTTTACAAAAATTTTGCAAAACTATTATCCTTATTGTATATAGTTTGAGCAGAATAGGACCAGGTATTTTGATACCCCCCATACAAAGTGGCCAGTGGGTCTTGAAATTTCATCGGACCCAATTTAATAAACCAATTTTGAGACAATTTTTTTCTATGAACCAAAGCACTGTGCGACGCTTTCTCCCAACAAACTATCAAATCTGATGGAAATTTGTGTAAAGTTATAAAATTTGTTCGCAAATCGTTATCATATGAGTTGCCACATTGTAAGAGTGTTTCAAGACGGACTGCCTGCCATAAACACGTTCTTATATTTTATTAATCGATTAATCGCTATGATTTGTTCGAGTTAATCGTTAATCGAAAAACTTAATTATTAAAATGTTCGGTTAATTTTATAGCACGATTAATCGATTAACCGAATAATGATTAATTGAATGGTTACTCTAATACATATTGAAGGCACTGTACGGCCCAAAACGACTAATTTCAAGTTTATTAATAATCGTCCATATGTTTACTCTTGGTACTCAAAATAAGTTTTACATCGGTTTTTAACTCCTGATTTCAGGAAAGCATTTTGGCATCCTTAACAATAATTTTATAAAGAATTTCTCTATACGGACATTTTTGAAATGGTCAACCTATTTCTGATTTTTCATGAATTTAATTTTTGCTTTTTTTGTGGCCGTCGGTGGTGCAATGGTAGTGTGCGCGGCTCTTGTGCATGAGGACGTGGATTCGATCCCCACTCTGACCACCTTAAATTTCTTTCGACAGCGGTCACCTCGCTTAGTGATGGTGACACTAACGACTATTTAGCCATGAAAAAGCTTCTCAACATACCGTTCGGAACCGGTGCAAAACTGTAGGTCCCAATCAGCTCACTGTTTGTGAGAAGCTCTCCCTAAACCCTTCATGGGATGTAACGGGAAACCATTTATTTATTTTTTAATTGATGGAATGCACTCTACTAGTGTTATGGACGTACATGTGATTCGAGGGGCTAATATCGATTCGGATCTGTACCTGGTTGCAGCAAGGGTTCGCACAAGGTTAAGTAGAGCGAAAGTCGTACGAAGCCAGACATATAGAAAGCTGGATTTCGGAAAGCTGCAATTACCAGAGATAGCCACGGACTATGCAGGTAAGCTCACCCAGCTACTAGCGCAAACCCCACTCCCGCCTCATAATCCTGAAGCCCAGTGGAAGTACATTTCCCACTCTATGAAAACTGCTGCAGAGAATGTACTTACTTATGAAAAACCGCTTGAAGGCAAAGAAAAATCGGCAGTGGGAAAAGCGCGAGATTGAGCAAATTGAATCATATAGAAGGAAAAATGAGGACAGTACACCCAGAGAACTTATTGTATGCAAAGAGCTCGTAGCAACCGTAAATTCGGCTGGGTTGTCACGACCGAATTGAGTCCCCTCAAATGAAATTCAGTTGAAGCAACCTAGTTTGATAATTGATTCGATTGTGACAACTGAATCTTTAATTATATTCGTTATGTCATCTAATTTTCTAAACTTCCTGTTGGAGAATTAATTCGGATGCTCCAAACATATACATGGTTCTTGCAGAATATGTTTGGGAGAATATGTTAGAGAAGCCGTTATTTTTAATGGTGCACTATGCCACTCTGCTATTCAACATTGTCTAATTTGCCATGCATATTCGTATAACTGAAGGTTGGTCGGCAACAAAAAAAATAAAACAATGATGTTGTTGAAAAAAGTACAGGGTGACAGCTGACATTCAATGGTTATTAAAAACTGATCTCTAAATGCAAGAACGAATCTTTTCATTGTAGAGAAATATTTAAATAATGATGGGGGTTCGTCGAAATTGTTACATTCGCGGTTCAAAAAATTCAAGAGTGATTCCTGAGAAACAAATGCATCAACAAACGTCTCACTGTTTGGTGTAGACGTTGGACTGAGGCAATCGTAACCCATTTTTCTTCGAAAATGCAGCTAGTCAAGAAATAACATTGGTTTCATCAAGACGGTGCCACATGTCATACATTCAGAGGAACGATTCAATTACATTCAATCTAGCGTGAATTTTGGGACATGCTTTATGTATATGTCAAAAAGGTAAACGCAATTAAATGCTCGTAGGAAAAACTTGATTGAGAGTACTATTTACCATGGCCACCGCAGCCGAAATTGCCTACTGGGGTATTTTTATTAACCTAATTAAATGTCAGAACTTCACGTGAAAAATGCCTCCAAAAAATGCTGACATAAAAAACTTGGAAATGCACAGAGGTAATTTTTCCTTTTCATCACTGCCATATATATATACACGCTGAAAATGGCCCAACGAACATATTGCAGAAAACATGTACACGAATATGTTGTTTTTTGTTGTTTGGATGCAAAAATAAGATGTGTTTGGAGCTTGTCGCAAATATATATAAACGTATTGTGTTTGCTATTCCATATTAGACTTTTGAGACACAATGATAAATATGTTATAACATATGTGTTTGTGACCCAAATAGATCTGTGTTTGCGATACAAATACAGCCGTGTTTGTTGTATTGTTTATGCTCTCTCGAGTGCAAGAGAATAAAAGAGGAGCAACAAGTGTGTATCTGTATTTTTGCATAATTTTCTCAGCGAGTGATTCGTAAATATTGCAGATGAAGTCAGTGTTTCTTATTTTGGCTGATGTATTGCGTTTTAATTTCATGTATTCAGTCGTCAGTGGTTCATCGGACAGGATATCAAAAGCGCCTGATCAGTGAAAGAAGAATAAACAAACGCTCGGACGGTTAAATGGTTTGTGATGTTGCTTTGGTTTTTGTGTATGTGTTTCGCATATTTATGTCTGCTACCAAAGTTAGAAATGATTTTGCGGAAAGAGACTGGAGAGGACTACAAGGTGAATCCCTTTTCTGCCCAAGCTTCTACTTAAAAAATCGGAATCTAGGAACATTTGTGAAATATAATAAACAAAAACACAAGAAATTAATACACGCTTGTCTTGCATGAACTATATTTGTATATAAGTATATTGTTCGTGACCGTCGGTGGTGCAATGGTTAGTGTGCGCGGCTCTTGTACATGAGAATGTGGGTTCGATGCCTGCTCAGACCACCTTACATTTCTTTCGACGATGGTCAGCTCGCTTAGTGATGGCGACACTATCGAGTACTTAGCCATGAAAAGGCTTCTCAAAATACCGTTCGGAACCGGTGTAAAACTATAGGTCCCAATCAGTGAGTATAAAACTAGAAAGCGCACATCTCACTGATTGTTAGAAGCTCTCCTCAATCTCTTCATGGGATGTTATGGGACACTATTTTTTATTTTATTTTTATAATGTTCGTGTACCTACGCATAGTAATAACCAACGCATAGTTGAAACCTTCTGCAAAGAAAAACGTGAGAGACAACAAAGAAAGGAGAAGAAGTAACAGAAAATGTAAAATGTAAATATTTTAATTTTTTGTATTAATTACACAGGGAAACAGTGATTCTGCGGTGCGGGGTTTGTAAGGAAATTTTGGTGCATATGTTGATGAAGATCTAAGACTATAATTCGCTTTTTTTGAATTGACTCTAGTTCTCGAAATATACCGCTATTTTAAAAATGAAGGAGGTTTCACCACACATTTTAGCATAACTCGAGAACAGCTTGTTCGATTTGGTTAAGTAAAAAATTTAAAAATCCCCAGCTAAATTACCTTGATGTTACACCTACAATGTTTCTTGATAAAGTCAATATTTTCGAAAATATTCAGAAACTTTTTGGAAAAAAAAATTTTTTTCCTGCAAAATTGAAAATTTTTTCTTTTTTTAAAATTCATAAAAAATCAAAAATGTCACAAATACTGTTTTTTGATCTTTATTTATAAACATAGATATGTAACAAACAAAACAAGCCATATTTCAATAATATCCATTAACAAGTTTTGGTTTAATTCACAATTTAGAGATGGTATCCCATTTTGATAAAATTTTTAAATGAATATTAATAACAAAAATATTCCATAATTATAAAAAAACACGAGTTAAGAAAACCGTTTTGTATGGGATTTTCTTTGGTACTTTTTGTTTGGACAGTCCCGTTGTAGGTTCCAGCAGTAGTCTGCCATCATATGGCTATCCCACCGGCCTTGGTATCTTTCCTCCATGATCTTGATGTCCTGGTGAAATCGTTCCCCTTGTTCTTCACTATAATTGCCGAGGTTCTCAGGAAATTTATCCAAATGACTGTGCAAATAATGCACTTTTATACTCATATTAGCTCCTAGTTTTTGGAAATTGTGGAGCATTTTGCTAACAATTTCGGCATAGTTTTTAGCTTTGTTATTCCCCAAAAAGTTTTTGACAACTGATACAAAGCTTATCCATGCTTCTACTTCCACCTGACTCATGTGATTTGTGAAATCATCGATGTTTATAAGAGTACGGATTTGTGGCCCGTCAAAAACGCCTGCTTTTAGCTTTTCTGTACTAAGACCAGGAAATGTTTGACAAATATATTTAAAGCAATCGCCATTCGTATCGAGAGCTCTGACAAACTGTTTTATAAGGCCAAGTTTAATGTGGAGTGGTGGAAGAATGATTTTTTCTCGACTTATCAAAGGTTCATGAACGATGTTAACTTTTCCTACAGTCATGTTCATTCTTGATGGCCAGTTTGTCCTGCTCCAGTGTTCATTTTTTGCACGACTGTCCCATAGACATAGAAAACAGGGATATTTAGTGTATCCACTTTGCTGACCCAGTAAAAAGTTTACCATTTTTAAATCTACACAGACGGACCACTTGTGTTGATGATATGAAATCTTCTCTAACACCTGTTTCACGTTTTCATAGTCTTCTTTAAGTTTAGTCGAATGACCTATTGGAATCGAAGCCAATTTATTTCCATTATGTAGTAACACACACTTTAAACTTTTTTTTGAGCTGTCTATAAAAAGTCTCCAGTCTTTAGGGTGGTATATTGGAAGTCCCATTAAATTTAAAAGCCCAGAAATATCATTACAATATACAATACCGTTCGCCTCGGTAAAGAATGGAAGGATGTCTCGCTCTCTATTTCGGTAAGTAGTTATTGTTACGCCAGGCTGAATGCAACGTTTTTCTTTTACTCTTGATGCAAGAAGTTCAGCTGATTTTTTCGATAAATTTAAATCTCGAATTAAGTCATTCTGCTCACCTTGAGAAAATCCTTGAAATGTAGAACTGCATTCTTCGAACTCATACTCACTATTGCTGTCATTGTGACTATCTAACATTTCAACATCATTAGAATATTTGGCCGATAATGAAGTAAATACCGGTATTGGTAAATTTTCACTATGCAGCGTTGGTGGCTGAACGGATTGAACGTTTGGGTAGAACCAAGACCGCTTTTTACATCGGTTCATGCCTTTTACATTTACAGCGCAAAAGTAACAATCATCAAGGTGGTTTCTTGGCTCTGCCCACGCCATCGGTATTCCAAACGGAAGCCCTTTGCGTTCTCCTTTGCTCCAATATCGAAGTGACTCGACACAAGTTTTACAAACTTTATGTGGGACCCAACATTTGTCTTGTTGTCGAAGTTCTTGTCCAAAATAAGCCTTATAAGCTTGTTTTACAAAAGCTGTAATATTATTTAGTTGCTTTTCTGCACAATATTTACCACATATGTAGCAGAAATGGTCGGGGTTATTAGCACAAGATTTACGTAAAGAGCTCATCATAAGCAATGCCTTATAAATTGAGTAATTTTATTATTTTTTAATATTTTTTTAATTTTATTGTGGATAAGTCTTACCTTTTCACTTTCAACACTAGGATTAACAAGGTATTACAGTTCAATATTTTTTGACATATGTACGTATTTATTCACTTGTCTGTCACATATCGTCTATTTGGCCTACTTAAGTTGTTATAATTATGTGTCGTGATTTTTATAGCTATGGAATATTTGTGTTATTAATATTCATTTAAAAAATTTATCAAAATGAGATACCATCACTTAATTGTGAATTAAAGCAAAACTTGTTAATCGATTTTATTGAAATATGGCTAGTTTTATTTGTAACATATCTATGTTTAAAACTAAAGACAAAAATATAGCATTTGTGACATTTTAGATTTTTTATGAATTTTAAAACGAGAAAAAAATTTTCAATTTTCAATGAAAAAAATTTTTTTTGGAAGCACTTTCTGAATATTTTCGAAACTATTGACTTTCTCAAAAAACATTGTACGTGTAACTTGAAGGTATTTTAGCAGAGGATTTTCACATTTTTTACTTAACCAAATCGGACAAACTGTTCTTCAGTAATGCTAAAATGTGTTTTGAAACCTCCTTCATTTTTAAAATAGTGGTTTATCTCGAGAACCAGAGTCAATTCAAAAAAGTGAATTATAGGATAAGAACATCACTATCTCATACATCTAAATTGACTCCAAAAAGTTGAACCGCAGAAAAAAATCTTCATTTTGTCACCCTGTGTTATTTATAAATGTGGATAAAATTAATTATAATAAATAAAGAAAGAACGAATAATTCGTATCTAAATATTATTATGTTTGGAAGAGAATACGGAAACACGCGAATGCTTCCACGTAAGAATATAGATGTTTGGAATGAAGCACGCAACATCACTATCTCATACATCTAAATTGACTCCAAAAAGTTGAACCGCAGAAAAAAATCTTCATTTTGTCACCCTGTGTTATTTATAAATGTGGATAAAATTAATTATAATAAATAAAGAAAGAACGAATAATTCGTATCTAAATATTATTATGTTTGGAAGAGAATACGGAAACACGCGAATGCTTCCACGTAAGAATATAGATGTTTGGAATGAAGCACGCATATGTTTTCACGTAAAAGCATACATATGTATCAGTAAATATGCTAATGTTTGCATTTAAATACACCTGAGTTTGGGACTTTCAAACATATAAATGTTTGAAGTGTATTCCAAACATATACATGGTTCCTGCAGAATATGCTTGGGAGAATATGTTACAGAGGCTGTTTTTTTCAGCGTGTAGCTACTATGTGTTTGGAACATTGTTTTCATGAATTGAAAATCTACCGGTTTTTTGGTTCTTATTTGTCTGTCAGTAGTTTCCAACAAACAAAGCCTTATTTGGGTCTCAAAAACATATATTATTACATATTAATTATTGTGTTCCAAACATAGAACATATAATAGCAAGCACAATGTGTTTGGACACAAGTGTTCTGTATTTGCGACAAGCTACAAACACGTTATATTTGCATCCAAACAACTAGATAATACAAATTTGTATGTATCCAAAAATTAGGATTAACCATTTTGCATTAAACGTAACGTTGCAACATTGACAAATTCTTTGAATGTATGAAATATATCACACCTGTTTCATTCGTTAGACACAAAGCATTTTGCTAATGGTGAGTACACGTTGAAAAACAACGGCCCCTTTAGTCCCGTTTATCGATTTTTATATTTCGAATCAATCGAAACGTGTACAATTGTAGGGTGTATGTGCTGCGTTCGGATGATACCAATTTAATGGACAAATTTCTTTGAACATAGTATATGCGCTTTACCTAACCCATAAATATGAATGCATCTCACAGCCGTAATTATTAACATACATACATTTGAATGTGTTTGATATTGGTTTAGTAACGCTTTCTCATCGTAAACCGTGTCCTGACATATATGAGCACACTCACACACTTTCCAATATCAATCAAATGTTAAAGATATCTTAATATTCCTGTTCCGTAGAATATCACGGCATTTGCACTTCATGTCGCCATCGTTGTTTGGCGCCACCGAAATTCTCGTAACAATAACCATTTTCATTTGTACCATAATTTAGTGTTTTCCACGAACAGACTACACAGAAACTAATCAAAGTGTAGCCTGAGGCCAGATTAGACATCTGGGTATTGATGATGAACTCGTTGCTGTGGCAACGATTGAGTCTGAGGCTCATGCTGGCGCTAGGAAAGTGCATGTGTAATCTGAGTATGCACACGTAATGACACCATAAATACCTAATTATTTCCATACTTTAGTTGGAGACAAGTTACCTAGTTATACGTGCGCACAGTGGAGAACAAAATTGACATAGTATTTGGCGTAATAATTGCATTAGATCCCCAGGTTTTAAACAGGGTTCGTAAAAGCCATCGAGTGCGCCGCTGCCTAGCTAAAATTAGGCTCCCTATTTTGCGAGCCGGAAGCCAATATTAATTGTCCGAACTCCGAGGAAAAAATAAAAAAATTCCAATGAGTACTCGAACTCACGGGCGATGTGTTAAAACCTTGTTGTTACACGGTAACTGTTCGATTTCTATGAACACATTAGTAAGTGTTACTTTGGAAAATAAAAAACCGCGTTCAATCATATGATGACGTTACATTTAAATAATATTAATACTTAAAATTATTTAAAGACCAGTGCAGGCACATGTGTCATTATTTTCTTGCTTACTACTTTTTGTTTTATTCCCACAAAAAACAAAGAGAATACAAACCCAGCGGCGGAAGTTGCAACGCCTTCCACAAATAAGGCATGCGGCATGGTTCTTTTGTAATGCCTTCCTAAAATAGGCCCTGCGGAATGCATGCATTTTTTTACAAGATATAACTAAGAAGAAGATTTTTAAAATTTAGAGAAATTTCTTTTCCGATTCTTTTTAGCCGTAATTAAATTGAAAAATTTCATACAAATTTTAAAATTATATTTTTAAAATTTTTAATTTGAAGTTGGGCGTGGTACAACTTTCTAAAATAGATACATACATACTTATAAATACATATGTAGAAGTGGATAATGATTTTGTGATAAAATAAATTAGTTTAATTTTATTTTTGTTTAACAGAAATAAATTAAATTAAATGCCTTGTAAGGCCTTCCTCTTTACATGCCTCCCAATCTCACGCAATGTTAAAAAGAAAGGAGGAGATAATGTGTAGAGAAGGCCTGTTTGGTCAATATTTCAGGCCTTCTAGGTCATGACTTCCGCAGCTGGGAAGCAACAGTCACATGTACATACATACATTGTTATGTTCGTACATACGCTACACAAGTTCACACAATTTTCGTTGCTCTCTAGCTATCTCATTTTTATATACGTATTACCACGTCATTATTCTCTTTGCTATGAGAGTGCTCAGCACCCACACAAGACAACTATTCGCTGCCGCTACATCAGTGCGTATATTTTTTCGGAGTCTGACAATCTGTGTTTCGCAGTCGGACAAATCTGTGTTCTATATAGGGGTGGGTCACCCTTATCATTTAGGGGTATGAAAAATTGATGATGGCCGATTCTGAGACCTACCCGATATCCACACAAAATTTCATAAAATCGGTCCAGCCATTTCGGAGGAGTTTAACGCCAAACAATCTGTGATCGCAGTCAGACGAACTGTGTTTGGATGTGTTCACTTTGTGAGTTTAGTCCCTACGCGCGCCTATAGATGTTGACACATCAAAAAAGACTATTATCACGAAAATTTTAAAAATAACTTGATATTGCGGAATTTAAAATTGAATCGCGAGCGCTTAAGGAAATAAACGATGTGGCTGGCAGCAATTGGTAATAAGGGATGAATTGACTACCTTATGATGATTGTCATGTATATGTTTGCAAGCATTGTTTTCATGAATCGAAGATCTGCTTCTTCTTTGTTGTCTGTCTCGTTTTTGTTTTCAGTGGTTTTAAACAAACAAAGTCATATTTGGGTCACAAAAACATGAATTATAAATCATTGTGTCTCCAATATGAAATATTGAATAGAAAACAATGTTTTTGGACACAAGAATACTATATTTGCGACGAGGTACAACACGTTGTATTTGCATCCGAATAGCAAAAAGGACGGATTTTTCAGCGTGTAGGAGTGTTGCATCTCAGCTGAAGAAAAACAATCAACTTCACACATGGTGACACTTGGTCAAGGGCAACGCATGAAAAAATATGATGCAGGCAAATTCCCTCTAAGATTCAAGAAAACAGTAAAGATATTACGAAGAGTAAGTAGATGAAAATGTATAGAGACATTATTAAGAGGCATATATTTTGACTAGTAACGATCGGATATCGCGCCACACATTTTCAATGAAACGGAAATTGGAAGAGAAACAAGAGCAAATCTGAATATTGTTTTGTGTGTTTCCATGCGTTTCAATCAACTTCAAAAGATTATGAGATTACGCTTTTGAGAAGCCTCTTCAATGCTAAATACTCGATAGTGTCGCCGTCACTATGCTTCTCCAAATACCTTTCGAAACCGGTGTAAAACTGTAGGTCCCAACCAGTGAGTATGAAACTAAAAAGCGCACAGGTCACAGATTGTGGAAAGCTCTCCTCAATCCCTTCATGGGATGTAATGGGAAAACAAATTTTTATGAGATATCGCTAAAAGAAAAATATTTTCTCATTATCACAATCAGTGAGCTTTCTTTCAAGACTCACTGATTGGAATCTAAAATTGTACACTGATTCCGAACAGTTTTCAGATTCACGAAGCGCGATTACCAGCCTCGAAAGAATTTAAAGGTGGGCGGTCAGAGCGCAGATTGATTCCACGCTTTCATAAACAAAAGTTGCATGCGTTAACCATTCCACCACCAACAAAAAATATAACTTTTTAAATTATTCCTTTGCAACACGCACTCCCAAAAAATATTGCATTTATTTTGCTCGCCACTGTAAATGTACCCAAATAGGCCTAGCAGGTAAGCTACCGCAGAGAGCACTAAAACTAAATTAACATATTGAAAATGTAATAACACTTTGCCTGATAATTGCGCAAAAGTTATGATGTTCATAAAGGCTCAACGATTACCATGAAATTATATTGAAATGAGGGGTAGATTTACATGGCAACCGTGATTTCTTAATTCATTAAAGGCATAAAGAGCACTCTCACATCTTCTAACCTAAACATTGTGGTTTGAAAATACATTAAAGACAATTATAATTTAGAAAATGTAAACGTCATCCATCACATACCAACTAGCCACACCGACGCATATGTAATACGAGAAGTTTGTTTAATATCTTAATTACTGGCCGCATGATGAATGACTAACCACAAATTTAGAGTATTAGAACCGCCACAGTATACGTTTCGAAGGATTTAGTTTCCTAATTAAAATCAAGGGATCGTGCCCTAGATGCGGTTGGTGCTGGCGGCAGCCGATGTTCAGCTTATGGAACTAAGTTCCTTATCGCACGTTGCGGGATGGGGGCTAATGAAAAAAAATTAAACAAATATTTTTAACATTATTATGCTACAACCCACTATTATCAACTATATTGTTTACTTTTGATTTGGTTTGTGTCTACACTAACCGCTTGGATCATAGAGAAAGAAATTAACTAGATTTATAGATAAATAAAAACCCCAGATGATTCATTTGCTTTATCGCCATTATCACCAGAGGGCGAAGGCCGTTTCTGACCATGTTTCACCCGGCCATAGATAAATAAAAAACCATAGCTGGTGAAAGATAAGTGGCGGATTTGAAAGTAAAGGCAAATTTTCTAGTTGGCACCGGAGTGGTGGATATGGGCAAAATTCCCTGGAAACAAAAATTATTGAAAAAACTAGATAACCATGCTTTTTTGCGCTTTGTATTGTCAACAAATGTCAGAAGCGATAAGTTTTTCTATTATTTATATTCTGTTTTCAAATTTAAATAATAGAATCGAAATAAAAATGATATTTGAGTGCTTTTTCGTCGCATCCGAGTGAAAAATGGTCGTACGGAAACAGCATGTGCCCTCTGGGAAAAATGGTGACTAAGTAAACGAATCATCTATGATTTTTATTTATCTATGACCCGGCTGCGACGAAAAAGCACTCAAACATAATTTTTATTTCGATTCCGTTGTTTAATGTTGTTTAAATAATAGAAAAGCATATCGTATTTGATATTTGTTGACAATACAAAAGGCAAAAAAGCATGGTTATATAGTTTTTCTAATAGTTTTTGTTTCCAGGGAAATTTGCCATTATCCATCACTCCGGCGCCATCTAGAAAATTTCGCTTTACTTTCAAATCCACCACTTACCTTTCACCATCTATGGTTTTTTATTTATCTATGCTAGATGTCTCAAATACGTTGGGAAATTTCTTGTTTAATGGGAAGTTTTCTAGGTGGAGCCTGTAACCAATATTAAATGTATATTGTAGTTTTTAACCCAATAAAAATAATTTAAGAAAGGTCAAAGTGAAGAAGTTTAAAACAAGAACATTTTCTTAAATAAGTACCTTTTCTTAAAAAAAGTAAATTTTCTCAAAAAAAAACCTATTCATATTCTTAAACAAAGTACCTTTTATTAAAACATACCGTACCTTGAAGAAGTACCTTTGCTATAAAAAAGTAAACATTCTTACAAAAAGTACCTTATCTTAAAAATAAAGTAATTTTTTTAAAAATAAGTACCTTTACTTAAAAAAGTACATTTTCTTATAACAAATTGCCTTTTCTTAAAAAACTACCTTTTCTTTAAAGAGTACAAAACAAAATAACATTTCTTGAGATAAGTACCTACTCTTAAAAATTTACCTATTCTTGATAAAAAGACTAATTCGAAAAATATTTCCTATTTCTTAAAAAAACCTTTTCTTCAAAAAATACCTTCTCTTAAAAAAACCTTTTCTTACAAAAATTGCTTTTCTTAATAGAACCTTTTCTTAAAAGTACCTTTTCTAAAAAATAAAATAATACTTTTCTTTTCTTGAGATAAGTAGCCTTTCTGAAAATAATTAAATTTTCTTAAAAAAATAACCTTTTCCTAAAATTCCTTCTTTAAAAAGTACCTGTTCTTGAAAAAGTACTTCTTTGTAAAAAAAATTCATACTCTTATGGCTTTTTCTTATAGAAAGTACTTCTTCTTAAAAATAGTACATGTCCCCTGATACCCCTGATTTTTTAGTCCTGTGATACCATACAACGGTATAGCGAGAGGACAATTAAAGGAAAAAGGTGGCTCGCAAGGACGAAAAATATATTCGTTAGAGTATTTACTTTGCTGCAATCAAAAGTTTCGTACATATTCTGCTTTTGTCATTGCTGTAACGTAACATGTCGCACAAGATTTGTCTGACCATTCATCGTTGCGTTGCTGCAACGAATTTTATAGGAGAAAATGTTTAAATAGAGAAAAGTTTACAAGAGTTTGATATTAAATTTATTTTTGGTTGGATTATACGAGGGTATCCTGAGAACTGTGCGACTTTTCCAACAAAATATTTTTTCTTTTCGTCTTACAGCCTGTTCCTCAATCTAGAACGAAAGTTTCGTTCGTATTCTAGACGAAAGAAATTTGATTTGGGTTCCACAATCTTGTCATTTCAAGTCGGATGAAAACAAGAAATCCTCTATTTCTTATTTGGGAACAACCATAGAATAAGGCGAACGAAAATTTCGACTTAGCGGAAACCAATTTGAGTCGAATTTTACTGACTGACTTTCGTTCGCTTAGCTTTTCGTTCGAGATCGAGGAACAGGCCATTAGTCTCCTTTTATCTCGATAAATTTACTCCATCGTTTTTCCAATTTATTTATTCCTTCCAAATAATAGGTTTTATCAACGTCCTTAAAATGGGCGTTAGTTTCAGTGATAACCTCTTCATTCGACCCAAATCTTTTGGCGCACAGACATTTCTTCAGGTTTGCGAATAAAATGTAGTTACTGGGGTAAAATCCGGACAATATGGCGGATGATGTAGCAATACTTATGCCAATTTATTGATTTTTTCCATGGTGACTACACACCTGTGAGCCGGTGTGGTGTCATGGTAGAAACCCTTCTTCGTCAAATGCGGTCGTGTTTGCTTAAAATCTATTTGAAATCTGTCCAATAATACCATAATACAGGGTGGTCCAAATACAAGTATCTTTATAAAAGTGAAACAAATTGAACTAAACTTAATTTCTATTGGTACACGCTGAAAAATATCAGCCCCAGCAACATATTGCAGGAAGCATGTACATGTTTGCAAGCATTAATTTCATGAATTGAAGATCTGCTATTTCTGTTTCTTTATTGTGACAGACACCAGTGTTTTCAACAGTATTCAACAAGTAAATACACATTTGGGTCACAAAGACAAATATTATAACCTATTAATCATTCTGCCCCAAACATGTCATATTGAATAGCAACTACAATGTGTTTGGACACAAGTATACTATTTTTGCGGCAAGCTACAAACACGTTATATTTGCATCCAAACAGTAAAAAAGGACAATTTATCATCGTGTATGTTATGACTTTATTAGAAATAACAAATATTGCCATTATTTATGGACCACAATTTCATTCATGTGGCTGCTGACGGTTTCTGGTTGTATCTAACGAATGACGATTTTAGCCTTTTCTGGATTATTCGCATAGCATCGGTCTTTAATGGCACCCACAATAAAATCTCTAAAAGGGTCAAATCGCAACTCCGAGGCGTTGAATTGACATCGCCAAGACGGTTCATAATTCGATTACCGAACTTAGTGCACAAAAGATCGATTGTTCCATGAGCTGTGTGACATCGTGCGCCATCCTGCTGAAACGAAAGATTATCCAAGTTCATATCTTCCATTTCAGCCCCATAAAAAGTCCGTAATCATGGCTCTGTAGCGCTCGCCGTTGACTGAAATGGCGTTTCCAGCAGCATTTTCGAAAAAAATTATCCAATGATGCCACCACTCCAATATCCACACCAAAGAGTCAATCTCGTTGGTCCGATCCACACTAGAATTTTACGCCGCCGCCACCACCTTATTACGTAGAAATCGGCCCACCGACAACGGCGGCGTATAAAATTTTGTTTCATATTCCGTATACTCGATAAAATAAATAAATAGTTTCCCATTACATCCCATGAAGGGATCGGCGAGAACTTCTCACAATCAGTGAGCTGTGCGCTTTCCAGTTTTCACTCACTGATTGGGACCTACAGTTTTACATCGATTCCGAACGGTATTTTGAGAAGCTTTTTTCATGGCTATGTACTCGATAGTGTCGCCGTCACTATGCGAGGTGACCGCCGGCGAAAGAAATTTGAAGGTGGTCAGAGCAGGGTTCGAACCCAGGATCTCATGTACAAGAGCCGCGTACACTAACCATTGCACCACCCGATCAACTAATGGAATTGTCTTGATTTGCAACACACGTTGCAACCACAACAAGCACGAAACTACAAACAACCACAATCAGAATATTTCTTAATAACAGTCAGCTTAATTTCCCAAGAATTAACTTGTGAATTTAAACGACAATTTGAATTTTGCAAAACAACAGCCAGGGAAATTCCACACCCTACAATACTAGCAGTCAGTCCCATTCCCTAACAGGTTACATCACATATTAAAATCATAAGAACAGCAGGTCAAATTTCCTAAGAATTGAACTCTGCACAGCAGCAGCCGGGTCAATTTCCTAATAATTGTGAATACCCGACGCCGCCCGTTTTCCCAAGTCTCTACGCCGCCGCTGAAGCAGAAACAATCGGCGTAAACCTCTAAACCACACGACGACGATAACAGTGAGTATTGACCACTAACAAGAATGTTTCACGAACTTTTTGCTCAAACTTGCCTACAGCACGCGCAGGGTTTTCTTCACATTGGGCCAAAACTTTTTTCCGATAAAAGAACAGTTTGGGCAAATCAGCACTCACTTTGGACATAAGTTTACAATATTTCCCAACGTTGTTCAATTAAAACCGACTCATTTTGGTCCGCAGAGGCATGATACTGACTTATAATCAATATTTCGAACAGACATCTATCAGTATCAAAATAATATATGATTTAAAAATATGCCTGTATTTGGACCTCCTGTTATACGGCGGTGATCGTTTTGAGGTTTTCAAAGTAATCGAAGTAATTGAAACCACATGCATTTCAAAAAACTGTCGCCATTACCTTCTTGGCCTACAGACCCATGTCGGACTTCATTGGTACACGTCACACCCGGATAAGTCCACTGCTTTGACTGTTTCTGGGTCTCTGGTGTGTTGAGATGGATCCACGTTTCGCCCACGGTCACGAAAAGACGCAAAAACTCCTTCGAATTGCGGTTGTACATCGCCAAACAGTCCTTTGAAATGGTCGCACGATTGCGTTTATGGTCGAGTGTGAGCAGTCGCGGCATCCAACCCGCGGATTGCTTTTTCATGTCGAAATATTCATGTCAAGTGTGATGTATCCACTGATTTGAGATGCCCACAGTCTCAGTCACCTGACACACTTTTATTCTGCTAAAGTCCAATGTATTTCCATGGGTTCTATCTATGATTTTCAAAAACTCCTTCGACTTGCAGTTCAACATCGCCAAACACTTCTTTGAATTGGTCACACAGTTGCGGTTATGGTCGACTATCGACATTTGCGGATAGTTTTTTCATGGCCAAATATTTATGTAAAATTTGATGTATCTTCTCAGTTAAGATGCCCACAACCTCAGCCACCGCACACACTTTTATTCTGCTAGCGTCCAATATCTTTCCATGGGTTCTATCTTTGATTTCTGGTGTGGCGATCTCTTTCGAGCGACCTGAAAGTTGGGCGTCACTTATTCTGATACAAAGGAATGCAGTAAACCATTTTTTAGCCATTGAAATTGATGGTATGCACTCCCTATAGTGTTTGCCAAGCCTTTCCTTGTTTTTTGGTGATATAATAATGAAAAATAAATGAAAGAAAAATAATACTTGATGAGCACATTCACTTTTTTCCAATTTTCGTCGCAATTCACGATGTTGTCTTTTTCAGTGGCTGTCAAACACAAACTAAACGACGCAGCTTGATTGACATTGTACAGCCATAGAATAATACATACCATAGAAACTTTTATTCGCTCAATAAATTAAACGTCATAGGTACGATGGAAAGTAAACATTGGATTTTCGAAAATATGGGTTCAATAATACCAGATAGTGGCAATAGTATACAGCGATCACCAAAGGAACAACAACCGAATTTCGTGTTTTTGTGGCAAACTAGTTATGTTAAATACAATAGAAAAGTATACCAACGATAAAAGTCAACAAAAAAGTGCAAAATATATTTAAATTTTTCAGTTCTACACCAAAATGACGGGAAAAAGTTAAGTGAACATATTTTGTAACTCCACCTGGTGTAAGGTAATTTTAAATTTAATTGCTCTCATTTCCACAAACCTCCGATGAAGAGTGTGAAATGAAACGTCAGATGAGAGAATAAGTTTATCTATGTATGTATTATTCTATGTGTACAGCTGTCTATCGACATACGTTAGTTGATACATAAAGCAACTTTGGTATAGAGAAGAAAATTTACTCATGGAGTGGAATGCCAACAAAGAAAACGAGTGAAGCGCGTCGCTTCTCTGTTCTCTCTCTTACTCTCTTCGTTGAATATTTCAATACACGAGCAGTTTTCTAATGATGTTATTGTATCTAACTATAGAAATTCGAACCATATTTAAATAAAATTACATAAACTATGTAAAAAGTATGAAATAATCAAGTTATTTTCTTCTACGAGGGTGGCCAAATTGCGCCGGTTTTTTCTTCTCTACTTGTACATCCTTTTTGGTTGATAATAGCAGTGTTAATTTTTATTTAATTACGAGGAAAGTCTAAAGAGTCACGGACTTTCAAACCGCCCTCGTACCCAAATTTTTGTGAATACTTTATTTATTTATTATACGAAATGTGTGCGTAGATGCAACGAAACAGTCGTTTATGCGACGATGCTGAGTAGTAGATACTGAGTAACATGGAATTGAAAAAAAAAAGTTAATCAATAGATTGCGGAGGGCTTCTCACATCCAGTGAGCTCTGAACTTCTAGTTTTGACACTAACTGATTGGAACCTACAGTTTTACACCGGTCCGAACGGTATTTTGCGAAGCCTTTTCATGGCTACACGCTGAAAAGTAACGGCCTCTATAACATATTTTCCCAAACATATTCTGCAGGAACCATGTACATATATGTTTGGAACACACTTCATACATTCATATGTTTGCAAGTCCCAAATTTGTTTGTATTTAAATGCAAAAAGAATCATGTTTACTGACAAACATGTATGGTTTTACGTGGAAACATATGCGTTCTTCATCCCAAGCATCCATATACTTACGTGGAAGCATTCGCGTGTTTCCCCCAAACCTACATATACTTACGTGGAAACATATGCGAATTAAATCCCAAATATAATAAAATTTAGAAGCGAATTATTCTTCGATTTCAATAAATATATATTATTTATTATAATTAATTTTAACAATAGAAATCCACATTTATAAATAATTAATACAAAAAATTAATAGATTTAAAACGGACCTTTTTACATTTATTTATATTAAATGCACTATTTGTTCTTTTTTCATGAAATGAGAATCTACTGTTCTTTTGCTTCTCCTTTCATTGTTGTCTCTCACGTTTTTATTTTCAGAAGGTTTCAGCTATGCGTTGGTTATCACTATGCGTTGGTACACAAATAAGATATTTCTATACAAATCAATTTCATGCAAGCCAAGCGTGGATTAATTACTTGTGTTTTTTCATTACACTTAGTTCGCAAATGGTCCGTCGTTCCGATTTTCTCAGTAAAGGCTTTCACAGACAAAGGGCTTCATGTTGTTGCCCTTTCGGGTTTCTTTCCTCAAAATCGTTTCTCATTTTGGTAGCACACATAAATATATACAAAACACATACGCAAAAACCAAAGTAATATCACAAACCATTTAACCGTCTGTTCTTTTTTCACTGATCAAGCGCTTTTGATATCCTCTCTCCGATGAACCATTGACGACTGAATATATGGAACTAAAACGCATTACATCAGGCAAAATAAGAAGCAGTTCATCTGCAATTTACAGGCACATTTAGGAATATTTATTTAGATGCACACTTACAAGATAGACTCTCTCGTTGTCCCTCTTTTACTCGCTTGCTCTCGAGAGAGCATAGACAGTGCAAGAAACACAGCTGTATTTGTATCACAAATATAAATATATGTGGGTTGCAACCACATGTAATATAACATATTAATCATTGTGTCACAAACATGTTATATTGAATAGCAAACACAATGTGTTTGGACACAAGTATATTATATTTGCATTTTATATTTGCATCCAAACAACAAAAAAAGACCGATTTTTCAGCGTGTAAGTACTCGATAGTGTCGCCGTCATTAAGTCAGCTGACCGCTGTCGATAGAAATTTAAGGTGGTCTGAGCAGGGATGGAACCCACGGACACATGTACAAGAGCCACGCACACTACCACTGCACCACCTACAACCACTTTGTAATGGAATTAGACCACCAAATTCACGCATACAGTACTGTTACCACTCCAATAAATTCACTTAGTATTTATTTTCCAACCATGCAAAAATACGTAGACGCAAATTTTAAAAAAAATAGTAACAAATCAAATGGCTTGTGCATAGACCAATTTTCAATGAATGGCTTCAATAATACCAGATAGAGGCATTAGTACAAACCGTCCAACAAGGTAACACCAACGGCATTCCGTGTTTGTGTGGTAAAATAGTTGTGTTAAATGCTGCAGTAATGTATACCAACGATAAAAATCAACAAAAAAGTGCAAAATACATTTAAATTTCACAGTTCTCTAACAAAACGACATGAAAAAGATAAGTCAACAGTTCTTGTAACTCCACCTGGTGTAAGTTACTTTTCGTCAATCCCTAATTTTCATAAACCTATGACGAAGAGTGTGAAATGAAATGTCAGATGAGAGACATTGTTTCTCTATTCTTATTTCCTCTATGGGCATGTGCCTCATCCATCAAAATAATCATAAGATTTTTTCTACCATCGAAGTGGAGGTTTGAGGAGAACATCGCTTTTAACGGTGTCCGAAAAGTCACGCAAGAATGATTTGTTTTTTTTTTATTTAATTTAGATCGTCTCTTCGAGCAACAATTTAATGTAATTGAATTGTATGCCATGTGGAACCGTCTTGATGAAACCACATGTGGTCCACATCCCCATCATTACATTTGGGAACAACACAATTAGATTATCATGTCCCGACAGAGCATCATTAACTTTTATTACACGACCAGCCGCATTATCGAAAAAAAATTGGTTTGTTGTTGGCCCAAACACAAAATCTTCACCAAACACTCATGCATTTTCTGAACCTCAAATGCAACAATGTTGACTATTAACGAAGCCATCAAGAAGAAAATAAATCTCATGTTTTATTTTTGTTTTGATTTTTTGATGGAATGATTTTTTTTGTAAACAGTTCATTATTTTTAATATATTTCTAAACATTTAAAATCCGCTGTTCTTTAATTAAAAGTTCTATATTCAATAACCCTGAACTGTCAGCTTTCTCCTTTTCAACAGCCACACTTTACCTCCCGCTCCCAAAATTCGAATCTTGCGTGAATTTTCGTTCTTTAACGAATCAATTTCGTTCAGTAGTTTTAACGAATCAACGAAACATATTCATCGGATCAAAGTAACGTATTCATTAATGAGTTAATGAAATCATTTTCGTTACGGGAATAAATCTATATGTTTGCTCACTTTAGATGAAAATATTCGTTAAAGCGATGTAAGAATTCACTCGTGTAACGAACCAAATGCTAGCCCACCGAACACCAATTATGTAGTTTTGCTGGAAGAAGCTTACAATTGTGTCGTAACTTACATGAGAAACATCCCCAGAACCGAAAAGAAGGGTTTTGGTCTTTGATAAGATTATGTACAACGAACTATTTGATTGGTTGTCGCAACAGAAAATGAAGTTGTAACTGAATTTAAATTGCAAAACCTGACTGTAGTTGCTACAACTGAAATTAAATTGGAACAACCCCATTTCAGAATTAACACGGTTGCGACAACCGATTGCGGTGTACACATTAACAGAATTTGTTATTTATGAAAAATGTGTTTGCTGCAACAGAATTCTTCATTAACTTTGTTACGGCATTTTATATTTTAATTAAATCGCTTATTTTATATTACAGCAGCCGATTTTATTTTACATTTGGTTGTCACAATCGACAATTCCAATTCGGTTACCACAACCAAATTCTACGTTCAAATGTTATACGAATTTCCGTTATGTTTTTAAATGAATTTTAGTTCTAAACTAAAGGTTACATATTTTAAGAAAATCAAAATAAAATCGAGCGTATAGATTTAAAAGAGAAATCATTTATTCCGCGGCTTAAAACCTCATTTGTTGTGATATTAAATATTGTAAGAAAATGCATTTTTCAAAATATTTATGCTGGAAAAATGCAAAAACATAAACTCTTTAGAATATCCTCCAGAAATAGGAAAAAAACATTATCCGAGTGGGAAGTCTTGGCAATACGATCTTAAGAATCCGAAATTGCTGGAAGTAAATACGAATACACAACAACATGGATACGTTAGTATGATCAGCCGGGCTCAAGGATTTCCTTCTCATCAAAAAATAAAACGCAAGGTACAATGTGAGGAAATGTGAGGAAATATTCCTTTAGCACCCAAAGGTGTATGTTAGTAGGTAGTCAAACTATTTCGAATGCCCATCTTAGGCCCCAGAAACACCAAAGTCATACCAGAAGTTCTGACTTGCATAAATGTCACTGTTGTAATCATGAGAGTAGTTTCTTTCGATCTTGACTTCGCATATTCCATGGGCCCGTTTTTCGTTTTCTACGAGACCTGCCACTCAGACAGCACTTCTCCATTCGTGGGAACATTCTAAAGGGGATAAATTTAATTGCGACAATTTCATATATTTCCCCACTCCGAGTATATCGGTTACAATAACCTCATTTACAAATAACTCGGTTATGACAACTAACAAAAGTCGTAGCCACAACCGAATTACAAAAAAATAAAAAGTACGGCGCTGATGAGAAAAGTAAGAAACTACGAAACGATGGTCCATCAATGTGAGTGCAAATCCTAGTTTCAATAGCTCACATTTTCTGGTAGCTCATAAGAAATTACATATCTTCTTCATAAAAAATCGGTTATGACAACCTCATTTTATTTTAGATTCAGTTGGAGCAAACGAATGAATGGTTGCTACAACTCAAACCTGTATCTCACTAGGCTTTGAAGGTATAGTACTTATATTTATGTGGACTTTATATCAAAACATGGACTGATCCTTACCAATTTCATTAGTGTTCGTTCTTTGAACCAAATGATATAAATTACAAAGTATTGTCCTAAATGGATTATATTTGCGACAATTAATATATATCAATTTACATGGGTTGGAGGCAGTTGGACATCGCAATATCGATTCAGGAAACTTTACATGGGTTTCAGACAGGCGGACATCGCTACATAGATTCAGGAAGTGATTTTGGTCGATTCAAAATCACTTTCTGAATCGATTTAGCCATGTTCGTCTGTCTGTATTCCATCTGGCATATATTTGGGCAGGTATATTTCCAATATTTCTGGATGCTACGGACATTCGTATTCGACTACTAACTTACAATACCTTCTACCACAGTGGTGGTGAGGGTATACGAGTACAAGTTAAACATTAATGATATTTAAGTGCTGGATTACAAAATCAATGAAACTGTTGGGACACAAAGACAACGTCAACGCTAAATTAAATAGTATTGCTATTTTTCAAAGGATATTAACTACAAAGCCAAGTTTCATATGATGTCCAATTTAATAGAACAACATGTCGAGCATTTACAAATAACAATAAATTATCAGCAAGACAATTTGTCACATTGATTATTCTTTAGCAATTACAACTAAATAATAGTGTGTGAGTGTGTGTGTACACTTGGAGAAAAGTATTGTAAATAAGGGAAACCTTCTATTGAAATTTTGAGTATGATAACTAAAAATTACAAAATATGGGGCGTGATTTATCCGGTGGATATCTACGTCGCCTTACTCTGTTGACCTACAGACCCTCCCAACATTTCTTTCTTCCACACTAAACTACGTGGTGAAATCTACTGTTTCGACTACCCTTTGGTATCTGTGGGTATATTGTCATGGATGCATGTTTCGCTCGTAATTATGAAACGGTCCACATATTTGAGCCAATTGCGGTTGAACAACGCCAACAATTCTTCCATGTTGCTACATGATTACACTTTTGGTTAATTAAGATCAAACGTGATACCCATCTTGCGGTAGGCAATTTCATATCAAACTGATCATGGATAATCGCCATCACCTCAGCATATGCCATGACTATGGTCTCTACAATCGTTTGTACTCTCAATCTTAGATCGGTCAACATCGTTTCCTTGAATGTTTCAATTGTTTCGGGTGTTACGACCTATATCACTTATGCAACCACAATGCAGTTCAGTTAGCCATTTCTTCACACGAAGTCTATCCGTGATTTGGATTATTTTTTTTACACAATTGACTTCTTTTCCAATTTTCGCCAAAACTAACTAGGTTGACGTCTGCTTTCAGTGCATGTCAAATGAGGACGAAATTATGGAACTTGTGAGAAAGTTGGCAGTAGTCTGCAGGCAGATAGAAGTTTATGGCCCTCTATCGCATTTGTAGTGACAACTAGGCAGAAGCAGCAAGATACACTAGTGGTATTCATATAAACGCGCAAGAGCCTCTCGAAAAATGTCAAAATTAAAGTTGTTCTCATGCGAAACGACTGCACAAATGTAGAAAAGTTTCAAGTCAATTTTGCTGAGCAAACATCGAAAACGAAATGTAGTATATCTGTGCAAATCGTTTTGCATAAGAACATTTTTGTTTTGTTACGACGTTTGCTGTGCACGTTTTCGAGATTTTGGAGTTTACGCGTTTACATGAATACCACTACTATTTCAAAAAGTTTTGTAGTTTTGCCGTCAGAAACATAACAAACCACCCATAAGGATCCAAAAACCATGAACATGTACTGTTTGATCAAAAGAGAACGAATACGAATACGAGTACATTCATTGCTTAGTATGTTCGAGTCAAATAATATTCATTTTAATATTTGTTTCTCCGGTAGTGTTCTCATACAGTCCGAATACTTGTAACAACAGCGCCAACGTGTCTGTTTCTATCCGTTAATACACAAATGCTACAAATGTACTTCGGTGGAAATACAAGGTGTTTCAAAAGAAGTCATCCGATGTTGTTTGGCTCTCATTTTTTTTTCTGAATGAAAAACTTCGATTCTGCTTTTTAATTATGTTTATTTGAACCTTTAGAATTTTATTGGTTAAGTTGAGAAGATGGTATCGGTTAAATGGACGCCGTAACAATTGATTACCATACGGGCTCGTTTTATGGCATTTTTTGTTCACAATGATTTGAAAATCATAATGAGCGATGAGGCTCATTTCCACCTCAGTGGGTACGTGAACAAGCAAAACTATCGCTTCTGGGGCACCGACCATCCACGAGTGATGCACGACGAGCCATTACACCCGCTCAAAGTGACTGCATGGTGCGCTGTTTACGCCGGAGGAGTCATCGGGCCATTTTTTTCGAGAACGCCGCTAGTCAAACGACAACAGTGGAAGGTGCGCGCTATAGAGCCATGTTAACCGAGTTTTTTCTGCCGCAATTCGACGAATTAGGACTGGAGGACATGTGGTTTCAACAGGACGGAGCAACGGCACACACTGCGCGAGCCACAACCGATATTCTGAAGGCGGCGTTCCCGGGTCGCCTCATCTCTCGATTTGGCGATTTGCACTGGCCCGCAAGATCGCCCGATTTAACCGTTCCAGACTTTTTTGTGGGGTTTTTTGAAGTCCCGTGTTTACGTCAACAAGCCCGAGACCCTGGAAGCCCTCAAGGTGCGAGAATCTGTCACCCGAAGTTCTCGCCGAAGTGATGAAAAATGCCATAAAACGAGCCCTATGGTAATCAATTGTGACGGCGCCCATTTAACCGATATCATCTTCTCAACTTAACCAATAAAATTCTAAAGGTTCAAATAAACATAATCAAAAAACAGAATCGAAATTTTTCATTTAGAAAAACAAATGAGAACCAAACAACATCGGATGACTTGTTTTGAAACACCTTTCACATTGGTGTGTATTTCATGACATCCCAATAAGTACCTCGGATCCGAATGGGATCCGATTTCTCTGATTTGGATTTGAGATCGGGTCCGTTCTCGATTCCAGATCGGATAGTCGAGCGGCCTTAATACCTCTTTAAATCTCGAAACGAGAATTGTGGTCGATCTCGAAATGAGGATCCGTTCTCGAAACTAGGAAGAAACCGGTTTCAAAATCAAATCGGATGCGATCTGGAAACAAACGGATCCTATGTTTAAATCATATCGGATCCAGTATCGAAATTATTTCGGATCAAAATTTCTACCGGGAAATGAAAATGGAAACAAAATGTATTAGATACCAAAAAGGTTTCAAAATAAAATTATCGAAAGAACTATAATTTGAATACTTGAAATGAAACATAAAACATAAAATGAAAAAATATAAAATACAAATGGTAATACGAGTATATGGTAGTTTAATTTAATTAAAAACACTAAATTATTTATTCTTGGGTACTTGAATGGAATGAGTGAAAACAGAGCTATACCTGATCCGAATCGGATCAGCGAAAGCGAAAACCAACATGTTGTACTCAAGCCCAATCTGAATCAGATCAGCGAATGCGAAATCCGACGTATCGGTCTCAAATCGGACCCGAATCGAAGCAGCGAAAGCAAAATCCGATGTATCGTACTCAGACCGTATCTGAATCGGATTTGAGAGAGCGACATGTAGAGTCCCAATCGGATCAGCGAATGCGTAATCCGATGTTTCGGACTCAAGCCATATCCGAGTCCGAGTTTGTGGTTATTGTGTTAGTATACGAGCTTGTTAAAAGCATACGTCGTTACCCTACTTTGTTGAAAGCCGATGAGCTACTAAATGAAATGTGTGGTTCTCAAACGCTCTTTGATGTAATGTTCATATTGTGTTCGTCTAAAAACCAGATTGTTTTCGGCACATCATCGTATTCCAACCAGTGTTGGCACTTTGTGGATAATTTGACATAACTGGGACAATTTGAAAATTTTTAAATTATTTGTGGATAATGATATTTTTGTTAAATTTTTGTGTAATTTCACTTGTCAGAACATCTCATGTGTTGAAGATTAAATTTGCATTTATATGCCATTTTTGATATCTCCGTCATAATATCTCCGTATGCAGGAAAACATTGATCCAAAAACCTGAGCTCTTTATACGAGTTATGCTTATCGTCACCCAGTCTCTACCAGCTTCTAGATCGTTCTACCCTGTATTAGAGAGAGCAGTTTTTTAAAAATAACGCCAACTGGTTTGTGGTAAGGGTATACTTTCAGGCGCAGCATTAATCACCCTGTTATTTACATTATGTTGATTTTTTTGTGGGCATTGTGTTGATTGGTGGGCTATATCGGCATATTTGCTAGTTGACGTACCGGTTTACCTACGTCGCATAATGGGTGCAACGCGTGCAACGTTGCCACTAGGGAACACCCATTTTGATAATAAAGGTTGTATGTGTTTCTCTATGATGTAACTTACCAAATTAAACAACATGAACTGCTAACATCTCCCTATTGGAAACCCCTTTTAATAAATTTGTATTTAAAATGCAATAAAATACTCCTATTAATGCGGGTACAATTCTTACCAAAGTAAATTATATTCAGTGAAACATTACTTGTTTGATTTAAATGCAATGACAGCTTTTCGTTTCTCGAAAAAGTTTTTGTTGAGTATGGTGTTGCTATACATTCTTTGCGGTAAACGAAAGATGAGTTTTTATATACCATTTGTACGGTCTAGTTTGTCAAGGTAGCCCCAAGACAATAAATAAAACCATTTTATTTTATTTCTCTACTATAATTTGAAATAATTTAATGACAATACGTTAATTTATTTACTGTCATAAAGCTATTTTGATCAAATAGCAAATAGTACAACAAACAATATGAAAAAGTGATTCCATTAACTGTTCTTTCGTTTTCCGCAAACAAATTATAGTAACGCCAGTCTCAAAAAACTTTTACGAGAACCGAAAAACACCATTTAATAATAACATAAGTAAACGTTTAATAATAACATAAGTTAACGTCTTTCGTTTCTCGTAAATATTTTTGAGTTTGGAGTTCCCAAACCGTTTGTTGCAAACGCTTTTCGGTTCTCGTAAACAACTTTTCATAACTTAATGCCAATTTGTTTACCTATTTCTTCCAGTGTATTCACATACTCCCCATGGCATTTGGTCTTAAGAGCAATACCACACAGCAACACGTTTTTTCTCCAATTTACAATTTAGCCATAATTTCTTAGGGGTGTTGGGAAATTCCATTCCATGGTGGGCTTAAGAAATGCCAACATCGCAAATCATGGTCAAATTGATAGTTTATTTATGGGTGACAAATTAGAGTGGACTGGGTTTGGAGGTGAGGGATGGTTATCACATAAGAAACGGCAGTTTGACAACAAAACAAACAACCATCGGAAGACTCAAATAGGAAAGTTGAAATTCCTAACAGAGATTTATATTTATTATTAATAGACAAAATGTGAACAATTCGTCTTAGTACGATAAGTAGAAAATTAAATGACTCGGAAAATATCGGACTCAAAAGTATATTTAAAAAAACGCATCGTGCAACTGAGGCGGTATTAATTAAATTTCCCAGTTACTGACATTTTTAAACGGATTCGGTTCCTAGACGGTGAAAACAAATAATGTATCTAACCAAAAAGGAAAAAAAAGTATTGGAAAACACACGATATTTCCAACATGTTGCAGAATTGCGATTTATTTAAGAACATTTGTCTATTTAAGAACATTTGTCTATGACCCTTCACCAAAACCAATTTCATGATTAATTACTTGCACATGGTAGTAAAGTACTGAGCTCTGTTTTGATCTACGTCATCACAATGTTGTTTTACGTTTTATGACTATAAACGTATCCCACGTATGAATTTGGGTTTCCGGTTAAATTCCTCGTTCATATTTCCTAAACCGTTAGAAATTTCTGATTACAATCTTTATCAACTTTGTAGGTTTTAAAAACGTCCACAAGTCTCTTAAAGGTAAAAATACAAAAAATTAGACAAGAGGTGGGGAATTCGAGGGCACATGGTCGGAAAACCACAATATTGACAATAATGATACTATGCCATCGTATGAATCTAGATGTAAGTTGATACATTTAGATACGCTTATTAACCGTAGATCTAAGAGATTAATACTGCTTGTATATAAATTGATAGCTGGTCAAATTGATTGTCCATCTCTTCTTAGTATAATTGGCTTCAATGTTCCTTTTAGACGTCTTAGATTTAAAGAATTTTTTAATGTATCAGTTCATAGAACAAATTATGCTATGTTTGAACCCATCACAAGAACTTTAAAGGAATTTAATTTAATCAATATGAAATATGATTTGGATTTTGCAATGCCTATTGATAAATTTAGTAATATGTTAGATTTAATTTACAACTAGGTATAAGAATTATTTGATAAGATATTTTCTGGTCTGTAAAGAATTGTATTCTAAAGACTGAATAAAGAAATAAATAAATAAATAAATAAATAAATGGTTTCCCGTTACACCTATGTAGGATTAAGGAAGAGCTTCTCACAACCAGTGACCTGTGCGTCTTCTAGTTTTACACTTGTTGATTGGGACCTACAGTTTTACACCGGTTTCGAACGGTACTTTGAGAAGCTTTTTATGGCTCAATACTCAATAGTGTTGCCATCACTAAACGAAGTGACCGTCGGCGAAGGAAATTTAAAGTGGTCAGAGCAGGGATCGAACCCACGGTATCATATACAAAAGTCACACACACTAACCATTGCACCAGCGACGGCCACATTCTCATTTAAAAAATTTTGAGATTTAATCGCGAATAAGAATTTGAAACGAACGCTAAACATATTTATTGCGATGTGTAATTTAATTTTAAAAACAATCGGACAAAACCCTGTTTCACCGATTTTTGACTAAAGTAAAACCCGAAAACCTGGTATTTTGAAAGTTTGATTTCCGATTTTTAAAAATTCCGGTTTTATGGGCACTCTTCCTTATTTCGCAACAGCAAAATTAAATTGACGATAGGCTGTTATCCCAAATGACACAGGGTGAATGTAAGCAGGTTTTCAAACATTGTTATAGTCACAGTAAATCCTCAATTCATTTGCCATTTTTCCCCAATCATCCATTGTTAGCCCTAGCACTTTCTATGTATTAGCAATAAGTATCATGTGATTATGATTACATGTTGTTACATCAGACATAATAACATTCACTAACATTTACTGTACAACATCTGCATTGTGTCCTAGGTTGTCCTTTATTGTCCTTACGACATGCACTACATACAGATGTGTAGGTGTGTATCATGTACAAATGTGTGTGTAATATGTTTAGTTTCCTTTGGTAATATTGAGTTGATGTTTCTATAGATATGTTAAGAAAAACAATTCATCTCATTAATTAGATTCCGGTGTTATTTGAAAAATTGTCGATAAAGATGTCATTGTGGACATGTTGATATTTAATTGCACCCCTTTGTATACAAATACATATAAAACACATATGTATATTTTTGTGTATGTACACTGAAAGAATTATGTTTTAAGAAATTATTATGCTCCAAAAAATTCCATAATCCCTTTTCATAGACGCTATAAAATATTTTATTATACATTTGGATCACAAATACATAAGTTATAATCTATTAATCACTGTGTCCCAAACATTTTATATTGAACAGCAAAGACAATGTGTTTGGACACAAGTATACTATGTTTGCAACATGCATTTGTTGTTTGGATGCAAATATAAAGTGTGTCTGGAGCTGGTCATTGTGTTTGATATTGAATATTACATGTTTGTGACACAATGATTAATATGTTAGAATATATGTGTCTGCGACCCACATACATTTATGTTTGTGATACAAATTAAGCTGTGTTTGTCGCACTGCCTATGCTGTCTCGAGGGTAAGAGAATAAAAGAGATACAACAAGAGATCTATCTTGTAAGTGTGTATCTGTATTTTTGCATTATTCTCTCAGTTAGTGAGTCATAAATATTCCTGAATGGGCGTGTAAATTGCAGATGAAGTGTGTCTTATTTTGCCTGATTTATTGCGTTTTAGTTTCATGTATTCAGTCGTCAATGGTTCATCGGACAGAGAATATCAAAAGCGCTTGATCTGTGAAAAAAGAATAAACGAAGGCTCGGACAGTTAACTGATTTGTGATGTTACTTTGGTTTTTGTGTATATATATGTGTTTTGTGCTACCAGAATGAGAAACGATCTTGAGAAAAGAAACTGGAAAGGCCAACAACGTGAAGCCCTTTGTCTGTCCTACCCTTTACTGAGAAAATCGGAACGGCGGGCCATTTGTGAAATAAGTGTAATAAAAAAACACAAGTAATTAATTCATGCTTGGCTTGCATGAACTTGATTTGTATATAAATATCTTGTTTGTGTGCCAACGTATAGTGATAACCAACTCATAGCTGAAACCTTCTGAAAACAAAAACGTGAGAGACAAAAAAGAAGAAGAATAAAAAGAACAGCATATTCTCATTTCGTAAAAAAATAAATAATGCATTCAATACAAATAAATGTAAAAAGGACCATTTTAAATCAATTAATTTTTTGTATTAATTATATATAAATGTGAATTTATATTGTTAAAATTAATTATAAGAATATTATAATAAATAATAATAAATATTAATTATAATAATAATACAATATTGAAATCGAGGAATAATTCGTTTCTGAATATTATTACAGTTGGGAGGAAATTCGCATATGTTTCCACGTAAGTATATGTCGGTTTGGGGGAAACACGCGAATGCTTCCACGTAAGTATATGGATGTTTGGGATGAAGAACGCATATGTTTCCACTTAAAACCATACATGTTTCTCAGTAAACATGATACTGTTTGCATTTAAATACAAGTAAGTTTGGGACTTGCAAACATATGAATGTTTGACGTGTGTTCCAAACAAATACAAGGTTCCTGCAGAATATGTTTGGGAAAATATGTTTGAGGCAACGGCAATCCATTCTATATTAATCTCTTCGTTGTATTGGGAACGAAACACTGTGCGACCTGGCAATTGCAGTATGTGAAAATAAAATAAATAAATAATAGATGATATCTAGGATTCAATCAGGAGATTGCCTTCGTAGAATAGGCAGGAAGTAGATACAGGAAACATACTCTTTAACTAGAAATCACAAAGAGCCGTATAAAATTCGTATTTTTTCTTGTTTTGATGCAAATGTAAGTATACTTGTGTCCAAACATATTGTGATTGCTATTCAATATTACATGTTTCAGACACAATGATTAATATGTTACAGTATCTGTGTTTCTGGTCCAAATACAGCTTTGTTTGTAATACAAATACAGCTGTGTGTGTTGCACTGTTTACTTAATTGTAAGCTCTGTCGAGAGCAAAATAGAGTTGGGTAGTTCATGAACTACATAGTTCATTTAGGGTGACCAGACACCACCCTGACGTATATAATGCACATGTTCGATATCGCGACTGTGTTCGTGATTATTACGTCCGGGCACCTTAAATGAAAGAGTTTGAGAACTAGTGAACGAGTTCGACACAAGTCTGGAGCAAAATAATATGTATTTGACCTCCTGTTTGTAACTTGATCCATTATGGTTCTGAATCCATTATGGTTCTTGATCCATTATGGTTCTGAATAAAAGTTTTTGGCACTGGTTTTTTTTTAATAAAATTTTTTTTTTCATTTGAAACAAAAAAGAGGCTTATTAAGTGCCCTCATGACCGTCTTCGGAGGTGTCAACAGTATTACTAACTCTCATAGAAGACTTTTTATTGAATCATAAAAACTATGAAATATTGGTGGGATAAAGTATTCAATGTCATTAAATCGTTCACATTTTCTATACATATTTCGTGACAGTTTTTATATAAAAGCGGCAGCTTGTCAGAAATGGATGAGGTTTTATTTCTTTTTCCGATATACACCGACCCAAACCTGTCCAACTCTCCTGATTATGGCATTACATATATTAACAATTTTCAAAATAACAATAAATTTAGATTTTCACCCGACAGTTATTTCATATAACGCTTTTTAAACATTGATATAATTTTTCACAACCTTTTCACACATTTTCTCTCAAAATTTATTCATTTGTACACAACTATCACACTTTTCTGACGAAACCAGTGTCATGTAACTTGTTATAACGGTTGCCAAACTGGTCTATGACACATGGCCCACTCTGCCAATAACACTTCACATCTATAATTCTCAGGCTCAAAATGGATTTGAGCTCCCATATCTTAGGCTTTACGTAAACTAACCCAGGACTAATTTTAGATCGAAAATGTGTACACAGGGTCCCCAAAACTTGAGAAACCCCTTGCTTTATTAGCCCATTCTGGCTTTAACCACCTCATATAGCAGTTGTCCGTCTAATACCTTTTACACCAGTGTTGTTTACGGGTCGAAGAATGCTAATGGTGTATGTTGCGTAGGAGCTGCACAAACCCCAAACCAAAACCGAAACAAAACCATCCGATCATTGATTTTCCTCAAATGAAACCATCCATTTCAGAAGCTTTTTGTATGAATAGGAGATAATTTGTAGAATCATAGCTATTTTTGGATTTAACAGACCTCAGGGAGTTAATCTGCATCATTCACGGCATGGGCGTAGACATGGTTTGGGAAGACGGGCACACGCTGAAAAATTGCCTCTGTAACATATTCTCTCGATCACATTCTGCATTAGCCATATAATGGGTTTTTCAACAGAGACGCTACAAAAGTAAATCGATAGGGACAGCAAACGACGCCATATTTTTTCCCGCTCTTTTGACATTTCTCTTCAGTAAGGTTTGCCATTTCATCATGGAAAGATATACGAGCCAACAACGAGTCGAAATTATTAAAATTTAATACCGAAATTTGGAGTAAGTGGCCTCAACATTAAGAGCGCTATGTCCAATTTATGGTCGTCATAATCGTCCTACCAGATAAAAAATTGAGCGTCTTGTGGAAAAAATTGGATCCACAGGCACAGTACAAAATGTTTCCGTGCCAGTGAGACAAAGAAGTGCCCGTAGTGTCGAGAATATTGCTGCCGCTGAGGCTTCAGTTCAAGAAAGCCCAAATGTGTATCTCACACATCGTTCTCAAGCGTTGGGCATCTCTGTGACGTCGTTGTGGCGAATTTTGAGAAAAGATCTTAGCCTACATCCTTACAAGATCAAATTAAAATCAATAAGCGTCGTATGTTCGTGAATTGGGCTGAGCAACAACTTGAAAATGACTCGGATTTTCATCGGAAAATCATCTTCAGCGATGAGGCTCATTTCTGGCTGAATGGCTTCGTCAATAAGCAAAATATGCGTTATTGGTCAGACAGCAATCCACACGTAATCCATGAGTCATCATTGCATCCCGAAAAAATTACGGTTTGGTGCGGTTTATGGGCCGGCGGCGTCATTGGGCCGTATTTCTTCCGTGATGATCAAGACCGGCACATTACTGTGAATGCGAATCGCTACCGTTCAATGATAACCGAATATTTTTTGCCCCAATTGGATAATATGGACTTGGAGGACATGTGGTTCCAACAGGACGGCGCCACAAGCTACACAGCGAATGCCACAATCAATTTATTGGACACCAAGTTTGGTGAACGTGTTATCTCACGAAATGGCCCAGTCGATTGGCCGCCTCGGTCGTGCGATTTGACGCCGTTAGATTATTTCCTGTGGGGCTACGTCAAGTCTATGGTCTATGCCACCAAGCCAGTGACGATTGATGAACTTCGTACGAATATCGAACGTGAAATTGCAGCAGTATCGGCCGATTTATGCTTGAAAACAATCGAAAATTGGGTTCAGTATCTGGACTTCTGCAAGCGAGCCCGTGGTGGCCATGCAAAAGAAATCGAGTTCCATACATAATGGCATCGAACGTTCTTTCACAGGAATAAAGAATTTCATTGGTATCTAAAACCGGTTTTGTTTAATTTAAAAATACTTTTGTAGCTCTCTTATTGAAAAACCCTTTATATGTTTGGAACATAATCCAATAAGTCCTAAACTCACTTATAATTTAATGCAAACATTAGCATGTTTACTTGCAAATTTGCATACTTTTACTTGTTTTATTCCTAACATCCCTATTCTTATGCCGAAGCATTAGTGTGTTTCCTCGCAAACGTCCCAAACGAACCATTGACGACTGAATGCATGAAACTAAAACGCATACACCAGCCGAAATAAACTCACTTCATCTGCAATTTACAAACGCATTCAAGAATATTTATGAATCAGTGACTGAAAGGCTAATGCTAAAATACATTTATACACTTGTAAAAATATTAACTTAGGAAGAGAACAATCTCTCTTTGTCCCTCTTATATTATTTTCCTCTCGACATAGCATAGCGGCAACAAAAAAATTAACTACACACTACACACTTCAAACACAGCTGTATTTGTATCACAAACATGATATAGTTGATAGTCACTTATATTATAAAACATATATTAATCATTGTATCTCAAGCATGTAATATTGAATAGCAAACAGAATGTGTTTGGACACAAGCATACTAAATTGGCGACAAGCTCCAAACACACGAATTTTTAAGCGTGGAGTTGCCCCTATCTAGAACTCGAAACAACTAAACAATTTATACGCGACCCAACACTGAGTTAAATCTGGTTTTTGTAACATGCACAAATATAATACATAAAATAAATATTTTCCTATTACATCCCATGAAGGGACTGGGAAAAGCTTCTCACAACCCGTGAACTGCGCGCTTTCTAGTTTTCCACTCACTGATTGGGACCAACCTTTTTACACCGGTTCCGAACGGTATTTTGAGAAGCTTTTCATGACTAAGTACTCGATAGTGTCGCCATCACTAAGCAAGGGGACCGTGGTCGAAAGATATTTAAGGTGGTCAGAGCAGGGATCGAACCCACGTTCTCATTATCAAGAGCCGCGCACACTACCATTGAACCACCGACGGTCACAAATATAATACATAACCCTTTTGTAATCCAAGTGAAATCAAAGAGAAATAGGCCTCGATTGGGGAACATAATTACGTATAAATTGTCAACGCTCAACAAAATGAATTGGAGTCAATATTTGTATAGTACCCCGTTTTACTATTCTGGAACGTATTATTTGCGATTTCATCGAAGCGCAGATTTTCACGCAGATTTTCGTATATCGAAATGTTGATTTTTCGTTCGGTTCCAAGGGATATACCCCTAGGAATATACCGATTGAGTTAATTTTTGGTGTGTATCAGCTCATTCATCACCCTAGGGTTTCTGACAAATTTCAGTGAAATAAATAAATTTTTACTCGAGAATCCCCACGAAATAAAAAACGATATAGAAAGTTTTTTTCCACAAATTTCAAAAATTTTCCAAAAATTTTCGTTTCCTCTAGGTTATCTACAATCATAGTTAATTTCGAAACTTGTATGCCTTAAAAACTTTATTTTTCTAAAATAAAGTGTCATGCGCGCATTCTTCGGATTCTGCAACACTGTGCGACTTTCACAACCGTCTTCATTGTACTACATAAGTGTGTCAATAGTGACAGGCACTTCTATCCAACCTATTGTAACATTTCTTCCAATTCATATATCCCATCTCTGCACCAATGTTATCTTATATTTATATATGTATGTACATTGGACATACTAATTTTACATACATACCCTTTTCCACAAGCAGTTACATGTATTCCTACATTAGCTTTATGGAATGTAGTTCCTATATGTTGTGTATCGATTTAATGGTCAAATTAATACTTGACACAAACCACATGTATACATGATTTAATCAGCATTAAGGGAGAAAAAAATATTATGACATATCAAGGTGCCCACTCTACGAGTATAACAACGCATCTTCTTAAATTATAGCAATAAAATTTAATCTCAACAAAATGAAAAACATCGACAGAGGTCCACATACATAAATACATACATAAGTATGTGGGTAGGATGAGCTATTGCCTGCCACTAACAACTCTATTACTTGTATGAAATGTGCAGAGGTAAATGATGTTTATTCGGGCATCACCCATGGATAAATCAATGACAGTTATTAGAACGTTACATACAAACTTTATTCTTAAACCACTTTTAATCAGGAACCTGAATTTGTTAAAACATGTAAATACTTATGTATATGGATTATAGTCACATTACTGTTTGCTCAGAACCTCTTTATATTTATAACACAGTGCAAAACGAAAAAATATAACCATATACGCCCACGTGATAGCAGACCAAAAAAAAGACCCGTGTCTCCCAGTTTTGCCCAAAGTTATGCACTTTTTTTATGGCCCCCCAAAGATTTGGGGCCTCGGTGTAATTTTTGCAAAAAAAGTGATCATTTTGTCAGGCTCATTTCTACCAATTCGTTCGGAATTTTGATTTACTCTCTGAGGAAAAGTTGTAGCCCTTGTCGTAGATAATACAAATTTTCAACATATAAAATCAAAAGGTGGATTCTAGCTGGAGCCTGTGTATTACATATTGTAATTTTGAACCCAATAAAAAGTAAATTTAGAAAATCCAAAGGTCAAGACCTGCAAATCCATGAAATATAACCCTGAGCATGGATTACATTTGGCAGCACACTACTCTTATGCCTTATTCACGGTGTCACGAAATTGACCATTTCGGATTGAAATTGTCGAACGAAATTTAAATCGTTCACACTGATTTTTGAGCAATTTCGTTGAAAATGACAACTGTTTGATTACAAATATTGCCATTAGTAAAATGTTAGTGCCTAGGCACAATAACCCAAAATTATATTAGGAAATGAATGAAAACAATAAAATAAATGAATGGTACCTGAACTTTAACATGAATCACTGATTCACCACGGTTTATAGTTTATTTTCACTACCCTATTTCGATGTAAACTTAAAATTGCAATCTGATGAATGAGGCGCCATACAATTGTTTTTTGTTTTTTGTTGTAATTTTAGTAACCACGTGTTAGGTGAACGAAGCCGACCCATAATTATCGTCGGCGTTGGAGCAAAAAAAAAAGCGACGGCGGCAACTGAGTTTTTATTAAATGTAATTTTTCGGCAGACGTTACTTTTAGGTTCATCTCGTTGGTTGTATAAAAAATTAAGATATTTGTTTTAGTAATTCGGGCCTTTAAATGCAGCTAAATTGATAGTATAGGCTAACATTTTAAGTCGAAGCCTACTTTAAAGACGGCGGCGTGAATTTCAAAAAAATATCTACGACGGCGGAACACCAGAAAATTTTCTGTCGGCTTCGTTATCTTGCATATGTGCAAAAAGAGTACTGAGTTAATTTTGCTGAGTAAAATTGTCGAAAATATCTCAATTTCGTAGTTGTCAAAATATATGCGAAATTGAGCAATTTCAACTCAATTTCGGCCCAAATTGCAAAAGACTTTAATTTCTCGGCAGCGTGAACAAGGCATTACACTCGTACTTTTGGTTTGGTTAGTGTCTAGACTAACATATCGGGGGATATTTTTTGTTTAATGGGAAATTTTCTAGGTGGAGCCTGTTTATTACATATTGTAGTTTTAAACTGAATAAAAATAAATTTAGATAAGCTAAGTGAAAGAAGTTTAAAAAAATTAAATTTTCTTAAGTGCGTTTTCTTAAAAAAAAGTAAATTTTCTCAAAAAAAATACCTATTGATATTCTTAAACAATCTACCTTTTCTTAATAAATACATTATCTTAAAGAAGTACCTTTGCTTAAAAAAATAAATTTTCTTACAAAAACTACCTTGTTTTAAAAAAGTAATTGTTTTAAATAATTACCTTTTCTTAAAAAAGTACATTATCTTAGAACAAATTGCATTTTCTTAAAAAACTACCTTTTCTTTTCTTGAAATAAGTACCTACTCTTAACATTGTACATGTTCTTACGTAAAACAAAGCTTTTCTTCAAAAAAAATATACCTTCTCTTGAACAAAACCCTTTCTTCAAAAATAAAAAAAAAAACCTTTTCTTTTCTTTCGTTTCTTGAGCTAAGTAGCCTTTCTGAAAATAAGTAAATTTTCTTAAAAAATAACCTCTTCCTAAAAACAGTACCACTTCTTTAAAAAGTACCTGTTCTTAAAAAAGGTTCTACTTTGTAAAAAAATTCATACTCTAGGCTTTTTTTACAGAAAGCACTTCTTATTAAAAATGGTAGCTTTCTTAAAAAAAACATTAACTTTTAATAAACGAAGAACCTCTCATTTAAGAAAGGACCTTTTCGGGAAAATATAATACATATTCTTACAAAACGGACCTAAATATATTCTTTTTTAAAAAAAATACATTCAATAAATAAAAAAAATTTCTTAAAAAAAAGTTTATGATTTTACAAAAAGTATATTTTCTTAAAGATCCATTTAAATTACAGTATTTTTCAACAGGCGTGTTGGAACTAACTACTACATAATATATGGCGAAAGGAACTTCGTTCCAACCAGGTGTCCCCTGACACCTCATGTAATTTTTTTATTTAGCTCTTTTGTTTTGGTTTTTGTTCTTTATTTTTACATTTAGCCCTTTTTTGAAAGCTTCTGGCAACACTGCCCCTGACTTGATGAAATGGCCTACTACCTCGTCGTCATCGAGAGAACGTAAAGAGAGGGATAGCAACTCTTGTATATTTTTCGTTATGGAATATACACTTCGGTTCAATTATTTAAAGAAACTAAAAATTCCATATTCAGCAGCCTGTAATAAAGTGCCTTTATTCAAGCGAACCAAAAAAAATAGCACAGTTTTGAACTTTTATTTATAAATTGCTCAAAAAAAGTTATTTAGTTACGAAACCACTATTGTCATGATTTTTTTTATATCTCAAGATGTCTAGCTTCCATTTCCATTTTAAAATTCTGCAATCGGTTACAAATTGCAAAAGATACAGGCTGCTGAATCTGGAATTTTTAGTGCCTTTAAATAAGTGAACCGGAGTGTACGTATCATTTCGAATTAGAATATGATGTTGAAATTAAATCATTTGACTAAAATTTTGATTTGTTTTTTTGTGGTAGCTAAACAAATGTATTTTAAGTACTATATGCGTAAATTAATTGAAAACAAAAAACGGTTCCACCGGTTTTTGCCACAATTAAAAGCCGTAAACCGGTGTTTAAAAAATATATTCATATGTAAGCAGTTAGTTCTGAAAATATTTTTATTCAAAATTTAAGTTATGCTGTTTTTGCATAAAACCAAATTTAACGGTACATAATTTTCAGAAAGAAATGTTGACGCATTGAAAGGCTGTTATAAATAATGTAATTAAATAAAACAGAATGGATGGAGATAAGTGATTGTGATAACCAAAGAATTATCAATTATAACAATAAAAATCATATATCACTCTTATAAACTTACCCAAAATTGATTTTGCATTACAAGTACATCACAATTTCCTTTTTTGTGCTAACCATTTACATACATATGTATTTCTTTTTTTCTAATTACCAATAGACATTTTTCTTTTTATTGCACATTCACACATTATTTCTCTATTTCTTTCCTATCGTTAGATTCTTTTTTTTGCTTTCCTGGTACCGTTACATTTCTACATACACACACCTGCACACACTCTTTTGCGTTTTACACATTTGCTTTGCTTGTTCTTTTTCTAATCCACACAACACAAACAACTACCGACCGATCATCGAACGATGCTCCATTTAACGTATATCGATGAAACCATTAAAACCCAGTGGGTTTTCGAATTAACTCACGTTATTATATTTTATTCTCAATTAGTTTACACTTTATTAACAATAACTTTTAATTTTTCCAATTATTTTCATAAAACAAACCCAAAAATTGTGGAGCCACTTGCGCACGTATCGACAATTAACATTAAACTAACGAGAGAGTGAAGAATAATGACATTCGTCAAAAGCTCTCCCCGCTCCTTTATCGTTAAGAATGAGTGAGAGGAAATAAAGCAAAGGAAATGCATTCGTTTAAAACAGGGATGATACATTTTGTATATCGGTACTATTTTAGGTATCTTTTGTTGTCGGCTTATTATAGTGTTACTACACAGAAAAAATAAGCATCGGTAATATTGCCCAGTTTGAGTTTGGTTGTTTTTTTTTTTGTATGAAGACAAGAAAAGGTGGAATTATTGCCTAAATCAAAAATGGAAAACACACTATCAACAGCAATGCTGAATTTGCATATGAATGTTGGCAAATTCTCTGTATCTTATTTGAATGTCACGAAATGTGGTGAGGCAGCAACATTCCGACTAGACTCCGTGCGTTAGAGCGAGACGAATATAAGCCTCAAAGAATTTGTATTGCTACTGTGTGGCTGGTATGTACATATATATGTATAAATATATATATAATTTGTGGAAAGAAAAACAAAACAAGAATTTTGCCAAAGTTTCTAAGAGTTCGTTTTATTAAATTTCTTTAAAGAAAGGTGTGAATTTACAAATTTCAGAAAGAAACGTAAGTAAAAATGTAATCTGCATGTGTTTTTAACAAAAACTACATTTCTACTGGTCAAAAGTCTATATTGTAGAACTTTTTTAAATACGAAAGTGAGTTGTGTTGCTTGTATAAATATTATATTATATATATATTATATATTAATCAATGGAAAACTGCCGAACATGTTTTAATAAACAGCAAGAAAATGTACATCTCTTAGCCCTTTGAAGAATAGAAATGTGTATCCTTTGTAGAAACGTACAAATTTGATACTCAAGACTTGTTGATATCATTAATAAATTTCTTCACAAGGAACGTGACGTTGAGAAGCTTGGTAATTCGTGATTATGTTATCATTTATTTAAATGGCACTATTGTAAGCAACAATGCAGTAAATAGTTCTTTAATTAAAAACAAAAAATATGTTTCTGTAAATATGAAAAAAATGGGCTAAACATTTGGTACAGTTATAGATAAAATTGCCCAATTAAATAACTGACCTTATGTTCACCAGTACATTGGCTGATATCAGACGATGAATGTGGGTAATTTACGCTAGGTTTTTTTTTGTGTGTAATTAGTTAACTTAAGTAGTTTAAAAAACAAATTGTGTGAATTAATGGGTGTTGTGATCGTTTTTGTAGTTGTAAATTGAATATAAAGAAAATCAACAAACAACAGAATTCAAGGAGCGACGGATCGATAGTGAAAAACTACATCGAAAAATACAACGAATGTACAAAGCCGTAGGCAGTTTACAGATTTAACAAAATAAGCAAATATTTAACGAAAAAAATAAGTATACTAAATCATTACTGAATTATTAAAATTATTATTAAAAATACATACCAGCAATTTAATACTTAAATATTAATAAATAAATAATTTCAAACACAGTACAAAACATTCATTACTGCAGTGAAATAAAATCATTGCAGCAATGAAACAAAATCATAGCAGCAATAAAACACATTCGTTGCTGGAATGAAACGTAATCATTTGCGCAACAATCACAGCTTTGATGAACACAAATTTTCGTAGCGGGAATGAAACTGTACGTTAGCTCACTTTCGATGACAAAAGTTGTTGTGGCGACGAACATTATCATTCCTGTGACGAAGCTATTCCATTCAGTGTAGTTAGACGAATTAGTTAGCCGAAAACGATAGCAATAACATCAGCCTAGAAATCAAACCGAGAGTTGTGCCTGCAAACAGGTTTTATTTCGGGTTAATCATGCACTTCAGAGATAAGACCCTCTCTCGAGAAACGAAGATCCAACTATATTAGACTCTCATACAACCTGCATTGCTTTATGACGCAGAATCGTGGGTCATATCGCTTGCTGACGAGAGAAGAATGCTCCGAAAAATATAAGCTCTTATAATATAGAACGGCAATTACACACATGAAATTATGACACATGAATCATGAGCTGAGTAAACTGTATTCCGACATCGACGTAGTTGTGTTAATCAAAATAGCGCGATTACACTGTCTAGGCCATGGTAGTAGAATGGGTCAGAAGGCACCAGTGCGAAAGGTGTTGCAAAACATACTCGAAGGACAACAAAAAATAGGACGACCGCCATTGCAGGAAAGAACATGAGGAAGAATGCCTGCGAGAGCTTGGCTTGTGATTAGATCCGCGGGGATCATTTGGCGGATATTTTATTACATACTTAGTCGGAACATATCTACTTTACAATGCAATAAAAATATCACCGCCCGGTCGAAAAATATGCGTTATATTTTTAAAATAAAGCGTGCACTTTTTTTGGGACACCCTTTATATTGTTACGAATTTCCATATTCGTCCTTTTTGTGTTGTTTTATTCCCAATAACAAAACAAGGTTCGTTTTAAATTACGATAATTACAACGGTTTAACTTCCTTTTATTTTACTTATATAGTACAACAGTTTACTTTATTTATAACACTTTAACAAGTCTTATATTTTACTATCAATTCGCGTTGCTCACTTTACGGGGTTTAATCACAAACTGAAACTCTCCACTCCAAAAACCTCCGCTATTTATACAAACTCACCATACTCAAATGAAGGTATATCTAGCGAATTAAAGAACCTTCTAGAATCTGGATGTTGTTGTTGTTGCTTATCTTTGTAGAACAATCTCGAATGGTGGAGAGTTATCTTTACTCTGGTGAATTCATGCTACTGGTTTATCGACCTGGTACGTTGTTACAATGCATACTTTCAGGCGCAGCACTAACCGCCTGTAATTTACATACTGTTAGTAGTAGTAGTGTTAGTAGTAACAGTAAGCAAAAGCTTTTACTTATTCGTAACAATATATTCATATGTACTTATACGATAGATGATCTCGTCGCGGAGCTCGATACTAGTCATATCAGTGTGTGCGCTTCCTGACTTAAGCCCCGTATTCAGTTCTTCCGAAATGTTCGTTGCCATAAGAACTACGTGTACACAAAAAAAAACGAAACTTTGGTCAACTGAAAGTTCAATTAATAATTTTTTGGGACCGAAGTTATGACATTTCGATAATTTTAACAAATTAAAATAGGTGGTAACTCTCCGCAAAATTATTTTTCGTTTAGAGATAAGGTGCACTTAGACCTGTGGATATAATTTGGTCGACTTCAAGTTGACGTCAACTTGGATTATTTCACACCAACTTCGATTTTGCCCTTACACTCTCTAACAAGTTGAGGCAACTTAATTTACTTGTCAGATATCGAAATTAAGGGCACTACGAAATTATCACAAATTTTAAGAAAATCCACTATTTTTATATTCTTTGAATATTTACAAATAATACTAGAAATCATATTTATTTATATTTTTCCGATACTGTTTGTTATTTATTTTGTTCTTTATTTATTTGCATTTTGCCGATAATGTTGCCCCATGAACGTTTCTCTTCGAAATACATACAAAAATTGTACCAACTTCGCCTTACACTGATGGATAAGTTGACATCAATTCAAAAAATAAAAATCGCTTTGATTTTTTACAAACCACCAACTTCACCCTACACCATGGATAAGTTGATGTCAATTTTAAGTCGCTGCAACTTATCCCCAGGTCTAAAGGCCCCTATATATTACAAAATTTCTTACGAAAATTTCGCAAGATCGAAATAGGGAGCTTTATGAATTATTCCAACAAAATCCCAACCATTTGTAGCATAGACTAATACGTATATAGATACTTTTATTCTCTTGTCTGACGTTTCATTTCACATTCTTCGTCGTAGGTTTGTGGAAATGAGAGAAATTAAATTTAAAATTAACTTACACCAGGTGGAGTTACAAAATATGTTAACTTAACTTTTTCATGACGTTTTGGTGTAGAACTGAAAATTTTAAATGTATTTTGCACTTTTTTTGTTGACTTTTGTCGTTGGTATACATTTGTATTATATTTAACACAACTAATTTGCCGCAAAAACACGAAATTCGGTTGTTGTTTCTTTGTTGGACGTTGTTTACTATTACCCCCATGTTTTCCACCTTCCAATGTTTACTTTCAACCGTACCTATGACGTTTAATTTATTGAGAGAATAAATGTATCTATACATATATTCCCCTATGCCTACTGTCTCGTCATCATCGAGAGAACATAATTGTTATAAATAACGCAATTAAATAAAACTAAATGGATGGAGATACTTACATATGTAAGTGATTGTGATAACCAAAGAATTAGAATTATCAATTAGAACAATAAAAATCATATATCACTCTTATAAACTTACCTTAAATTGTTGCTCGTTCATGAAAAATTGGTTGATTTTGCATTACAAGTACATCACATTTTGGTGTTTTGGGCTATCCATTTCCATACATACATACATCTTTTTTTCTAATTACCAATAGACATTTTTCTTTTTATTGCACATTCACACATTATTTCTCTATTTCTTTCCTATCGTTAGATTCCCTTTTTTTTGCTTTCCTGCCACCGTTACATTTTTACATACACACACCTAGACGCACTCTTTTGCATTTTACACATTTGCTTTGCTTGTGCTTTTTCTAATACACACAACACAAACAACTACCGACCGACCGATCATCGAACGATGCTCCATTTGACGTATATGGATGAAACCACTAAAAACATTAAAACCCAGTGGGTTTGCGAATTAACTCATGTTATTATGGTTTATTCTCAATTAGTTTACGCTTTATTAACAATAACTTTTCATTTTTCCAATTATTTTCATAAAACAAAACCAAAAATTGTGGAGCCACTTGCGCACGTACCGATAATTAACATTAAACTAACGAGAGATTGAAGAATAACGACAATCGTCAAAAGCTCTCCCGCTCCTTTATCGTTAAGAATGATAGAGAAGCAATAAAGCAAAGGAAATGCATTCGTTTAAAACAGGGATGATACATTTTGTGTATCGGCGCTATTTTAGGTATCTTTTGTTGTCGGCTTATTATAGTGTTACTACACAGAAAAAATAAGCATCAGTAATATTGCCCAGTTTGGGTTTATTTGTTCTTTTTTTTGTATGAAGACAAGAAATGGTGGCATTATTGCCTAAATCAAAAGTGCAAAAAGTGAATGATGGCAAATTCTCTGTATCTTATTTGAATGTAAATAACTGTGGTGAGGCAGCAACATTCCGACTAGACTCCGTGCGTTAGAGCGAGATGAATATAAGCCTCAAAGAATTTGCATTGCTACTGTGTCGCTGTGTATGTATGTAACCATTAATTTGTGAAAAGAAAAACAAAACAAGAATTTTCTCAAAGTTTCTAAGGTGTTTCTAACAAAGAATACATTTCTACTAGCCAAAAGTCTATATTGTAGAACTTTTGTAAATGGAAAAGTGAGTTGTATATAGATGAATGGAAAAGTGTCGAATATGTGTCAATAAACAACAGGAAAATGTTCATCTCTTAGCCATTTGAAGAATAGAAATGTGTATCCTTTGTTGAAACGAACAAATTTGATACCCAAGATTTGATACTTTTCTGTAATCATTAATAAGTTTCTTCACAGGGAACGTGACTGGAGTCTTCGGCAATGGCAAACGATATGTGCTACTGCGTTTGAGGAGCTTCGTAATTCGTGATTATGTTATCATTTATTTAAATGTCACTATTGTGAGCAACAATGCAATAAATAGTTCTTTAATAAAAAAAACAAACAAACAATTGTTTCTGTAAATATGAAAACAAATTAGCTGAACATTTGTAAGATTGCACATTGAAATTAATCTAATTCACCTACAGTAAATTCTGTGCATTGCCCTTTTTGCATTGTGTAAATCTACAAAAATGCAAGGCAAATTTTCATATTGTTGGTGAACATAGAATTGCCTACGTTTATTGGTAATGTTGCCCAATTAAATGGCTGACCTTATGTTACCCAGTGCATTGGGAATTTAGGTAATATTACACTAGTTTTTTTTCTGTGCACACACAAAAAACAACCATCAGTAATATTAAGCGTGTTTTGGTTACACCGCTTGCTTATATATTCGCTTATTTTGTATGGAGCACTTAGCGAAGACTTAGCGAGAACTTAGCGACGATAATTGTTTCAACCCTTATTCATATTTTTGTATAAAATGACTTATCGCTAAATTGCCGGTTTTTTTTGCAACTTAGCAAGCGACTATCGCATGCTTGTAATCAAAACACGACTATTATTGCCTAGTTTGGGTTTGGTGATTACAGTCATCTGTAATCCTTTTCAGTACATTCGTAATGTACCTACACAACTCATAAGAAGGTGAATTAACAAAAGAACATATTGGTCTCACCCGAAAATCTTCCTTGTGTATTTTGACCTAGGTGCTGTGGACACATTTGTCTTAAGTTTGTTCTTCTCAATTTGATCTATGTTTCCTGCTTTACAAAGTTTTTCTACAATATCGTTGTTAATTTTTTGAAGTTTGCTTGTAGGATCTTTATCCAATAGTTTGTACTTAGCTGTATCCCCTACCATACTGTTAATTCGTGATATATAATCACATTTGGTTATAGCTACCGTCGCATTTCCCTTATCCGCATTAACTATCATTATATCCTTATTATTCTTTAAATACTTTTCAGCCTTATCTACTTTTACTAACATACATTTATCCATATTCGTCAGTTTCACTTTATTCATCTGACTATCTATGATCGTTGTCAATTTAGTTCTAGCTATTTCTTGTTCTACCTTACCCGGTAGTGTTTGAACTAAATCTTCTCCTTCTGCTATAATATTCAATATTGGTAACTAGTTCCTTTTCACCGGCAGTGCATGTTTCTGTCCAAGGGAGAGAATCCATTGTACCGCCGTTGGAATGTCCTTGGCTGTTTTATTAATGAACCATTTACTATTCAATTTTATCCCTAGTTTCTTTTCCTGTAAATCCATAAGGCAATTGAATTTTATCTGGTGTACCTCCTTAATTTTCACATTAAATGATGTTGCTAATCTGGCCTCATATTCTAAAAACTCCCTCATTTCCTCTCCTGTCAAATGTTGACTTAAATTACTGATTATAATTTGTATTTCGTGTTCAACTTGTGTAAGCAATTGATGTTTTTCCCTGAGTGTAAGGTTAAGAATTTTGTTGTGCAAATCTTGGGTGTATCCAGAGATAATTTGTCGAAATTTTGGCAACCCTTTTTCACCAAAAATATTCAAAACATTCTTGGTGGAATTTGCAATAAATTTCGGAATAATACCTGATCTTCGACAGCGGATTAGAAATGTGATCGTCTGCTTTATCCTAATGGCCTTATCCCTCGTCGTTTTACATATGTTCACCCATCTCCTAGCCTGGCTGTTCTTCTTGAATTTGCTGTAGTCCATTATCCTTCCCCTTTGTTTGTCTTTTGGCGTGCTCACCTTAGATTGAATAAGTGATGATTTATCCGACCTTTCGTATTGTATTCAAAAATTTAATTGTCCGTGCGTTTGGTCGTGTTTTTTAATTAATTATATTTTTTTCGATATTTCGCTATCCTTTGGATAGCATCGTCAGGAAGATATATTATTAAATAGAAATGAAAAACAATTGATAAACAAAATTCTTTCATGTCATTTGAAAAACCAACAATAACAAAAAATTAAAAATTAAACAATTGAAGAAATTTTCTTGTCATATGAAAAATGTTCTAAGTTACAGCCACAGTCTACACCCAGCGAAATAATTATAAAAACAATATATTTTTTCTCGGTACTCTCAATGCACCTTGTTTTTGGTGTAGAATTTTAATGCATTTATGAGTCATTAGGTATATTATGTCATAGAATGTAACGATTTGATCTCTTTTACAATTTAAATATAAATTGACGTTGTTTTTTCTGTTTCTGGTGCGAAATATATACAAAGGCAACACGGAAAAGAACCCGTATTCGAACAGTATTAAATAGGAACTTAAACAGAAGTGAGTTTTCTTTGGTTGTTATTTTATTGTTTTAAAATGAACGTGGGTCAAATTAAAAAAAATCAATTTATATAGAATACCTGGTGGAAAGTAGATAAGTAAAGAAGAAACTGGAAATTTTAAGATTATAATGATGAAGGGCTCTGCAATCGGAAAATTTCGAGGCGATTGAAAAGATCTAGCTGTGTCCTTGACAATTTTGTAAAATATGGTGGTCAATGTGGAAACACAAAACGACCAGGAAGGACACCGCTGAACAGTATAAGCGCCAAAAGAGAGATTAAAAGGATTGCTGTTAAAGAAAACTTCGGTGATAAGGAAATTATTGCTGAATTGAGCTTGGGAGCAAGGTTGGCCCGTGTTCAACAAGTAATGAAACACAACTTGAAACTGTCATATGGGAAAAAAGTATGCAAAACTTGGTCTCAAACCAAGACACGAATTAGCCAAATTTAAATTCGCTGAAATGTACAGATTTTTGGATGAGGAGTAATATTAAATTAAATTTGGCTTGACCTGATGGCTCGAACAAATATTGGCGTTCCAGAGATTTTTCCAAAATTATGCGTCAGCGGCGAAATTTTGGGGGTGGGTCCCTTACGGTTTGGGCAGGTATGAGTTATAGAGGAACCACTCCAATATGTCTCATTTTCACAAAAATGGACACCGTGTATTATATTCGACTATTGTATGTCGTCTTAGTTAATTCCGGAGAGGACATTTCTGTCCCAGAATTTATCATCCAGCAGGACAACGCAGCAGTACATCGGTCTAAGAAAACTACAACGTTTCTGGAGTCCAGAAATGATACCAACTCTTGACTGGCGTGCTCTTAGTTCTGATCTTTATCCGATCGAGAACCTCTGGTCTATTTTACCTACCCAAGTTTACCACCCAGGACACCCGCTAAAGAATGTCAAGGATCGAAGTGTAGCAATACAAGAAAATGGGAGGTAACTGTCCTGCGCATATTCCTCCGTTAATAAACTCAATGCCAAGACGCTTAGTACAATTTATCAGCGTTAATGGAGATCATACGCCTTACAAAACTTTTTAAAATACTTCTTATTCTTTAAACGAGCTTAAGATCTTTTATTTGTTTTGCTTATTTATTTCCAATATATCGTCTCCACATTGGGCGACTTCTTCAGGGAACAAATATTATGTTTTAATAATTAACAATTCAAAACAATTCAAAAAACTCAATATCACAAATTTTTCGTTTCAAAAAAGAGCGGGAAAAAAAATTTTCATTGTCAATATGAAAAAAATATCTCATAAAACATAAGTAAAAATATGAAATATTAAATAAGCAAAACAAATAGAAGATCTTAAGCTCGTTTAAAAAATACGAAGAATTTCAATTGAAGATCGTGGAAAACTTTTTAAAATATTTAAATAAACCTTTTGCCTTTATAAATATTTCGCACCAGTAATTAGTTTTTGTTTTTGTGCTTCACCTTGAATAAGTCATAGTCAAAATATTTTTGGTGCAAAGTATTTTATTTTGAAAGGCCTAATACAATATAAAATAACAACTTGAAAATTCATCTCAACATTTGGAAAAAACCAAAAATGGTGTTGCCTTTATATTTATTTCGCTGGGTGTATGTCCAAATAAATTGGTTCTTCGTCCGATTCAGCAACCATTCCTGGTTAGGAGTCGGTTTTGGCATCTCCGTCCACAGAAATCTATAAAATTTTAGGTCGGTGGAAGTTTTTAGATTAAAAAGGCGTTCCGGCATGCTCTAACTTTGGGCGGTATTACAGGGATTCTCCTCTTGATATCTCCGAAAAAGTTTTTAAATAAGAAAAAAAATGTATGATGTAAAATTATTTAACGTTTGTCACACTTTCCCTTGTTAAAATTATTTTAACAAAAATTTCCCACAATGTTGAATAAACGCATAGATAAATAAAAACCATAGACGATTCATTTGCTTAATCACCATTTTCCCCAGAGGGCACATGCTGTTTCCGTACGACCATTTTGCACTCGGATGCGACGAAAAAGCACTCAAACTAATTTTTATTTCGATTCTGTTGTTTAAATTTGAAAATAGAATATAAATAATAGAAAAGCTTATCGCTTTTGATATTTGTTGACAATACAAAAGGCAAAAAAGCCTGGTTATATAGTTTTTTCAATAGTTTTTGTTTTCAGGGAAATTTGTCTATATCCACCACTCCGGAGCCATCTAGAAAATTTGCCTTTACTTTCAAATCCACCACTTATCTTTCACCATCTACGGTTTTTTATTTATCTATGATGCACATCAAAAGGCATTATGGGAAACTTCAGTGAGAGTGACAGTAGTACATAACAGTGCCTATTGAAAAAGTTGACAATTGTCGCCCCATATCTATTATTTCCTTTATCTATGGAAATATTCAAGAATATTTGCAGTCGACATCTGCCGGCAAAAATTAAAACAATACGAGGGTGTGTGCAAAGACTAAGCCATAATTACTGTATAGTTAACAGCATACATAAAGGAATTTATCTATGGTTAACAGCATAGATAAAAGAAATAATAGATATAGCGCGCCCATTGTCAACTTTGCTCACTAGGTGCTGTCCTGTACTAGTGTCACTTTCACTGAAGTTTGCAATAATTCTCATTGACGTTTATTCAAAATTGTGGGAAATTTTACTTAAAGTAATTTAAACAAGGGAAATGTGACAAAATTTAAATGATTTTATACACCATTTGTTTCTTATTTAAAAATCAATTTCAAAGCAATGAGGCCGGTGTTGGGATATCTATAAGAGAAAACCCGTAACACCACCCAAAGATGAACATGCCGGAACGACTGTTTAATCTAGAAACTTCCCCGCGCAAAAACTGTATCAACTTCTGAGGTAGCAGATGCAAAAACCGTTAGAGTGTCTGAGGACTCTCAACAAGGAATGGTAGCTGAACCGGAGGAAGAACCAAATCATTAGGACTTAGTCGGTGGTGTCATGGCTTTGCAATTCGATTTCCATGAGTTATTCGACTTTAAGTAACGTGTTGTACTTGATTCGAAGTGATGTTGTTATTGAAAATATTTTTTTCTTTTGATGTGAAATTTTAGAATTTTAATGTCATATCGTATTTATTGCTTTCAACGACATCTAGAAAATTACCCATTACACTAAAATTTTCCCAACACTTATGCTTCATCTATTAGTTTACTTTATCTATGGTAACAGGATCCACAGTTACAAACGATTAACAATAGATGGCTACCCAGTGTTAACAACTTACCATTGTACAAGAGCATAAAAAACATAAAGAAAGTCATTGCGCGTGTAAAAAAAATTGCTTGCCAATAATCGTGTTTATACCAGATGCTGAATTTATGATAAATAGTTAACAATAAGTTAAATAAGCTGATACGAAAAACAAAGTTAAAGTTGAAACTAAAATTTGTCTATATCACCACAGCAACATGTGATTTATATTTTAATTTTTTATCATTTTTAGATTTGTTTTATTTATCGTCAATAAATCGAGAAATCTATAAATAAAAGCAACCTCCCTTTTATACGTTGTAACCCTTAATACTTCTCCATTGATCTGTATTCAATAACGACGTTCACAAGTTGTAACACTTTTTTTTTAATTTTTAACGAAGTTTACTGATCCATAGTTAACTCGCGCAAATAAAATCAATACTAAATTATTTTTGAGTCTGACAAAAAACATTTTATTGATGTGTTAACATCTATACGCGCGCCTCTAGGGCAGTAACCCAGCTAGCATTTTCAATCGTGCACGACTCTTTCACGATCGGAGCCGACGATTAAAGTAATCGTGCGCGATGTCGTATTCCAATCGCGCACGTTCAGAGCAACTGAAGTAACTGTGTCAAGACGGCGACTCTTACTTTCCAATCGTCGACGATGAGCAAAATCCAATCGTCGACGATGAGCAAAATCCAATCGCAGGCGATTGCCAAGACGGTGGTAAATTTATACAAAAATGCTTATTATTATTTGTTTCTTTCATAGAACAAAACACTTGTGCTGCACTACGCTTCTGACGTTTCTTTGCTTCTTAAATACTCAAATGAAAAGAAGCAAAAAAGTTTTTTCTTTTTCTTTTTTTGCTGAGCAGATATTGGAAAACCCGTTAGAATTTCAGAGAGACATAATTAAATTCTCCTTGCAAAACACGAGTTCGGTGGAGTATGCGGGAAGAAGTAAGACAACAATAAGAAAACTACATGTAAGACTGTGACACAAAGTAAACACAAAAACAAATCGTGAGCACAAAGTCTTAAAAGCAGAGAAAAATATAATTCTGCTCCGACAATCGTGGTGACGATTGGAAATCCAGTCGCGAAACAATTCAAATGCTAGCTGGGAAACTATCAGTTTAATACATACGCAAGTGTTAGGTTTGTAAGAGTAAATCATCGTTTGTTTGTTCGTTGCTTGGCAGTCGGTATTGAAAGTGATTATTGGGCGATTTTCATATAATTTTTCCACGCGATTTTCTCCGGAAATTCATAGCCGATTTTATTAATTTTTGGATTAAAAAGCTAGTGCGGGTTTCGACGAAGAGTTTAGGCCAAAAATTAAGGCGATCCGATATCGGCGAGCCGAGATTTAAGTGTTTTAATTTGGAGTATTAATTTGGAGTAATATTAAAAAAGTATTTTATGTTGATCTTCGGTTATATCGTACGAATATAACAATGTATGTATGTATGTACAAGTGTCTGTTGCTTTGCATTCTTTGACTTTTGTGGGAATAAAACAAAAAGTATTGAGCAAGAAAATAATGACACATGTGCTTGCACTGGGTCTTTAAATAATTTTAAGTATTAATATTATTTAACTGTAACGTCATCATATGATTGAACGCTGTTTTTTATTTTCCAATGTAACATTTACGAATGTGTTCATAGAAATCGAACAGGTACCGTGTAGCAAAAAGGTGTTAACACATCGCCCGTGAGTTCGAACACTCATTGGATTTTTTTTATTATAAAATTATTTTCCTCTATATTTATATTTTAACACCTGTAACGTTTAAATTAATTCTTCGTTTCCTTCAAAAATCAGAAACATATATTTGGGACGTAGATCGAATTAACCACAATCACAATAAAGATATCCTAAACCGAAAGATGTGTCAAGTTTTTATTGCACTTTATTACTATTTAACAACAGCCGACTATGGCATAGCTAATGTTGTATTTGTGGGATTCGCGATTTCACTTCAACCTGACTCCAACAGCGACATCAGTCGAATAATTATAGCAATGTATCGCCATCTAGATTCGTCAACAAACAACTGCATACATTTATGAGATATTGGATTTCTGTTAACATGTTAACATTATGTTATTTGCGCCATATTATGTTGATTGTCTTTTGAGGGATGCCATCTATAAAATTAACAAAAATTACTAATGCCAGTGATACACTATTAAAGAAAAGGTTGGATACGATAAACTTGAGGAGAATGATTTGCAGAATAGATTGTGACAGAATGTTTTTAAATTTTCCTCAAAAAATTATGCGATAGGATTTGCTTTTTGAATGAAACGAACAAAATCGTAGAACAAAATCCCCGCAATGAAAATAAAATTACCATCTCCTGAAGCCGACATGCACCACCAAACCATTTCGTGTCATCCTCCGTGTTCAACCGTTGCCCACATGTCCTCTAATTTAATGGGTCGATAATCGATAGCCCCCGAACCTCAGTTGCGTTGGCGGTTGCCGAAAAGTTATTACATATGACAACTGTCAACTTCAGTTGCTTAACATTGGTTACATCGAATGGATGCACCTTATCAGCTCATCGCCACCAAACTTAAACAGCTCCGCCGGTAATCCATCGGCTCCTGCGGCTTAGTTGTTCTTAAGCCGGGCAATAGCTGTTCTTACGTCGTATTGGTTAGGAGGGGGCAATCGACGTCGTCGTCCATATTGTGATCGATTGTCCCACCGTCATTGGATATCTCAGGTCCATTCCATTGGTTTTTAATTTTGACTTTTTGGTAGAATTTTCGGGCTTTATTCTTCCTGCGGTATGTCTCAATTTTCTCACTCTCGCGCTTTCTCCACTGCCGTTTCTTACACATAAAGAGACTGTTTACCTTCTTTCTTTTCTCCCTATACCACTCAGTTGCAGTACGCGTTGCAATTGACTGAAGCATTGCCATACGTGCAGCATTATTTTCATCATTTGCAATGCGACACTCTTCATCATACCATGGTTTATTGCGAAGCACTTTTTCGAAACCAAGTACGGTTGTTGCGGCAGTTTTCATAGAGTCGGAAATGGGTTTCCACTGCGCATCAGGATTGTCATCGGGAGGGGTGGGTTCTGTGTCAAAAGTTGCGAGAGCTTCCTTGAGCAGGATACATCTCAGCTTTCTCTGTGTCTGGTTTCGTACGATTTTTGCTCTACTCAATCTTCTGCGAACTTTTGCTGCTACCAGGTAGTGATCAGAATCGATGTTAGCTCCTCTGATCACTCATACGTCCATTACACTGGATGATTGCCTTCCATCAATTACCACGTGATCAATTTGGATCTTCGTTCTTTGATCAGGGGATACCCAAGTAGCCTTGTAGATGTCTTTATGCTGGAATCTTGTACCACTAATGACCATGTTTTATGCCGCGGCAAAGTCAATCAGTCTCATACCGTTGTCGGAACTGTCAGCATGTAGACTGAAATTGCCAATAGTTACATTAAACACATTCGCCCTTCCTACTTTGGCATTAAAATCTCCTAGTACAATCTGAATGTCGTGGCCAGGGCAGCGGTCATATGTTTCCTATAGGCGCTCATAGAATATGTCTTTGGCATCATCATCTTTGTCTTCTGTCGGGGCATGCACACAGATTAGGGAAATATACAACTATTTCGCTTTTATGCGGATTGTGGCTATTCGTTCACTCACAGGATTGAATCTAGAGACTACATATCGCAGTCTTTTGCCAACTACAAATCTGCAATCAAATTCAACTATTTTCTCATGACAACTGTAGTATATATCCCAGTTTATTTTATATCTTATAACTTTCGATGACATCTGCCAGTTGGATACTTGCACCGGATCTATATAGAGTTCTTCAACAATTAGGGGTTGTTTATGTTTTCTTTTTCGTATTTTCACTGCCATTATGAACCGGGTCCACCGGGTTTTTGCATTTTACCTACTGCCAGGATATTTGATTGCTGTCGCCCATTATGTATCAGGCGCTGACCAGGATGCATTATGTCGAACCTGGATTTTCTTCTTTTGGTTTCTATCCGCCGTTGGCCCTTATGATTGGCTCATCCACCTTCTAAGGACAAAATAATATGTCCGATTGTTTGATGAGCTTCAGTGACACCAGTCACCTACTAAACTTGATTTGCTGCTCATTTATTTCGCCTTCTCACTCTACCTAGCTGACGGAGGTTTCCGATAAAGCCATTGCCCAGGACATACTGCGTGGAAGTAGTAAGCATGAAGGAATCATTTCTGGCCACTCCCAAGTGAATGGCTATTAGAAACTTTCCACATCCACGGACAGTCCCATGTCCCCGCTGGCTCAACCTACGGTTAGTAAAATTTTAACCGATGTTTTGGTTTTCGATGTTATGAATACCACAATCTGCAATAACTGGATTAAATTTGAAATGTTTGAAGATGGAACAATGGAGTGCAAACGATTTTTTTTTGAACAAAATGATGACAGACGAGATTGCACAGAAGCTGCCCGAATAAGAGATGAAATTAAAAATACTTTCTCAATATATATTTTATATTTTAATTCAATACAGCAAAAGTAGAAAGAATAGTTTATAAAAAATAAATAAAAATTCACATTAAAAAAAACTAATTATTAGAATTTAGCTGATTTTCCATTAATTCAAGTTTTGTATTTTTTATTGCTACATCAAGATCCAGAATTTCTTCTTGTCTGCGTTTGCTCGTTTTATATATTTTCAGGCGTTCTTCTACTTCCAGCCTCGTTCTCTGTTAACGAGAGACGTCTTTCAAATACCCACTAATGGATTTCAAATGACTGCATTGCTCTTGTTGCACTTCGGTTGGTTTCCTCAATAATGTCAATATATGGCTGGGGGAATCTATGCCTGACGATTGGAGTCTCAGTGTATTATGTCCTGTATTGATCCGTGTGTCTGTTCCAATATATATAAGGTATAAGGTCTTGTCGAGCGCATTATGTGAAAAACTAAAGCCAATTATTGAAAACCTGATTGGACCTTATCAGTGTGGTTTTAGGCCAGGCAAGTCCACGACTGACTAAATATTCGCGCTACGCCAAATCCTGGAAAAGACTCATGAAAAGCAAATTGATACATACCATCTTTTTGTCGATTACAAAGCTGCTTTCGATAGCCCCATATGGGGAAAACTGTACGAAGCTATGTCTGAACTTGGTATTCCGGCAAAACTGATCCGCCTCTGTAGAATGGCGCTGACTAACACCAAATCAGCAGTGAAAGTGGGGAAAAACCTCACTGAACCATTCTGTACCAAGTGAGGACTTAGACAAGGCGACACACTTTCGTGCAATCTCTTCAACATCTTAATGGAGATAATAATGACAAAGGCTGCAGTAAATACGAACACGAAAAGCCATATGTTGCTGCAGTATTTTCAAGAATCGAAAAGGAATCAGCGAAGGTGGGTCTAGCTGTTAATGAGGGCAAGACAAAATTGATGGTGTCAACGACTAGAGAAACCTCTCGACTTGGTACGCACTTGAACGTTGAGAACCGATTTAATTTTGAAGTGGTAGATGAATTTGTCTACCTTGGATCCACCGTGAACAAGGACAACAACGTCAGCCTGGAGATAGATAGAAGAATTGTGCTTGCAAATATATTGTTGCGAATTTCCTTATTCGTCCTTTTTGCGTTGTTTTATTCCCAATAATAAAACAAGGTTCGTTTTTAATTACGATAATTACAACGGTATCACTTCCTTTTATTTATTTATACAGTACAACAGTTTACTTTATTTATAACACGTTAACAACTCTTGTATTTTACTACTTTACGGGGTTTAATCACAAACTGAACTCTCCATTCCAAAGACCTCCGCTATTTATACCAACTCACCATACACAAATGAAGGTACATATATCTAGCGAATTCAAGAACCTTCTAGAAACTAGATGTTGTTGTTGTTGTTTATCTTTGCAGAACATTCTCCTACACAGGAGAATTATCTTTACTGAGGTGAATTCATGCTACTGGTTTAGCGAGCTGGTACGTTGTTACAATGCATACTTTCAGGCGCAGCACTAACCGCCTGTTGTTTACATACTGTTAGTAGAGTCATTAACAGTAAGCAAAAGCTTTTACTTATTCGTAACAATATTCTACTTTGGGCTCAGCAATCAGTTTAGGAACAAAGCCCTCTCTCGACGGACAAAAGTCCAGCTATATCAGATTCTCATTATACCTGTCTTGACATATGGCTCCAAAACTTGGGTCATATCGCAAGCGGATGAAAAACACCTGGGAGTTTTCGAGAGAAAAATTCTCCGTAAAATATATGGTCCTGTTAGGGAAAGCTCTGGGGCGCAGGGCTATATAATCTATATTCTGACGTGGACATAGCTAGACGAATCAAATTGGGCCAATTTCGTTGGCTAGGCCATGTTTTCAGAATGGATGAAGATGAGCCAGCGCGAAAAGTTTTCGATAACGTACCCGATGGAAGCAGGAAAAGAGGACGATCAGGACTCCGCTGGAAAGACAAGGCAGAAGAATCCCTCCGTATCCTTGGTGTTGCGAACTGGCGGGAAAAGGCGAAGGATAGAGCCAGTTGGAAGAATATGTTGAAATTTGTTTAATTTGTTTGTTTAATTAATATGTGTAAGACGTCTGACCTCATGATGTTGTAAAATAATCCTTTTCAGTGGATTTAGTGTTTGAAGGCCGGACCCTTGTTGAAACGGTGGGTATATCGTTCATTTCGGAGGAAGTATTCGCTACATCTACGTTTTCTCCACTTTCCGAAGTTAAGTTACGAGTTTCCCCCTCCTCGATTGGCAGCGCCTCAACTTGCTCGGTGAATACTGCCGCATTTCCTCTTGGGTTTATTTGCTTTTCAAATTGCAATAATTTTGCCACCGCTTCCTCCAATGGTGACAAAGGAACCTGTTTATAAGTGCCTCTTCCGGTTGCTCTGACTTCTGGTTTGTTGCTCACAAGCTTCTAGTTCATCTTGAATTTTAAGCCCTTCCATACCTTCATTAAATTATAAATTATTTGCATGTATATGTATCTGTTATTATTATTATTTACTACTATTTGGCTTTACTTACCTTGTGCTAACCATCTCCGTCACGAACTGGAGGTCCAAACGGATTTATTTTTTGTGCTGTGTTGTTCCAAATCCCTTCGAAATTTATGGGTCGATTATCGATAGCAACCGAACCTCAGTTGCGTTGTCACTGAAATCAAAATTAGTATTATGTATGGCAACTATTGCCAGTTGCCGTAGGTAACAGTGTTTCTCGTCGATAACAGAGTTTTGACACTTCGCCAACTGTAATTAATGTAAACAAACAATAAATCTAAAGTGTGTGAGAAATAAACGTGTCTTTAGGAAGAAAAGAAAACAACTTCTTAATAATAATGATAAGTTCAGTGGAATTTTTTTGTCGAGGAAGACAAAGTGCAAAACGGGGCATCTATAAGAAGACACTTAAGATACATCTCTAATCCTTTAGAATTGCCGGCTACAATGAGTGAATGTTATTGCTGTGAATAATTGTTAATAAACAATTCCGTATTAGGTTCAAGGCATATTTTCGCCTTCCAAAAGAAGGAATAGTTTATTTAGTGGATATTTTGGAAAATGACTTCAACCGAAGTCATCGGGCGACAGCAATACCTCCGCTCTTAAAAGTTTGTGTAGCTTTAATGGTTTTTGCGGAGGGACGTTTAAAAAAGTCTATGGCAACGACTTCAACCTTGGCATGGTGCATCTTGTGCATCTAATTGAAAAAACATTTGTAAGATGTGGATTATTTCAAAAATGACGCAGAAAGAAAAGACCCAAAATAAAATCCGGCTTTACTAGAAAACGAAGTTGTCGGATGTATAGATGGGACACACGAACGTATCATTGGAGCGAAGGAAGAAGTTTGCCATTTATACATAAATAGGAAAGGGTAGTTTAGTTTGAATATTTTGCTGGTAAGTTAATAATACTATAATAATTATTTTCATAACAATGATCTAATTGTAGATGTGCGACTACGAAATGCGAATCGGGTATGTTGACGCCCGACATCATGGTTCTACTCACGATGAAGTCATTTGGAACAAAAGTCCACTGAATCAACAGGTTGCTGATTTCAGGCAAACACATGGCTACTAGGGCTAAATTGCCGGAGTTGGGTCGTAGCTCAAAACTTGATAAATAAAAGCCAAAATTAGAGAAAATATAGAAAACGAAAAATATGTAATTTTTTTTCAGACGGTCCTATGTTCCAGACCTTCTATTCAAAGTCTGGAAAATTGTTTTTGAATATTTTTAAAATGACTAGCAATGAAGCAAATTCATCATTCCCTTTAATTTGAACATCCACACTAAATGTCAAGCCATACTGTAATATGGTAAATCTGGGTGCACAGATGTCGTTCCACAAAAATAAAGGCACCATTAAATTTGGGATAAAAAATACCTTTCATTTGAGTAGCCACAGTTGCCTGTTCCTAGCAATCTCTAACTGGACTCGTATTTTCGACCCTGTGGGCCCCATAGGTCTGTCCGACGACAAAAATGTAATTTCGTTTTTTCATAAGTTTTGAGCTGCCCGAGCTCCGACAATTTTGCCACTACTAGGTTCTATTTTATATAAATAATATTGTATTTATTATAAATAATATTGTATTTATTATAAATAATATTGTACAAATTTTTATAAAAATTACAATTTAACAACAAATTAGGTTTTTCTTTGGAACCACAGCTTTTGACTCCTTATCGTTCACCTGAACGTTTTGTTTTGTTTTGTTTTAAAAACTATACAGCAACCAAAAATTCGTGGTTGCTAATATAACCTCTATCAAACAACTGAAGTTGCTGGCTGTCAGTTGCCAGTTGCCATATGTAATAACTTTTCGGCAACTGGCAACGCAACTGAGGTTCAGTTGCTATCGATAATCGAATCTTTTTAGCATATGCGGAATCTTTTTCCATTTCGGCAACTAAAATTTCAAATTGCCGTACTGTCGTTATTTTCATGTTAAATTTATTTTGTTATAGTCGATTCAACTTCGATGCTAACAATGGCGACGACAGAGAATGGAATGTTTCTTTGTCGTTACTATCTTCGTTTCAAAATGGATAATACCGATATATTTTCGATAAATAGCGATAACGCCAACGGTGATGCCCAACTGTCGTTTTTAATTCCTTTTTTTTTCAATCGACAACTGGAATTAGCCCGATTATATGTATATTATCCACGCACTCAGCTCCTTTGAATTATGTACCTACTTTATTTTCCAAAACCCATCCATATTATGACAACAAAAATCAACTACGATTTTCTTATCACATGCGATGAAAGTATACAAAAATGTTTGTTTGTTTTATTTGAATTATTTCCTTTAATTTCTTACAATATCCTTTCAGTTATTCATATTGAAATCTGAAGCATTTTTTGTTTTAGTATTTAAAATATAAAAAAAGAATCAAATTAATGTACTATATCAATAATTATCCTCCATTAGTAGATTATTTTCATTTGTTTTTAGGGCCTGCTGCATACTCGTATTATCTTTAATTTAAAACTCTATATATATATTTCAAACAATTTTCAATATAAAAGAATATAGTAGTATGTATATATGTATGTATGTATAAAAAAAGATTAATGAGTCTTTAGAAATGTGAGTTTTTAGAAAACTGTATCGCTTCTACAATGATCATTTAGGGATTTTTTCATTTATTGTAAATATTATCTATCGTCAGTTAGGTGATAAATTTATAGAATTTTATTAAAGTGGCTCAAGTGCTGCCGCGTCTTTATTTTTTTTTTTTTATTTTTTACATTTTCAACTGAATTTTATAAAATTTTGCTTATGATGTTTTTATCATTTAGATGTTTTAAGAATGCAAAGAATTTTTTTTTAAAGAATTTTTTTTATAAATATTCATCTTAAAGTTAAAAAAAACTCCAGAAAATTAACTGTCAATTAATGTGTTAAATTAGGAGATAATTTATACCAAAAAATAATAAGAAATATGTATATTTTTTTAATCCCGCGATTGTCAAGTCACATGTGAGTTGCAAAACACGTATAAAATTTCGCCCGTGCTACTATTCTCGCGTTACTATATTTTTTAGGATTTATTCTAAATCAGTCTCTGTAAAAACTCAGGTCGGTCCAAACGTACCTCTGTAAATCAATCCAGATGGTTTTCATACACCCTTCAAAGTTACTAAAAGAAATCAGATGCCATGATACAATAGGAGGGGGGTAATCGCAATTTTTTGAATATTAATTAATCATATTTGAATAATTTTATTCATCATTCAAATAATTTTTGGAAAATTAACAAATACATACTATACAAACTATTTAATTTATTTAAACTATTTAAATAGCATAGCGATATTAAGGAGAAATTAAAATTTTTATCGTCATAATTTATGTATCTTCCGTTTATCATTCTGGAGATATTTGAGAAATACTCAGTGAAAAAAAAATACTCAGTGAAAACAAAATTATTTTTTGTCATTTGAAAAACTAAACATGTTTTAATTACAATTTGGGATTACAATACGAGGAAAATTTTAAAAATGTTATCCCTTCAGAATGGTCTACAGATTTGGAAAAAGCGGACCTATAGTATGAGGTAAGTAAAATTCATCAATGGAATTTGTTCATTATTCCACATTTCCAGAAAGCCTAGAAAAGGAAATCCTCAAGCTATGCCACAGGTCAATACTCCGGAAAGATTTCAAAATCACAAAATCGTTTAAAAAATTGAAAGACAATGTTGGAGCTACACTAGAGTTAAAAAGATCTATGTCGCAGCCGAGAAGCCGGTGTTGGGCTCACCACAGAGAAGAAAATTCCTGGGACAGAAACTGCGAAGTCGAGCCTCTTCGGAAATGCATCTGATGCACAGCACGTACGTAAATGCAATATTTGACAACTGTGGAGGTGTTTTGAGTTGGTTATTGCAGACAAAATGCGCAAAAATAACCACTGCATCAGCTGATGCATTTTCGAACAGGCACGTCTTTTTGGGTCTACCCCAGCCGAAAAAATAAAAAGCACAAAGCCACGAAGAAAGCTAATTTTTTATTTTATAATTTGTTATAAGTTTTCACATTTTTCCATAATATATTGTACTTTTACTTGTAATAATTATTATTTCGTCGGTGGTGCAATGGGTAGTGTGCGCGCCTCTTGTACAGGAGATCCTGGGTTCGATCCCTGCTCCAACCACCTTAAAAAAAAAAAAATTTCTTTCGACGACGGTCACCTCGCTTAGTGACGGCGACACTATCGAGTATATAGCCATGAAAAAGCTTCTCAAAATACCGTTCGGAATCGGTGTAAAACTGTAGGTCCCAATCAGTGAGTGAAAACTGGAAAGCGCACAGCTCAGTGATTGTGAGAAGTTCTCCCCGGTCCCTTCATGGGATGTAATGGGAAACCATTTATTTTTTTTATTTTTTAATTATTATTTACAAATCTACAAAATCGAAAATTATAACAAAATTAAAATATATTGCCTTCTTATCTTCTGCAAGTTTATCTAGAGATATCTTATTTCAATCTACCATATGACATTCTAGTGATATCTCTAAGTTATCTTCATAGTTATTCTTTGGGAATATTCCAATATTATCTGCTAGAAGTATTCCTTTCGTATTGTTTGGAAGAATCGCTTTCGGTTAACAGTTTTACCGTACGAGGGAAACTTCCGCAATACGAAAATGATTATTGAAAATGATATTATTACAATTTGTCTTCCATGTGATACAATGGCGATTGTTTTGTTTGCTGGGCAAGAGGTTGACAAAATTCAAACTGAGAAAACCTAAAAACATGAATTCCTCAATTGTTCCAACTTTTGATTACTCAATTGTTAGATTAATCAATTAATCATGAGTTGTGACTAATCAACATGTAGATTAATCAATTAATTGTAAATATGATTAATCAAAATGTTTGATCAGTCAATTAATGGATTAATCAAGGTGTCGATTAATCAGATTGTCTGATTAAGCAATTAATCGCACATCCCTAATAAAAATATATGAAATTGAATAGGTAGAGATATATGAATTGAATAGGTGCGCCCAACTGAGAAGCTCCCCCTTAATCCTTCATGGGATAACATGGGATATACAAAATTATATATTTGAGGTCTGTTTCCATTAAACGAAAGAACGAATCCTTCAAAACTAAAATGGAAATACATAAATGGGATTTCATGGGTCAAATAAGGTAGTTCCTTTAGAAATTTATTAAAGGAACGTGGAGAACTCATCTGACTTACAGTATTCGTCTTATTTACGTTTTAATTTTGGCCGATTCGCTTCAATTAATTTTTGGTAACTATCAGGCCTGTTCTGATATCACTTCACGTCGATATGGTTTTAAATCTGCAAGCAACGATTTTGAAAATCACGTAATATAAAATCGCTCAGGAAAATGACGGTGCACACAGATCACTTGCTAGTTTTATGCAAAAAATTTATTGTAAATCTTTTACTAAATTATTAGAAAACATAATTTGAAATGTTTTTTTTCTTTTTTAGTATTAAAATAACATATTTTAATTGAAAAACATATACAGATCGATTCCTAAATACTCACTTCACTTCGACGAGGGCAACGTTTCACTTTCGACGCTCTGTTTTCGATGTATTCTAAAATACTCGTGATGACTTATCGATAAAAATTGTACAATTTTTGCCATCACAAATTAAATCAGCTGTAGGTGTAATCAGCTGATTGGGAACATTATTCGTCATTAACAAAAATTGTAAACAAAACTGATAACTCGGGAAATCTACGGAGTGTCCTTAAAAATGTAAGAAACAACACGATGGAATGACATCAGGTATGTTTGTAAAAAAATTATAGAACTCGGTTTTAATCCCGAAAAAAAATTTAGAAAAAATTGTAGGATTAACAAGGCCTTCAAATATATTTTGTCGGAATTGGAAGACAAAATCAAATCGGAAACACGACTGGGATGCTTACAACCTCATAAATTATTAAATGAATTTTTGATGTTTCTAACCCGTGTGCCACGCGATCAAGATTAACGATAAACGCGCGGATATTGGCGTCGAACGAAAATGACATACATACATGTAAATTAGTGACACGAGTATTTTAGAATACATATGTATGATGCGGAAGAAAACACATGTTTCTGTTTGCCCATCTCTAAAATCCATATGTTTTATAACAATGACATCACCTACGTATTATAGAAAAGCAAAAAGTGAATGATGCGCGTATTGATGGTGAAGGTGACTATAGGAATCGACCTGATAAATTTAACAATTTCTAAACATTATGTTTATTTTGGTTCACACTTGTTCATCATTATTCTTCTGCTTTTCGTGATTTTTCTGTTCCTCTTTGCCTGTCCCGTGCTTTACTTTTCGAGAATGAAAATGTTAATAATAAATATTAATGAAAATTATTTAAATTTTCAGGCCATGCATGGTACAATAATATCTTCATGGCAATAGCAGCGCGTGTTGTTGTTGTTGTATGCAGCAACAACAGGCATTTTGTTTTTGTTCTATTCGCTTCAGCTGTCAAACTCTACACAAATACATACCAACAATACAAGAATGCAAAAGAGTACAAAAACAAAATACATGTGAGTGAGACAGCCGAATGCGAAGAACCTCATGAAAAAAATGAAAACAGCTGTTCTTACGACTTTACCATGAACATATTATTGTACCATGCTCCAGGCATTTCAAATTTTTCCAATATCTTTCACACATTCACAAATTTTTATCAAATATGACCACAAACATATGTTGTTGGGAAGCAAGGGAAATGAGAAACAAAGCAAAGCAAACTACAAAATCAGCTGTTCGCTTGGTGACTTCGAAAAAATAAAATCGTCCCTGTTCTGCATACAGAATGATATTGAATCAGAATTTTCTTTCAGAATATAAAGTTTACAATTGTGGTGTTCTTAAAACATGATTATTTTTTGCCAACTAGTATAAAATCACAAGGCACTTGCATTCTAATTCAAAACTAAAATGTTCCTTCTGAATTGTTTTGCGGTAACCTAATTATTCTGAAACGTTTTGTGTTTGTCTAGATTCTGCTTACAGGACAGGACCGAATAACGCCGAAAAATATAAAATCACGTGATATTCAGAACACCTACAAATCACCGGCGTGATCTTAAAATCGTTAATGGTTTAAAATCGTCGTGATATCAGAACAGGCCTGTATTTAATTTAATTTATTTATGCATTCAATAACGAAGCAGTAGCAGTGTTTTAATAACAACAACAAAAATCACGTTGCAACCAAATAGATGCCAGAAATACTAAAAGTTTTAGTGTGGATTATATCTCACGTATTTCATGATTATGTTTATGCGAATAAAATAATTCCTAATATTTCTATTAAAACTAAAAACAAAGACGACTGTATGATTTATTTTCAAAAAGTCGTTTGTGTTTTCTACTTTTTCATACCAAAAATTCGATAGAACCCTAACTTCAACCCATGTTATTCAGTTCAAGAGTCGCCCAGACTAACCATTGGAAAACAGACGATGTGCTTCACACGGACGATATTAACAAAAATCTTGACTTTGTTTTTTATCTATAAAGCAATGAATCGATCACACTGCTTGTGTTCAAGGTTACATCGCATTTGATCAAGTACATGAGGTGAATCTTACAACAGGGCGCTGAATCTGTGCATTGTCTAGTGGATGCAATGTTGGCGAAAAGGTAATTTGTAGATTATTGGAATCAAAAAAGACCGTGGTTGTCGTCATTTTATGGATCATATAAAAAGACGTAGAGCTAAGTTTAATTTTTCTAATATTCACTAGTGGCTTAGATTCATACTAAATTTTCTTAAAGGCACGAACTTCTCAATCGGAACAAAACTCTATTACGAAGCCCTGGGGCCCAGTGATCACATCTAAATATTGTATTGATGAAATCGTATTGCCTTGACTTGATGATGTTATATCTTTCGTTTGAAAGTGGAACGCTTTCACAAGATCGTGTTCCAACTTCCGCGGTAAATCTCGTGTAAGGGTTTCACTTTCCTATGACTCAGTGGACGTAAAATGGACACTTTTGTATATATTAAAATTATCTTAATACAAAAATACATTTACCGGATGATAATTTTAGTGATTTCTACTGAATAACAGATGAGACGACAAATGATTATAAAAATTCTATTTTTTCTTTTATGTTGCCTAGACTTCTTCTTTTTCATTCACTTTGGTTTGATTACGCGCAACAAATGATTTTGTTTGTTCGTTTTCAGTTAAATAGACCATGAATTTTAGATATGTCCCGTTTAATAAATAAATGGTTTCCCACTATTTAGAGGAGAGCTTCTCACAATCACTGAGATGTGCGTATTCTAGTTTTTACACTCACTGATTGGGACCTACAGTTTTACACCGGTTCCGAACGGTATTTTGAGTAGCTTTTATGTCCCGTTTACTGATAGAAACAAACACGTTTAAAAAAATATATTCACATTCCAAAAGAAGTGCGACTAAACTATTCCACGTGGAATGTAAACATGTTGGATCCACCGGAGTGAAAGGAATATGTCAAGTGTACAAAATTCACTGTGAAAGATAGAACATGGGTATGTGTATATGATTCGATCGGAAATTATTTCTTAGAAGAAATTATTTCTTAAGCACATCAGAGATTTTGTGCAATTAGAAAAAATGCAAACAGTCGGAACCAGGGTTTTGAACTGACGTTGGCGAACGATCGTTTCGAAGTTTGTGACTCTTCTAATCAGCACCTTGGCGTTCTAGGCCAGTAACCGCCTTGTTCTAGAGTTGTGTCGTTCATAAACTATATAGTTCATTTAGGATGACCAGCCAGCACCCTTACGAAGATAATGCACTTGTTCGAAATGGCAACTATCAGCTCTGTCATGGCTTTCGTACGAAAACGAAATGAATTCGTAAATACCATTTCGTAACGTTTTGCTTTTGCTTCTATGACTTGCGTTTCGTGCATTTCCTTTAGTAAATCTGTTTAAAAAAATGTTTTATTAAAGAAAAAGTTTTGGAAAATTATTATTTTAAAAATACTATTAAACTAGACAAAATACTTTAATCAATAAAAATATAATAACCAGTGTTTTTTAGTGTTTTCTCTTTACATTTGTCAATTTCACTGCAGTTTTACCAACTGTTTTGAATACGCAACATTTTTTTTTTGATTTTCTGTAGAAGGACAAAACGAAATTGATTTCACTTTCGAACGAAATTGCGCTCTGTGACATGGCTGTCTGTTCGTGATTGCTATATCTGGGCACCTTAAATGAACGAGTTCGAGAACTAGTGAACGAGTTCGACACAAGTCTACCTAGTTCACATTGCCACTAATTGCAGTTGTCGTCGTCGGTGTTTCTCTCCCCTTTCTCTCTCATTGTTGGCTTCTTTGGCACTAAATTGTTATAAATTGTTGTCGAAGTGAAATGCAGTAGTCAACCCCCTCTAAAAAATATATAAAAAGTGTATAGCTTTCTTTTGTTTTTCCTCTTTTTTTTTTAATCGGAATGAACATTGTTCCGATATTTGATAGGTTTTATTTTTTTTTTTTTGAATATTTTTTCTTTAAATTATAACTTAACACACTAATAACAAAAATTCAAATAAAGTATTTTTTGTTGCATTTTAAAATATTACTTTTATGTTATTTCATAATGTTAAGATTTATTATTTTATTTTCATCTTTTTCGGTTGATTACTAAAATTAAAATATGTACAAAAAAAATTCATTAAAAAATTGAGTTCTTTGCATTCATTCGGTTAATTCGTTAATTGTTTTTCCTGACATCTTCTCGTATCAGATTTTAAGGCTCTGTTCAAGAATATTGTGTATCTATCAAAGCTTGGCACTGGGGCAGCAAATATTGTATGTGTAATGTAGTATGTTTAGGTTAGAGTTTCGTTTTCCTTTAATTATTTACTTTAATATAATTCATAGTACATTTTGACTTTTGTTATTTTTTTCTTCTTCTTTGTTAACGAGACAATGTTTTGCAATAGTAGTTGTTGTTTGTTTTTGCATGGTAATAGTGTTTTGTATTGTTGTAGGGTGTTTCTTTTAATTTTGTTCTTTATATCGTTTGGTTAAATGATTATAATAATATGTAGTTTATAATTAATAACATTGTTTTTTGCTGTTTAAATAGCAACGAAACAAACAAAAGATTTATTTAATAATAGTTATAAAAATAATAGGAAATTTGTTTTTTTTTTAGTTTTTCAATTAAATCGTTAGAGTAACACAAAAATAACACTACGCAGTCAACAATTTGGGAAGTGGTGATAAAAGATTGTCGCAATCTGAACGATTTGTACGACATCCAAGTCTCAAAGAATAATAGAAACAGAAACTATTGGTGATTCATTTATAGGGAATTATACCGGTGTCGCTTAAAAGTCCTTTAAAGAGACAAATTCCGTCGTAGTCTGTGAAATCCTAAAGCAATTTTTTTTAAATGTTTTCATTCAAAGGTTAACGCTAAGTTCAACTGAATAAGATGTCTGATCTTGACAATTAAGAGTTGTAAAAATATATATATATATATATTCTATAAATTTAGCTATACTTGTTTTAATCTTCTATTGTAATCGAAAGCTATGAATTGGTATATTCAACCTAAAGATATTTTTTGAAAAACATTTGGATTCAATCCGAACCGCAAGTGTCTGGACCCCACAAATAAACCGTTGTATTCCTTCTGAGACAGAATTTTCATGTAGTACTTTTCTGAAATTCAGTATTCGAAAACACAAAATTCCAAAATGTCATCCTTATGCTGGTTACGACTGATTTTATACTAAATGATGACTCATATAGTTTTTGCTGTGTTAATTATTTACATTTCTGCAGGAATGTACATAAATCTATATGCTTGTTTGCTGTATATTATTATTTTTACAAATCGTTCGTTCCGTCACCCACCAAATTTCCTGTTGTCTGTTCCCGAAAATATTCTCTGACTGCAGGACCAAAGTTTCGCTTTTGTCTTTGCTTATAGAGAGAGAAACGTAAGCTTTAGTTTTCTCGGTCCGTAGTAGAGTTATTTGCGTTGTTTTATTGTACATTAAAATTTATTGTTTTTAATTTATACAAAAAAAAATATTATATATAAAGTCACTTTAGCAAATATAGCAATTAGAAAAAAAAATATTTTTTGGGGGTTTTCCAAGGTTCTTTTTTAGTTTACTTTAAAAATTTAATAACATCAAAAAAGGCTACAAAAATATCATAATTAATTAATATATATATATATAAAAGGTGAGAGAGGAAATTAAAAAAAAAAACAACAATTTTCATTTTTTCTTGCAATGTTCTGTTTTGAGCATTTTCAAATTTGGGGAGGAAATTTCACAATAAGAAAAAAGGAAATATAACAATAAATTAAATGGGGTTGTTTAAAAAATATAAAGGGAAGGAAAGGGCGGGGGTGTTCTTTTCCTGAAAGCAAAATAGTTCGTCTGGCAAAATCGTTAGGGAAATGTTCGTTTTAAAGTAGTTTTGTTTTTCCTTCTTTCTTCTATTTAGTTACAAGCCTACATCTACTAAAAAATATTCATTATTTTTATATATATATATTTTTTTTTAAATTTTAAATTTTTATGAGTTTTTTTTTTTTGTTGATTATTTTTTTCGTTTTCTATTGAAAATACCCAAAATAGAGACGAAGTAAATGAAGTTTTAAAAAAGAATATTTTTAAGAGTATAAACTAATCATAGAAAATAGCGCTTATGTTTATTTATAAAGAAAAAATTAAAATAATTTTTTTTTAAAAATAATAAGAAAAAAAATAGCAAACGTGAACTAATGCATTTTTACTTCTCCGCCGCTGCTACTGACGCTGTCAATGACTTTTTATTTAATTGTTGTGGTTGTTGTTCCGAATTTGATGATGAAGTCGTCGGTTGTTGCAATTTGTTAGATGATGAAGAATCTTTTGTTTGCATTTGATTAGCTGCTTTCAACTTGTGTTGTTGCTGCTGATGTTGGTGCTGACGCTGATTTCTATTTAAGCCTGTGTTGCTGCCACTACCACCACCACTGCGTCTCAGTTCATTTGGTGAGCCGTAGTGATAATTGCGATTGGCTACCTGTGGTTTGTTGCCCAACGAACCACTGCGAACACGTACAGTGCTACTGCCAAATGATCCGGTGCGTCTGCGATTGTTTCCTTGGTATTGTTGCTGTTGCTGTGGTTGCGGATGTTGCTGATACGGCTGATGTTGCATTTGTACGCGATTGCCCACATAGTCGCTACGATTGGTTATGGTCGTATTGGGCCTTCGGTTATTACCTACAGCCACAACTTTGGTTCCATCACTTTCCGAAACACTGCGATGACGTTGGAAATTACGTCCACGATTTAAACTACCGACACCTTGTAACATTTCATTGATTTCTGGTTCTACCACGCGAAAATCTTCAATAGTCTGGAATTTTTTCAAATACTCTTTTAAAATTGGTTGCACTTCCAGTTTCTCAGCATTTTTGTAGTACTTGTGAAAAGCCCAGAATTTTTCGAGACCATAGAGTTGTCCTGTAACAAAGATAGGGGAGATGCATTAAACACAAAATCCTAGAATTGAATTCACTATAAAATAAATACTGTTCATTACATAGTATAATTGTTTATTGCAAAAAAAATTAATCTATATTTATTATATTCGATATTTAGAAATTATGGTTATTTTCATTAGGGAATAATTCATATTTCATGTAGAAAAGTTGCTCCATGGAATAGAATATTATTTCCCATTTAAATTGCACAAAACCTTCCAAACTCAAATGGAACAATAACGATTATAGCCTATGCATGTTTCCTCTTCTACACACCACTTACCAATTTCATAATCAGCAATTGTTTCGTCCTGAAAATCTTCATAGATATGAGGACGGAATTTCTTCTCCAAACCGTACGAGTAGAAACGGAACAAACATTCCAAACCGTAACGGAATCCGTTACTAGCATCTTCGATAGCCAATGATCGGAATTCGTTGTACATTGTCTTATTGAAATTTTCACGCAAAAAGAAAGACCAGAAGCGATACAATGTATTCATTTCTTGCGATTGGCCAAACCCAAGACGACGTCTTTCCTTGAGGCATCGCGAGTGATACTTGTGATATGCTTGTTGCGTGAAATTGTTTTCCTTTAATAGAGCGTGCGATGGGTGTTGGAAGACGGGCAATGACTGTGGTACGGACGAACCATATGACGATGTTGTTGGCGAAGTACCTGCCGAAGAACCCATGGAAGTCGTGCGTGGCCTGTGTTCGACGGTGTCGAGCAACCAACCAACGTGAGCTTCGACTGGCGGATTAGAAGAATGGCGGGTTTTACGTTTACGTGGTGTACGCAGGTCAATGGAGTGACTGTTGGGGGCAGCATAGAAACGAGCTCTACGTGATTTTATTGTCGAATTCAATGTAGAATTCAGTGTGGCATCTAGAGTGGAGTCTTCATCGTCATAGGCGGGTGGAGGTGGTGGAGGCGGTTGTTGGTTACGTTGAGATGCTGAAAGAGGTTTACCGGCTAACTTATTGAAATCTGCTTGAGAAATCACATTAACAGTGCGATAATTGTGGCCGGTGGTGTTGGGTGTGGTGACCCAAAGATCTTCTTCGTAGTTGACCAAGCCATCGTTGATTACATTCTCCAAGTCTTGTGTAATTTTTGTCCTTGTTGTATAGTCGGCAGTACGGTCGTATCCCTCATGTTTCGGGGCTCTTTGTACTTGGGAAACAATCAACAGTTTATTAATATCACGATCGGCAAACTCATAGTCAGACTCATCATCATCGGAATAGTGTTCAGTGAAGTTGTTGACGCGTCCAGATGCAGGTATAGGATCCATTAGTTCTTCGTCAAATTGAAAATCTAGTTCTTCCTTCTCGACGACAGTGGGGCCCGTGGTTGCAGAGGATGCAGCTGTTTTGGATGAGGCAGAGGAGGAATTGTTGGTGTTTGTGGTGGTGTTGTTGTTCACATTGACATTAACGGAGGAAGAATTTGATGAAGTGGCGTTTATGGCATTGGATGGTTTGTTTTTGGTGGTGATTAGGGAATTGGTGGGAGTGGAAGAGATGGAGGACGATTTGTTTGTATTGGTCATGGTGGTAGAAGTGGCGGAATTGGATGTGGATACGGAATTGGAGGAGGTGGCAAGTGACAATTGTGATGATGACGTTTGTGTCGAGTTGGTACCTGATTTAGTATCTTTATAAGCATTTGATTTAGAGCGTCTCTTTACCTCTTTCCACATGCCATCGGCGACTTCAGCGCCCGTAGACTCAGCACTTTCTCCAGTAGACTTTTGTTCTCCTGATTTTGGTGCTGGCTTTTTCTCGGGCGTTGATGTAGACGTCGGTTTAACTGTTGTCTTCACACTTTCTGCCAAACCACTCAAATGATCCGCCAATTGAGCCACCGCTCCACCCGATGTTTGCTGTTCGGCCGATACCGCAGCCTCCACTTTCTTTGTTAGAGCACTTACGGCATGCATTATTGCAGGGGAAGGTGTTTGTCTCTCTTGATGCATCAATATGGTGGGTAGTTGGTTTTGCGAATTACGTGGGACCGGTGGTGGTGGTATACAGCTCAGTGGCTTCGTAGCCATGGGTGAGGTAAATATCAGTGGCAGAGGCACTTCGGGCACAAAGGTAGTGTTAGGAGTCGTACTAATTGAGGCTGCCGCAGTGGAAACATCTACCGATGTGGGGCCAACGTTTTTCGGGCATGTTTCATTTTCAGAAACATCACTCGTTTCAACTTGTCGAGAAGTAGAAGTAGTAGATGTAGTAGTAGTAGCACCACTTTCCGCAGGTTTGAGTGTTGTAGCTACTGCGTTGTCTTTAACGCTGATACTGGCAGCATATAGGGTTCCAGCTGTATCCAAGACGTCTTTAATTGGCCATATGGTGGGGTTTGTTTTTGTGCGCACTTTATAGCCCTCGAGCAGCTCAATTTTATCCGACTCTTTAATGGCGGTAATGATTAAAGCCACATCTGTGGTTAAAGCTAGAACCCGATGAAATGACGCGATTAAAGTGACTGGGATGCAACCTTCGTCATCCATTTTGCGGCGCAAAAAGAAGTCGCCGGAAAGGTTTCCTTCGCTAAAGTAATATTCACTGAAAGTAAAAGATGTAAATATACAATTGAAGTTTTGTTTCTCTACTGTTTGAAGTTTTGTTTTCTAGTTTTGTATTTCTACTTTTGGTTTGCAAAGTTCCTGGTACTGTAATACTTACACTTGATTTTTAATAGCTTCTTTGACGCTTTGAGCATCCATTTCAATATATCCAGCAGGCATTGGGCCATAGTAATGTGTACCCATAAGAACAAATGAAGGATCTGCTCCGGCGGCATCCGCCGGTAAATAACTTGCGTACTCGCCATTGGCTAACAGATGGCGTGGTATGCGATTTGCCGTACGACCTGGTCCCGATCTTGAGAATCCGCCACCGCCGCGCCCCTGACGGCCGCCCCTGTAGGACGTACGGAACCGCCGTTGCGGACGGGCTGACCGTTCGTAGTCGCGTTCGTGCCGCTCGGAGCCGCCGCTGCTACGCCAGGAATCAATGCGTTCACTAGCATTGCTAGACTTGGCTTTATTGTTGTTGCTGCTGCTGCTGAGATTGGGGCGATCGCGTGGCGTTTCCCCATTGTTGCCGGCATTGTTGCCAGAGTTATTTGTGCGTCGGTCATTGGTAGTTTCGACGCCACCGCTGGCGCGATTATTGCCGCGCTCTTGTTGATAACGTGATTGAGACGAGAGACCTCTGCGTGTGGGACGGCCAATTGATTTGGAACGACTAGATTTGGCCAAATCGATTTGTAAAGGTCTCCATTTTTGTTTGGGTATTTTCTTATTGATTCCATTGGAATTTGCGTTGCTGCTATTGTTCGAGGAATTATGTCCATTTCCCCCAACATTGTTGGTTGATGCATCATCACGGTTGCTTTCGGTAGTGGTTGCAGTTGTGGGTGTTGTTGCATCGACTAACGATTTAGGATCGTTATTTTCTTTTGCAGCGTTTGAGGAAGTGGTCGAGGATGAGGACGAAGAAGTAACGGCAGCAGCTGCTGAAACTTTTTCGTTTCGAGTTTGATTGTCGGTTATAGCTTCGCTACTTTTAATCGCAGCAGTAGTAGCAGAAGTGGGGTCTTCCTTTTGAGCGTTGGAACGTTGTTTCTTCGATGAACGTTTTGTTTCGTTTCCTGTAGGTTTTCCACCTATTAACATTGGCCAATCACCAACGTTACTAAAATCACTAGCCTAGAAATAAAAAAACAAAGAAAGACCGATTAATGGTGACCATGCAAAAGAGTGCAATAAAGCAACTTACTTTTTGATTAACCTTCTTTTTATCCTTTACCACGGCAGCGTTAGCATCATTTTTCGATACGACTGAAAGTAAGGAAATACAGTAGGAAATTATAGTTTGAATAAAGTAGAGACTTGTATAAATGTTAAAGTTTGAATTTTATTGTTAAGTATTAGTAATTAGCTTCTTGAGTACCTGTGTGCTTTGTTACAGTAAACCTATGATTTGCTTATCAACAATTCTGTATACATTGTATGGTAGTTGTATGTATGTGTTAAAAGATTACATTAACTATATGTAGTATTTGTTTAAATTTCTTTCCTATCTGCAAATTGCCAACTATGCTCTGTGGCTTATCAATTAAAGTGATCGTTGAGCTTTTTGTTTGACTATATATTATAATACAAAGAAATGATCAGGCGATATTTTCCATTATCATTTAATAAACATTATGTATATAGAGATATTTTATTTATAGAAACTATACCGCATTCCCCGGTCGACACGCGTGCGGCTTTACATAATAGGAGGGTAAATAAAATTCTAAAAGCCAGCGATTGCGACTAAATATCTTAATAGATTATATTGCTATATTTTCTATAGAATACTCAAAAGCCATCAAATGCTTGGTTTTGCAAACAATTTTGGAAAAACAATGAAAACGTGCATATGTATACGTTTATGATAGACTGGAATTTCGAAAAAGAATCACTTAAACAATTTCACTCATCTCTTTTGTGTGGATATTTCTCTATTTTCCCTTTCACTGCAGTCATTTCGCTACGACGCAATTTAAAACCATTCAAACAACACCACAAAGAAGAAACCAAAAACAAAATAAAACGATGTCAAGAACGTGTGTGGTGTAGATAAGAAGGGCGGTGGCAAAAGGAAACCTGGTACCTATAAACCAACACCCCACACGAATGTAGCACGAATAAAAAGTCATCCAACACAACGAAACTCTCCACAATAACACCCTGTCTTCTCCCTTCACTCTTTTCTTTTACGAACTGTGTCCATAGCTGGGATGAGTAATCTGAGATACTTGGTTACTTCGTTTGAGGACAAACTCAAGTCGGTGGTCCCTATCAATATACAACGTATGCAACGTATTTTCGTTGCGAACAAGGATGTAAAACTTTAACATTTCAATATGGTGGCGTGTTAATCTTTTGAGTGATTCCAAGACCATGTGGATGATGCAAACCACGCAAAACAATTGCAATTTTTTTTAGGACGAAAATCAGGCATATAATATTATTTGGGCAGACCCAAACTCTTTACCTATAACAATAGGAAGCGCTTGCAGTGGTTTAAAAGATTACCAGTTCATTAGGTAGTGAAATATGAAATATGAACTCCCACACTAATTCCAATATGATCCACAACTAATTCCAAAGAGGCATAAAGGAGACAGTTTATTCTAAAACCGATGGCATCGAGAAACAGTCCAAATGCTAGTGTATGAACCAATGAAATATGCACCAGTTTCCATTACATCCCATGAAACAATAGGAGAGCTTCCAAGAAATCAGTGAGCAGTGCCCCCTTTGTAATTTGTCGACTTATGACCTCTAAGTCGAAATTTTCATTCGACTGCATGCGATGTTTATTCCCAAATGCCAGTACATTCTAAATATAGGAACCAAAGTTTGTACTGAAAAGATTTGAACAATGTTATGTTTTCATTCGACGTGTAATGTCGAGATTGTGGAACCCAAGTCAACCTTCTTTCGACTAGATCACGAACGACTAGATTCGTTCGAGATCGAGAAAAAGGCTGTTAGTGTTAAGGAGATTGCGAAAGGTTATGCACTGAGAAGTCTATACAGCCCCGAAATTCTGTAACTTTTTAACCACAAAAATCGGTAGTTAAATTGACAAAATTCGAAAATTTCAATACAACAATTTAGAATTTTTTACAATTTAACTATCGATTTTATCTTTAAAAAGTTACAGAATTTCGGTTCAGGGTTCAGATCAGATTAATTGATAGATAGTGTCGTCGTCGCTAAGCGAGATGATCGTAGGTGAAATAAATTAAAGGTGGTTAGAGCCCATATTCTCAACAAAAAAAAGTTGTGAATGCATTCGGATGGCCACTGGTCATCATATAAAGAATTCTAAAATTTAAAAGGTTCTCAAAACATTATTGATATTTTCCCATCTTGTAATAATTGCATTTTATTTGGCCTTTTTCAATTCTTAAATAAAATGATCTACCCCAATATGTATTACATGTAATTTGTTTCCTTAGATCCTCGACTCACTTCAAACATTTCTTCCACAAGGCGTCAGTCGCAATGATTGGCAAATGATCTCTGTGAATGCTACCATAGATGTCCTTAAAATATCTACCCTTAATTTTCCAAGACAAATTTCTATTAATCATCTTCTCGTTATGAATTTGAAGGACTAATAACTTCCGCAAAAATTCTAGTATGCTAATATCTAACCTATCTCATTCCAAATTCAAACTGTGGCAGTTTGCATTTACGTGATTTGATTTAAAAACATTTACAATACAATAATACAACATTTACATTACTTCACTTACCTACGGTTGTGGACTCCGGTTTACTGGAGGTCTGCGTCTTATTTTTGGTTTGAGGTTGAGCGTTTTTTGTGGTATTATCTATTGCCGGTTGATTTTCGGCTTGATGCTGTGCTTGTTGTTGTTGTTGCGGCGGCGGTTGCTGCTGCTTGGGTTGCTGTTTTGGTTGCAAGACACGTTTGTCTAATGGCGACGAACTTGTTTTTGGACTCGAAGCTTGTTTGCTGGAAATCTGGAAAGATAAAAGAAATAGCAAGTAAGTAAAAGAGGATTGGAGACAAGAGGATATACAAATTTAAACATTTTCATTATTACATTCGTTATTTGAGTAGGTCTAAAAGTTAATGTATGAAGAAAACATATTTATTGAACTGCAAATGTGTTTACAATTTTAAACAATTTATTTGCAATATTTTCCACACATTTATCCAGTTTAAGGGGTAAAAAAATATGGAATTAATTTATTTGTTTATTGACATAAAAATAAATGCGCATTAGTATTCATTCCCCTTTTGTGTTCTATACACAAATGTGAACACTTGAAAGTGCTGGAGTATTTTATTAGTCGTTAATTTAAATACCTCCAAATACGGGTATCCATTTAAACTCTTAAAAACTTCGTAAATTCCATAAACGCAAATTTATACTTAAATTTTTCACTGGAAGGCTCAAGTATTTCAGAAATGGAGAAAATTAGACTCAGCGAATGTAAATTAGCAAATATAAAGTAATTATTATGCATCAGAATTGAAAAATTAATGTTCACAATATTCAGCCTTATTACGAATGTCGTTCTCGTATTTCGACTACGACAGTTTTGTAAAAGATTAAAGACAAAGTTGGCGTGTTATCTTTACTCTTTTACAAAACTGTCGTAGTCGAAGTACGACAACGACACTCGTAATAAGGCTGATTACTACGTACACAATTTTCACAATTTCCAATTTAACTGCAAATATCTATCTATTTTGATCATGCATGCATGTAGTTACTATATATCGTTAGCTGAAATGCAAAACAACGTAACTACAATTATCATTTTTATACAGCAGCAGAAATGGAACACTTGTAAAATGGTAAAGAATTCACTTTTGGAAGCCATAGACTCGGTTCATACCTTAAGTAAGGTCTTACCTTAAGCGGAAGTCTAAAATATAGCTGCCAAACCTGTATTCTTTGTCATTTTATAAGGTTTTTCCCATTATCAGTAAAAAAAAATTAAATTGTAGTTACGTTGTTTTGACACCCCCGTAACGAGAATGTCATTGAAATGGTTTGTTTTTATATTTCTCTAAAACTACGCTAATCGTAAGTCAATGCCGACTATTGTCCCATCCTTTTTATAGACCATGAAGTCTTAGTAAAACTGAGGACACAGCAGTTTTGTTAAGTATATAATTTCATCATCATACTTCGTTATTGTGGAAAAATAAAGTGAGTTATGGCCAGTTTCACAGTTGAAAATTCTCCATTTAAATGTGCTTGTCATTTAAATGTCATTTAATATGAAAAATGCCTGTGAGCTTTTAAATTGAGCTTTTAAATGACGAGTGTGAAACTAGCCCTTAGTATCATTAATCAGCTTTCCACAAGTTTCTAAAATCATTAAAAATAATATAAAATAAATTCTAGGAAATCAACTTTATGTTTTATTTGTTAACCCACCAAGCAGCTGAATGTGCCAATGAGGATTTGTTTATTGCTGTGTCATTGGAATTTTGAAAAGAGTACGAGAGGCCATGATGCCGCCTATATTCTGTCATTACCGTATAGTGCACAATGTGGTGGTGACAACAAATTAGTCACGGAAAATATATGTAATAAGGAATAAGAAAAACCCAAGGCACAAATTGCCGTTTTTTAATGTAAAGTACATGCATATGTACATGAATTCTGTTTATTTACATACCCATTGTCAATTTTGAGACGAAAAAAATGAGTTATATGAATTAATATTTAACATTAATTTAATGCGCAAAAATATATGATTTATATAGCAGGAAATGATCAAACTACTTCAGTTCTTAAACTAGTGAAATGTGAACTAGTGCTAGGTTGCGAAATGGTACAAACGATCTGAAACTGTGTGTGGACTATTACCAAAGTGGGAGAAAATGAGCAATTTATCCCAAAACCAGAGATTGCAATGTTACCTTACACAGTTGTTTTCACGGAGAAGAGTTATACATATCTATGATACGGAATTGCTAGTTGCAAACTAGAATTTGTAAAATGTATTCTAAAACCAGTGATTTTGCAACATTCCCTTTCACAGTTGTTTGTAAGGAGATGAATTTGTTCTTACTGTGCTACTGAGCAATAGAGTTAAATTAGATTTGTTTAAAATTATATTTTAAAAAAATTGTATACAGCTTTTCCTTTTTAATCGACAGAGGTAATATATATACCCCCATTATTTTATACATAGGTATCCATAAAACTTCTTCTTAAATTAAAATTTCCAGCACAGAATCTCCTCTCGCTTTAGGTCTTACTATGGCCGAGAAACGTTGATGAAAAGTTTGAAGGGCAACCTACATATCGTCAGCTAAAATGCAAAAGAAAGTAACTACAATTTTCATTTTCTTCAAAGGAGTTGAAAAAAAACTTCTAAACAAATACAAAAAAATCCGGTTTGCCAGTATATTTTCGAATCTTACTGAAGGTAAGACTTTACTTTAGCAAAGATTTGAAAATTTGAATTGAAAAATGTACTCCTCACCCTTTTACGGGGATTGTTTCTCCTCTTTAAAATAGAAATTAAAATTGTAGTTACGTGGTTTCGCATTTCAGCTAACGACATATCGAAAATGTATAGAAGGAAATGTCGCGATCTTAGAACCACAAGGTTCTAACTGACAATTTGTGATAATTTAATCCGCATATCTCATCGCAATGAAATGGGTATAATCCTTTCGATTGCTGCTACCGAAAAAAGTATATCTCTTATCATTGACGAGATATCTAATAGAAAAAATTATTACTATATAATCCTTTCGATTGCTGCTACCGAAAACATTATATCTCTTATCGTTGACGAGATATCAAATACAAAAAATTATTACTACATATTTTGCTGCAGTAAATTAGTTAACAAAGAGAGCATTCAATCTGCTTCTTCTCAAAAATTACATGGTGCACTTATAACTTTGTTGTTCTAAGGTCGCGATGTGTAAAAAAAAATTTTTGTATAGGCATTTCCACAGAAAGTGTTCCACCTTTGTCACATCACATCACCCTCGCTAATTGTTTACATTTTAGGACCAGTTAGTTTGATTGTCTGCTCTTCTTTTACTAAATATAAAGCTACGTATGTTCTGAATTTAGTAAAAGTATAGAAAACAATCGAACCATGGACCAAGGACCATATCGATGGCTTAATATAAAAAGACCCTCCTAACTCGATTTTTTGTTACTTGACAGGAGAAGGAAAAAACTTAATAAAATCCGTAAAATTTTAGATACAACAGAAAGTTTTAATGCAATTTCCAAAAATGTTTGTCTCTTTTTATTAAAAATTGCTTTAAAACTTTTTGCATCTAAAATTTTACTTATTATTTTCGGATTTTACGGATTTTTACAGATTATTATTTACGGAGTTTTTTCCGTCTCCTGTCAAGTAACAAAAAATCGAGTTAGGGCCTTTTTATATTAAGCCATCGATATATAAAATATAAGCAATTAACGACGATGTCGAGATGCGGCAGAGGGTGGCACTTTCTGTGGAAATCTCCATATGTATGTATATTAGGGTGTACTGAAAACCGCGTTTTTTTTTTGAATTTCAAACGTGGAGGTCTCAAAATATGCGTATTGAAGTGCTGATTACGGGAACGTCAAACATTTGTTTAAACGAGGGTACTTATAGACCGGTACCGGCAATTAATTTTCGATTCCTAGTGTATTTTGTCAAAAAAAAAAAAAATATTATTTTTTGGCAAATTGGGGCTCAAAAGACGTCTCATGACGAGTATAAATAGAAGAATATAATTTCAACATTTTGTTAGAGAAATTTTTCCTTTGAAATCTTAATCAAGCATACTTTCTTCCCAATTTTTTATTTAATTCAGTACATTTTTAATTTACTTTAGTTTGTATTTCACATGAAAATAATATTAAACGTATAAAATAAATATAAATCAAACTGAATTCGCGATTTACATTGAGAAATAATAGAATATTCGGGAAAAATAAAATTTTTTAAAATTAATTTTTCTAATTTCTAAGCCCTGTAAAAATGTACGTCATTGTCTCTTTCATTTCGTCAAAAAAAAAATTGTATGATATGACATTCAAAAATTAAATTGTTCAAGCGTTTGCTCGTATTTTTATTTAATTTTATTCTTCGATATTTCGCTACCCAAAGGGTATTGTTAATTAAAAACACGACCAAACGCTCGAACAATTTAATTTTTGAATATAATACGCAAGGTCGGATAAATCATCACTTACTAGTCGTGTTTTGGTTACAAGCAGGCGATTATCGCTTGCTAAGTTGCACAGAAAACGGATATTTAGCGAAAAGTAATTTTATTCAAAAATATGAAAAAGGATTGAAAACTGTAAAAGATGTCAAAAAAATTTTCTTTCAACTTAGCGAAAATGATTCGCGTCGCTAAGTTCTCGCTAAGTCTTCGCTAAGTGCTACATACAAAACAAGCGATTACATAAGCAAGCGGTGTAACCAAATCACGCTTATTGTATGATATGACTACAATTGAGTATTTTCATACATAATTTTACTGCCTGTTTTCATAAAATAAATTCGAACGAACGAACGAATCGGCCAAAATGCAAACCTAAATATATATACATGGGTAAAATTTGTTATTTGTTTAGGATATTTATTCTCCTCATGATACTTTAACGAATTTGCACACGAATTTCCTCATTTGATACATGATATCCTACTTATTTTAGTTTCAATTTTGGCCGTTTCTCTCGTTCAAATTTGTTGTATGAAAACAGGCAGTTAACTAACAACGCCAGATTCTTGTTCTACTGAAAATTTTTAAATTTTAAGTTATGTCTGTTTTGTAGTTAGGGTGTAATATGGTAATTAAGCAAAAAAGCGCTAGAGCAGGGGAAATCCACTTGAAATCATAATACCTTCATCACTTATTTTTAAAGTATGTGAAATGAATTTCTAACGGATCTTAAGGACAGAAACAAATCCTCAAAAATGTCCCTTATCATTTTTAAATACGTAGGACAGCAGCATGATTTTCAGGGTCTGTTTTAAACAAAAGACTGCCAAAATATTTTCTAGATTAATTATTGAACGTATAATCTATTTAATATTTTGCACACGTTTTCCAAGAACCAACTGTAGGTTATCAGAGTTGCCTTCTAAAAAACATGTTCAAGGATAAGTTTGCGTCAATATAATGATTTTTACTCACTGCAAACCGTTAAAGAAACTATGGGTTGCAAGGAAAGGAAAGTATGTGACATGAATCACGTTCTTCAAGGACATATAAAATATACACTATAGGATGTTTTATATAAAACTTGTGCGATGCGTATTAGACAAGTATTAAAATTGTGATTACTAAGCGATTCATAAGATGATGTACTATGTATGTGATAAAATAAAATACCATAAAAGTTAAAATAATAAAAATATAATCAAATCGCATTCATATCATACCTATTTGCGTTTCAATCAAGCGACCGTCTTTTACGAGGTTTTTTACTGTCTTTTTTTTTTTAAATAAAAAACAAAAGTTCAACCAAAATTTACGATATTGATTTAAAGTAGAATACAATGAAAAAAAAAACTGTTTTAAAAAACAAAAATTTATTTTAACTGTTCTGTGCTAGATTGTAGTCTTTATTATACACATTTTTTTTCTTTTAGGTTTTTTCTTCTTTAGCTTTTTCACACTTCACTCAAAATGTTTTCCAAGTCTTGTCTTATCTTCACTTTATGAAATTTAGTGTTGTTATATTTAAAGTTAATTTTAGATTTTTTAATCTTATCATTTAATGAAATGATAATAGTATTTTTACTTTTCATTTAATTAAAAGTCCTTTGGCTTTAAAAACTTTTCACAATCTCAATACTACTATATAGTAGATTATTCACTTGGCACTTGATGTATTACAAGCGACCTAATTTGTTGTGTTTTTTTTTCAAAAATCAATGTTGTTTGGGTTCTTTTTAATAGAACTGTTCTGAGTTGTAGAGCAGATGCTAAATTTGTTTAGTTAGCGTGCGTCTTGTACGAGCGTTCAAGATGTTCTGATTTCATATGGATTCGAGCAGTGCATGAAAACAACTTTTTTACCAAGCGCCGGCCCGTTTAAACTCTTCATTGTAGTGAGAAAAACAAATGTTGTGCATGTGTGTGTGTGTGTGTGTTGTTTTGGGTTAAGTGTGGTGGTATTGAGAGCATGTGCGAGTGGTAGTGGTGGTTGCTTGAAAATCTACAACATGTGCATATAATGAGTAGTAATGGAAAATACACGAAAACATTTTTACACAGATACACAACAAGGTGAAAACAATGTTGTCATTCTATCGTTAAAGTTACAAGGAAAAAAAACGCTAAATATTAAGTAAACAGGTACGTTAGTAAACAGGTACGTTACTAAACAGGCACCTGCTAGAAGGATAATATGAAGTTTATATTCCCAATAAACACAAAGTCGGACTCGGATCCGATTTGAGTCCGTCGCGTCGGATTCCGCTTACGCTGATCCGATTCGGATCCGATTTGAGTCCGGAACATCGGATTTCGTTTTCTCTGATCCGATTCGGATCCGGTTTGAGGGCGGAACATCGGATTTCGTTTTCTCTGATCCGATTCGGATCCGGTTTGAGTCCGAAACATCGGTTTTCGCGTTCTCTGATCTGATTCGGATCAGGTTTGAGTCCGACACATCGGATTCCGCTTTCGCGGATCCGATTCGGATCCGGTTTTTATCCGACGCGTCGGATTTCGCTTTCACTGATACGTTCGGATTTGGTACAGATACGCTTTTGCTGATTCGATTCAAGTAACCAAGAACATTTATTGTAATATTTTTAATTAATTTAAACTTCCATGCATTAGTATTATCCCATATTTCATATTATTTTTATGTTATATTTTATATATTTTGTTTTATTTTACAACGGATATAATATTAGTGCATAAGTGGTACAAAATATAGATCTTTTAATAATTTTATTTTTAAAACCTTTTTTCTATGTGTAATTTGTTTTGAATATATAATTGAGACTATTTCGACGTGGTTGCAGGTAACGCTGTACCGAATAAATTCTTCACATTGATTTTGTTTGCGTTTTAATTTTCCGGTACAAATTTTAATCCAAAATTATTTCGAGACTGAATCCGATATGATTTACACATCGGATCCGTTCTCGTTTCGATTTCGGAACCCATCGTAATGATTTAAAATCCGACCACATTTCGCTATCGGGGTCGAATTAATTTCGCTATCGGAACCGAATTCATTTCGCTATCGGTTCCGATTTCATTTCGATATCGGGTCCGAATTCAATTCGATATCGGGTCCGAATTCATTTCGCTATCGGATCCGACGACCTCGTTTCGAGATCGGACGCAATTCTCGTTTCGAGAACGAAAGAGGAATTTCTCCCGCTCGCTAATCCGATCACGAACCGAGAACGGATCGGTTCTCGATATCATCTCCGAGAAGAGAAAAAAGGCAATTTTCGAACAAACTGGAAACCGGTTATTTCACGTCGGTTAACCGGTTAATCGAATTTTACTTAATTTGTGTTAATATCCTTAAAAAAATAATAATACATATGATTTTCGATTTTTAGTGAAATTTTGGAATTAAGAAACATGATTTCCATTTTGGAAATTGATCCAACTGCCATATCCAAACTATTTTTTTTTTCAAAATGATTTTATGATTTGAATTAGAATTAATTAAAAATTAATTAAGTTTCTCTTATTCGACTTTTCGTATTATATTTAAAATTAAAATGTTCGAGCGTTAGGTCTATTTTAAATTATTTAATTCTTCAATATTTCGCTACCCATTGGGTAGCATCATCAGGATAATATCGTAAGCACAATTATTAATTAAAAATTTCGTTTTCATGTTTCATTTTAATTTTTCATATTAATTTTTCATTAAATTTTTTTTTTAAATTTCACTTTAGATAATTTTTAATTTCGTTATTTTTTTCATTTAATTTTGAATTAATAATTGTGTATGTCTTCCCGATGATGCTACCCAATGGTGTGCGAAATATTGAAGAATAAAATTGTTTAAAATATACCTAACGCTCGAACATTTTAATTTTATATACATTTATTGTTTTTATTTAAAATTCAAACGTAATTAATTAAATACAGTTGTGAAATTTTGAGTTTTCAACACGAATAAGTGTATGAAATGGGCGTTAAACAGATGTATTGTAAGTTCTACATGTGTAATTTAATTTAAAGCAAAAAACCGGTTCCACCGCTTTTTGCCAAAATTAAATACCGAAAACACGTTTCTTGAAAAATTCATTTTTCGAACAAACCGAAAACAGCTTTTCAAAAAATTACGGTTTTTTGGACACTAACTATTAACTATCGTCACCTAAAATGCAAAAGGCCGTAACTACACTTTTTAGTTTTTTACAGGAGAAGGAATAAACGTTATAAATTAAAGACTACTTAAAACTTAATAACCAAATTTTAGATTCAAGCTTAGAAAACAAAGACGGATTTATTTCTGAAAAACAAATTAATAGAAAAAAGTGCTGCTAAACACTGCTACTGCTACAAAGAATGCATTAATATCAAAATCTCATAATTGCGAAAACTCAGCATCGTTAATCAATAAAAAGAAATACTACACCATTTCCAATTGAAGTTTAAAAAATATGAATTTAAATTTGAAAAATATCAATTGAAATTTTAAATTTAAAATACATCAAGGTAAATTTGAAATATGTACATCAAATGAAATTTAAAACAACATCAATTGAAATTCAAAAGGCATCAATTGAAATTCAAAAGCCATCAATTTAAATTTGAAGCAAATCAATTGAAATGTAAAAGACATCAATTGAAATTTCAAAAAGAATTTTTAAATTTCAATTGGAAATGGTGTTGTTCAATCAAAAAGAGTTTAGAACTAGTATTTTCTACCATAAGACTAGCTATTCTCCATACAAACAACACAAACACTCGAACACAAGTTTTCATTATGAAAATTCGACTGAATTATTAACCAGATATTAAGTTAGAAAAGTATTAAACATCTTCTTCCGAAAGATAAATTATACAGACTTTCAATGTCTTTTTTTTTTCTCTGATGAAATTTTATTTCGGACTGAATTATCAAACTCAATTTCAAAAAGATTGTTTGGTAATTTTTCAGAATATAGGCGATGAATGTTGACTTTTAATTAATTATTTTTATATACATATTTTTGAAATAATATTATTAAAAATGTCTGAATTACTCTACATCTGAACTTTTTAACTATAATAATCAATTCAGAAATTTTTAGTAAGATTCTACTACTGGGTCATATCTTACCCAAAGCACTGTAACGTCAGTAATACTAACAGCCCGATTCGGAATACTCCCCGGGAGATAATTCCCTGGGAATTAATTTTTCCCGGGAATAAAATCCTCCTATTCTAAACAGACGGGGAATAGAATAATAAGGGAGAGAGAATGGCGAATTTTCGAAGTCAGCTGTTTTGCTTTATGACGTTTGGTTTTGGTTACTAAATGCAAATCATTTTAAGCAAATAAAACTTAATTAATAATTAAAATAAGTGAAAATGTACACCACAGCCTTTAGAATGGCAGCAGAAGACCGACCGGGAGCAGGAGAAGCAACAACAAACGTTTGCAAGGAGATAGTTACGCGATACGACGAATTCACTGGAGCTGCCGCAAACTTTGTAAGTAAATACGGGAACGTACATATGTATTTACTTGGCTTAACTCTGGTTCAGGGGCATTTCTTGGAATGGAATCAAAATTGTATCATCTATATAGATTTTTAAGCTGAGCTGAAATATATATATTTTTTTTATACGATCGGCCCATCTTCTAGAGATACGGCCTTCCGAAGCTTGAGTGTATAGTCGGCTATATCTCTGAAACTACTTTTCTGACCTTGTTGAAATTTATGTCTTTAGAAAGGTCATTTTAAACTCTACAAATACGGTTAAAAATATTTTACTTTTTATTAATCCATTGTGGAATAGTTTAAAAAAATGATTTTATAACCTCACTTTTTTCTTAAAAATCATTACTTTTCAAAAATAGACCGTATTGTTGCTATATTTTTTCTACACACTGGACATAGACAAGATTTCAGGCTTTCTTTCAAGGTATAATACGGCTCAGTAGCCCTTGAAAGACCAGGGAAATAAAAAGTTAAAGTTTTGTTATCAAACTTTCAACATAACATGAGGACCTGTTTTCATTAAAATATCAACAATTATTTTAAAACAATCTCGCGATTTTACTGATTTTTTATAGAATTTAGAAAGACCTTTGTAATTATACTCATTTCTACTAACTTTGATAACCTCTTTTAAAACTTTTGAACTCAGTGCAGACGCTTTTCTCGGTGGTGACATTTTGGTGTAGATCTGAGAGTTGGTGCTAAAGTAAATTTATTCCGATGAATAAAGTCATAATATTGATTAAAATAAAAGTGATTATTTAATTTTTATAGAAAATATTAAATACTTAAATTTCTGCGCAGTACTCCCTAGCAATTTGTTGGCGGAATTACTCCCAAAAGTTGTTTCACATTCTCCATTTTATTGACATTTAGAATACCTACTTTTTCCCCGGGGAAATATTTTCCCTTTTTCGAAGTTCGTTTAGAATAAGGGAAAAGGGAATAGGGAAAAAACTCCCAGGGAGATTTTATTTAGAATAGGGGAACAGGGAATAGGGAAAAAACTCCCCGGGAATTCCTATTGAGAATTGGGCTGTAAATATCGTACCTACTGAGGGTTAATTTCGTATAATAAAACAAATGAAATATCAACAATATAAATACGAATTAATGCTCAGTTTCACAGCCGAAAATTTTCCATTTAAATGGAATTTAAATGCCCAATGTTTGTCATTTAATATGAAATTTTTCTGTGAACTTTCAAATTGAGCTTTTAAATGACGAGTGTGAAACTCGCCCTTAGTGTTTTTAAAAAACAAATGTAAAAGTAACCATTTTTTACCATGTATATCCCACATTTTGAACAATTTCTCACAAAAAGTGGCGTATACGATTAAATGATAAAAATTTTTCTGAAGGAAAAAATTGTCATAACTCGAAAAATGTTCTCCATGACCATTAATATTATTCCATATAACAATGAAGAATCCCCACCATCACATCTAAAAAAATATTGGACCACTTTTTTCATACCATTTTTTTTTGATATACCTTTCTGAAACTATAAATTCAATTTACCAAAAAAACTTTTTTGTATGTACGTGCAGATAACTCCGGTATGACGATATATCACAAATTATTTAGTTGGGCAATTTATCCTCCTTATAACCATCTGCACTTTGAGACCCATGAATATGTTATAAATGGTTTAAGAATTAAAATGTACATATATTATATTTCACGATCTCTGGTCACTTGTGTCTCTTTTCATTTTCAAAATAAATAAACATTTAAGTCTCATAAGTCAAAAGAATCTCACTGTATACAAACAAACCAGTATTTATCTCGATAACATAGGAAATGCTTTAAAAGTCAATGATTTTCAGAGGCGAATTCCAGTATGAATAAACTATACATTAATTTAATATTCCAAATTAATATTTAAAAACGACTTGAGTTGCCAAAACGTTAAAAGAAATGATGGTTTTGATTTCTGAAATTAATATGTGTTTTAATTTATTACGAAATAGTGCTGATTAGTATAACCAGTCCAAATAGTTTTTATACTTATAATAAAGTAGCGTAGTTTTGAAAACATTTTTCGAAGGGGGTGTGTATTTAAGAGATGATTGCGGGAACATCAAACTTTTTTATACGATGGTACTAATAATCCCCTACCGGCCGTTGAATTTCCGATTCCTAGTGTATTTTGGCAAAAAAAAATTAATTTTTTTGATGACGGACATGGCCAAAATCGACCTCATTTAGCGTTTTCGAAAAAATCTATTTTATTGAAAAAGTCACAGAGTTGTCAAACTGCCCTCGTAGTGTCAATTACATTCCCTACCAACATGTGCAGTTTGCTCGGGGTCTTTATTTTTTAGGAAAATCCTCGAATTCTACAGAACCCTTTAAATGTTAACATTAACTTGATACTCCTGTTATATTTAGTTTCATAATAATTTTGCATAAACGTCAAATTAAACTTAAATTCACAAATTTCGCTATTTCACCATATGATTGTTTCTATTTCAGTTTTGTTTAACTAAATTTCTTACGTCCTAAAAACCTTTAAATCATTTATAAAACGCTGAAATTGCAGCACATGTTTGTCAATTATGTACAATAAAATCAAAACAGAGAACGAAAAAAACAAGTAACACAAACATATAAAAAGAGAATAAAAAAGTTTCAATTAGCCAGAAAATAAATTCATATATACAGTGGCTCACAACATATTTTGTGTGTTACAATTTTTTGGTTAAAATAAGACGAGTTTCAGTAGAAGAAAAATATAGAAAAAAAACCATGTAAATTTCAATTTTTAGGGATTTTTCCTATAAAAGGATAGAAATCAACAAAAATACATTCATTCATGTGGTGGCAAATTTATAAAATAAATAAAGAGCCTCCCATTACATCCCATGAAAGGTTAGGTGGTACAGCTGTTATTGTGCGCGTTTATTGTCTCTTAAAAATGCGTATTGAAGAGCTGACTACGGGGACGTCAAATTTGTTATTGATATGAGTGTACATTTATTCCCCTACCGGCCGTTAAAGATTCGATTTCTGTGTATTTTTGTAAAAAAATATTTGTTTTGACCAATATAGGGCTCAAACGACGTGTCACGATGAGTATAAAACAAAAATATATTTCCAATTTTCCAAATTTATTCAAGATCAAGACCTTTTTAATATAAGGCTTATTTATATTATTTTCAAAAAAGTGGAGCTTGAATGAATTTAGAAAATTGTAAGTTTAAAAAACAGACCGACTAAAAAACTCCCGCATGGGAAATGATGAAAAATATATTTCTTTACAAAGTTGTAATTTCCTTTTAAGGCTAAGAGATCATATTTTCTCCGGTTAGTGAAAAAAATGTAAATGCCGCGGGTGTGATTCGAACTCACATTCGCTGGACGATCGTTTCGATGTTTGTGAAGCATCATCTTCAGCAGCGTCTAGCCCGTTAAGCCACTGCGGTGTGTATTTACATAAGTCACTAACCGAAGACATATATTGATCGTGTGCAGAGCGATTGTTGTCGCTACTTACACACATTGCTTTCCTACTTACACGCACTGATGCAGAAGTTTTGAAAGTTCTATTTATAGAACGAACTATTCTAATTGTAGTTGTCTCGTTCTGTTTTGGTTTGGCCCTACCATATGTTTCAAATTTAGTTGTTTTTAGATCCTCGTCATATTCAAAGTTGTAATTTCCTTTTAAGGCTAAGAGATCATATTTTCTTCGGTTAGTGAAAAAAAATGTAAATGCCGCGGGTGGGATTCGAACTTTCTTTACTTTATGTACTTCTGGTACAGTTTATGTACTTTTTGGTACAGTGCCGGTACATTTTATGTACGGTTTCTTATACTTTATGGGCATACTATATACATATTCCTAAAATCTAAAATAACGCATCATCATCTCTTTTCATAGTTTTACATTAGAAGCAAAAAACTTTATAAAATTCAAAACATTTCAGATATAAAAACAATATTTTCTATATTGTCTCAAAACACAGAAACAGAAGAAAAAAAAATTAAAAATTAAATGAAGACTCATACATAATAAGAAATGCTCAGTGTGCATGCTTTGTTAATAACAAAAAATCAACTAATATTGTGTTTTCATTTCTTATAAAGGGTTTTCCAATTTGACTGATGTGATTTCTAAGTTTCGTTTCCGCCATTTGTAATGGGTTTTCCAATAGGTACTTGACAACTTTGAATTTAATTTGTGAACGCACTATTTCACTGATCATCTAACTGTTACTTTCCTTTTTTCAGTAAACTCAACATTTTCATCATGGTAAAGTACACGAACGAACAACGTATGCAAATTATAAAAATGTACTACCGAAATTCGGAGTCGGTGACCGCAACTTTAAGAGCGTTAACTCCAATTTTCGGTCGTTATTCTCGCCCTAGTAGACAAGCAATAACAAGTTTAGTGCAAAAATTTGAGTCTACATATTCATTGTGTGATGCTGCCGTGCCAGTGAGACAACGGGTTGGTCGAAGTGACGAAAATATCGCTGCCGTTCAGGCGTCCGTAGCAAACAATCCAAATCAGTCGATTCCGCGGCGTTCTCAAGAACTGGACATCGCCAAGACCACTTTATGGCGAATTTTGCGTAAAGATCTTGGTTTACACCCCATACAAGATCAAGCTGACTCAAGAATTGAAGCCGATGGACCATTTGACGCGACGTACGTTCTCCGATTGGGCTCTGGAGAATATGTGCCAAGATGATGAATTTCATCGCAAAATCATTTTCAGTGACGAAGCTTATTTTTGGCTCAATGGATTCGTCAATAAGCAAAATATGCGTTATTGGTTTGGTGAAAATCCACATGTGCTTCATGATTCACCACTTCATTCACAAAAAAATACTTGTTTGGTGCGGTTTGCATGCCGGCGGTGTCATTGGGCCACATTTTTTCGTCGACAATAACGATCGCGGCATGGTTACCGATTATTTTTGGCCCGAATTGGAAAACATGGACTTGGACATGTGGTTTCAACAGGACGGTGCCACAAGCCACACAGAACACGTTACAATCGATTTATTGAAGAGTAAGTTTGGTGAGCGTGTTATCTCAAGAAATGGACCAGTCAATTGGCCGTCTCGTTTGTGCGATTTAACGCCTCTAGACTTTTTTCTTTGGGGCAACGTCAAATCATTGGTCTATGACAACAAGCCGACGACGTTGGAAGAACTCAGAGCCAACATTGAATGCGAAATAGCGGCCGAAATGTGTGACCGAGTCATCGAAAAATGGGTCCAACGATTCGACCGACTCCGACGTGCCCGCTGTGGCCATATGAAGGAAGTCGAGTTCCATTCATAAATGTTTTGATTGTATTTCAAGTCGCTCATAAAGTTTTGGAAATATCTCACATGGTTTGCGTTCATGTCCTTATTGGAAAACGCAAGAACAACGTTTACAAATTATTTAATTTTTTTTTATCAAAATAATCGTTCTCGCTATTCGTCGAATTGTTTCAAATTACGAGCGTACATTTTCTTTTCAGCACATACTGTTGCTGAATACCACAATTCTTCGAAATGAAGCTCTTAACACCGTTCAATGGAGAGCGGTATAGATCGATGATAACCAATCTTTTATGGCCGAAATTGGAAAAAGTTGATCTTGACAATCACCCCTATTCTGCGTTACAATCACAATCGAACTTTCTCCGTTTTGATAAAATCGGTATTCTGCGTTACGTTACGTTCCACTTACGTTTTTCTTTCGATTGTACGTATTCTGCGTTGCAATTTAAGTTACGTTTTTCACGTTTTTCTTACGCTGCAAAAGGTCTGACTGAACAATATAATGGTTCTTTGTTGTTTACAATAAAGTGTGTAAAAAAGTTAAATTTTTAATACAATTCAGAGAAATGTAAGTATAGTAGTAATTTAAATATATATTTAATAAAGTTTTTAATTTGTTTTACTAAATAGTGAGTTTTATTTTATTTATTACAGGTCGAAACAAACAAACCAAGATCAGTACGAGAAGCTGGCGGAATTAATGGCCAAAAAACCAGACCTTGCGGGTGGGTACCATCAGAGACCAAAAGAAGAAGTGCAGGCATTTTGGGAAGAGGTGACCGTAACACTTAATTCAATGGGGCCACCAACAAAAACCGGAGTAGCATGGAAGAAAGTATGTGACATTGAAATAATTACCCTGATTCTGCATTGGTTTTGATTTTTTTAAACATTTTTTTTAGGTGTGGTTTGACTGGAAGTGCTACATAAAACGGAAGTTGGGCACGAATCAGAAGGAGATGATGAGCACCGGAGGAGGCTACTGTCGCCTGCAACGCATTAGTTCCCTTGAAGACAGGGTAATTAAATTGAAGGGACTGGTAACCAGCACTAGCGGGATAAGTGGTGCAGAGGATTTCGGAGTGGTCAGTGCTGCACAGGAGGATAATGGAGCGTCCGCAATGGATATTTCCGCACGTAGCGAAGACCAAATCAAATCTCTTTTGGCAATTCTTGCCTCCGCATTCTGGAGCACGTTGTTCTCCTCTCCCAACAAAAATGCTGCTGCTATAACTTCCATTTCTATTGAAATAAACAAAATGTATTTTTGTGCTGTAATGATGTTAACAAAAAAGGAAAAGTCACCTCCGGCACAACTGGTTTTTTAACTCTGGTCACAAATACCTCTTTTTGTGTTTTTTTTTTTAACTTTTCACACGCGCTAGTGTATTTAATAAATAAATTTATACGAATTTTTAATTCTTTTGTGTTTTAACAGTTGAAAATATGTTTTATTTGCACAAAATTACACTTTTAACTTCAATGTTTACACAAATGATTATTTGTTTTGTTTTTTTACGTTCCACAGCCAATCTGCTAATTGTGACAACACACTTTTCCTCTTCTTATTCTTTCGATTACGTTTTTTTTTGGAATACCAAAGTTCGATCGATGCGTAACGTAGAGCGGGAACGTAATTGTAACGCAGAATAGGGGTGAATATCAAGTTCCAACAAGACGGTGTTATGTGCCCCACAGCACGTGCAATAACCGAACAAGAAATTGTGGCATTGAATGGCCTCCAAGAAGTTGTGATTTAACATCATTAGACTATTTCTTGTGGGGTTATTTGTAGTCATTGGTCTTTAGCAATAAACCAGGCTGTCTTCAAGCTTTACAAGTTAATATTAAACGTACGATTCATGACAGACGACTTGATTTAGTGGAAAAAGTGCTCGAAAATTGGGTTGATCGAATTCGTTCCTGCAAAAGAAGACATGGGGGCCATTTGAAAGACGTTTTATTCAGAACTTAATTGTATCGACTGTACTTTACATTAAATACAAAACATTTGAATTTCCTTAGCAATTAGAGTGTTTTTTTTTAAAGAAATCATATCACTCAAATTGGAAAACCCTATGCAAGTGTGGTAATACGTTATTTTCATTGACTTGATGATACTTTTTTTTTTTACTAGATGCAGTTTTTTTCTATAGCTACAATTGTGCCGAAGACAGGAAACGAACGAAAGCTTTCCTTCGTGTTCTAGACGAAAGAAAGTTGATTTGGGTTTCACAATTACGAATGAAAACATAAAACTATTCAGTACAAATTTTGGTTTCTCTATTTCGATTGTGCTGTCACTTACGAACATACATGGAGTCAGGCGAATACAAATTTCGACTTACAGCCTGTTTCTCTATCTCGAACGAAAGCTTTCCTTCGTGTTCTAGACGAAAGAAAGTTGATTTGGGTTTCACAATTATGTCGTTTCAAGTCGAATGAAAACATAAAACTATTCAGTACAAATTTTGGTTTCTCTATTTCGATTGTGCTGTCACTTACGAACAAACATGGAGTCAGACGAATGAAAATTTCGAGTTAGAGGTTCCGAATTTGAGTCGAATGTGAGTGACTGATTTTCTTTCGCTTAGCTTTTCGTTGGAGATAGAGAAACAGGCTATATGTTCGGAAGAACTGAATATTTTTTTTTTGTTTGCGTAGTAGTTGTGAGCTACTGTACATACTTATCTGTATAATTGAATTATTTTACATAAAACGCCATTTAAATGATTCAATGACCGATTGTGGAAAAAATGTATACATATCTATGTATGTTTTATATGTACATATGCATTTATGAAATTTCAGATATCGCGCGAGTCTGACTACCACATATGTATATATGTAAGTAAATACATATATGTATGTTTAGATACATAGCACACATGTACTCGTACGTTAGTACGCAGTACACAACCCCATAACTAACTCTCTCTTTCACACTTTAAATTTATAGTACGTTTTTTTATGTCAACAAGAAAAACAACAACAATCCGGCCTCACGCAATGTTGTTTGTCTGGTTTGGATATTTTAGAAATGTTCGAGAATCAGGTTTAAGAAATTCAATGTATCGTATCGTATAGTAACTACGCCACAAATAATATGCAAAAGCGCATGCACCGCTTTAGTATACAGAAGTTCCAAACACGGGTTGTTTTGTTCAAAACAAATAACAAAACCAAAACAAAATACGATATACAAAACAAAACGAAAACGAAAACAACAACAGTCAACAGTGTAACAATAACAACGAGGTTTTATAGCATAACATCATCGTCATCCATACTCACGTCCACCAATTGAGAGTATGTATCTTCATAACTTCATCATTACTGTTTAATGCGGCAGACTTGGCATTACTAATAAGAGAAAGAACGAAACAAAGCAAATGGAGGAATAGCAACAAAACAAACAACATGCTAAATATCACGTAGGCGCAAAGAGAAACATACGAGATTTTGGTATCGTACACGGTGTTGGTGATGGTATTGTTGCTCAAGGGAAGCTAACCTAGCGGACAGTGTTCCCAATTAACGCACAGACGCAGTTCCATTATCGATGAGTCTGTGGGTTGTGTAGAGAAAATTTATTATCATCTGTTCTTGTTATACTCTTCATACATACATATGTATCCTCCAAATGGCATACAATGTATCCACACAGCACCGAGCAAACAATTAAATACACTCACTCAACGGTTAGGAAATGCTTAGCATAAGTAATGAAACGTCGTCATTTAAAATGTGGAAATTGTCACGTATACACATCCGTAATTCCAAAACAAGGTATTGGTTTATTTACATGGTTTGTATTAGTCTCGAGTAGTCTTTATCAAAAACAATTCTGCGTTATCTAAAACAATGCTCTTCAGCAACTCTGTGCATACTGTGCTCAGCTTTGGGAAACGAGCGAGAAAATATGGGCAAGTTCTTGTTTCTGATAAAATGCATATCTATATACATATGTACATATGTACTGTGAGCGTCCAAAGAAAGTTTACACCTTTGTTAAATATGTGTTCAAATTTATTTGAATATTAAAAAATAATAATTAATTCAACTCATTATATTTTTTAAACATGATCTGGGACCCTTTATGACTTTATGAAAAAAGAACACGAAAAATCTTACACCTACAAAAAATACATAGCTAAAACAAAAAGTACTTCATATTTGTCGCGTCAAAAGAAAGTTTACAATTTGATGAAAGTTGTGTTTATGGCCCCGTTGAGTAATTTTTTCCATTATTATTAATGTTATTTTTGTTTCTATCTTGCTATTGCTTCAGTAATTAGCTATCAGCGGAAGGTACCGAACAAAATTTGTACGTTTAATTACATTTTCCAATAATGGGTAGACAAACTTCAGTGGATACTGTAAAATTTTCCTAAGAAGGAAACACTGCGTGAAATTGGTTCTGTTATTGGTAGAAGCTACAACACAGTTTTAAGCCACACAACACAGTATCGGATAAGTGTCAAAAGTTCAAAAAATTTGAAATTCGTCCAAAAACTGGCAAACCGAAAATATTAACTGAAGCTCAAATTCGATTCATTGTTCGAAATTTGTAAGTGTCCAGCTGAAAATTCAGTTAAAATTTCCACAGATATTGCAGCAACATCTGGAACTGTCGTCAGCGTCACAATACCTAGAGCACTACAAGCTAATGGACTTCATAGTAGGGTTCCAAGGAAAAAAATATTAATATGCAAAGTCAACCAAAAGCGGCGCCTTAAGTTTGCTAATAACCACAAAAATCAATACATTTATATCTGGAATAACATAACATAGCCACGAGATCAAATTAGAATTTTTTTTGTAAAATAAAGCTCGTCAAAATTTGGAGAAGTAACTACAAAGAATTTTCTGAACAAAATGCAATATCTACGATAAAGTACGGAGGGGGTTCGGTGATGGTTTTGGGGTGCCTTACTGGGATCAGAGTCGGGAAATTAGAATTTATTGAAAGTACCATGACTAAAACAGATTACCTTCGTATTTTGAAAGAAAATTTGGCTCGCAGAGTTGTTTGTCTTGTGCTTGGATAGGACTTTAATCTTTAACAAGATAATGATCCCATGCACACATCAAAATTATTTAAGGCATGTCTACTTTACCACACTCCTAACAATTGGATCATCCTCCACAGTCGCCGGGCCTCAATCAGATTGAACATTTGTGGGGGCATCTTGATCGCAAAATAAGAAATGGAGTAATAAGTAACAGAGGATTTCTCACATCTTTTATAATGGAAGAATGACGAAAAATTTCACCTGAAATACCCGCAAATTTAGTTAAATGGATTCCGAAGAGATTACAAGCTGTTATTAAAGCGAAAATATTGAAATAATTTTTTTATGAATAATTTTTGCATTGTACACTTTCTTTTGACGCGACAAAAATGAAGTAATTTTTGATTTCGATATGTATTTTTTGTAGTTGTAAGATTTTCGTTGTTATATTTTTATAAATTGAAAAAGGGTCCAATACCATGTTCAGAAAATATAAAGAGTTAAATCAATTATTATTTTTTAACATTCAAATAAATTTGAACACACATTTAACAAGCGTGTAAACTTTCTTTTGACGCTCACAGTATGTATATTATACACAATGAGTTGGACACATCCAATACCACATCCACATCCTATAGAACTTAACTGGAAGCTTCAAAACGATCATCATATCATCGGAAGATACGTAAATTAAATACTACAGGAATCACTCGGCGGCAACGAAACTATTAATTAATACCTAAGCCCATTTTAAATGTTCAGTTTACCCATAGCAATTAAATTAACAACATCATCTCAAATGCTGTTGGACTAGATTATATACTTACGGCCGTATTCAGAAAAAGTTATGAGAGGTTTGAGAGACGCGTTATCATACAAAAAACGTCTCTCAAATCTTTCACAACTTTTTATGAATAAGGCGGTTGCATTCTAAATTTATAAAAATTCTACTACAATATCTGCTACCACTTACAACATGCACATTCAACAAGATACTCTCACCAGGAATCGTCCCAGCAACTGGAAGAAGCTACAGTCACTCACATTTAAAGTCGGGCAGTACCATGAAAATATTTCCACTCCAAATATTTCTGTGTTTATAAAAGAAAATATATTTTATTTTTTACCCCTTTTGTTACAAAAACTCTTGGCTTTAAAAACAACTACAATGAAATATTCTATGTACTTTTATAAAAAGCACATGAAGTCTAAACTAAGCCTTCTACACTTTTTGCCTCACATTGAAAGTCGGGAAAGCAATGTTTTGAGCGAGAAGTCAGTAACTATACCGTTAATTTTTCGTTTTCTGTAATTGGTTTTAAAACTATTGGTCATTGTTATCTTCTCAAGTGCTCAGTGAAGTCAATTAAAATATTCTGTAAAAATGCCACGTAATATTAAACAGTCCACCTTGGAAGAACGCAAAATAGTTATTGATCAGCATTTAGAAGGAAAATCTGAACGTGAAATTTCGAAACTAGTGAAGAAAAGCAAATCAACGGTTCGTGACATCATAGCTAGATATAAAAAAGATGGGTTGATTGCCAACAAACAACGCCTACCCCGATTAAAGAAACTCTCCTCTAGGGATGCGAGTATGATTTTAAGAAAAGTTAAGAATGATCCCTTTATTTCTGCACCAAATCTAACTGCGATGGTCAAAGAAGCTTCTGGGACAGAGGTTAACCCAGAAACAGTATGAAGATTTCTTCGAAAAAATAACTTTCATGGCCGAGTTGCACGGAAGAAGCACCTCATTAGCAAGAAGAACCAAAATGACCGACTTGTTTTTGCCCATCAATATATGGCCAAGGACTTTGACTTCTGGAGCACTGTAAGTGGGGACAAAAAATAATACTTTATGATTTTAACAATCTATTATTAGGTACTGTTTACTGATGAAAGTAAATTTAATCTATTTGAAGGGGTAAAATAAGGCGCAAACCAAGCAAAGAACTAGAATCAAAAAACTTGAGAAAAACGGTCAAACATGGTGGTGGGTCCGTGATGGTTCGGGGGTGTATGGCGGCTTTAGGAGTTGTCAACTTACACTTTATAGAAGGAATAATGAACAAGAATGTGTATTTGACGATTTTGAAGACAAATCTGAAAGATAGCGTAGAAAAAATTGGTATTGAATCAAACTTCAAATTTTATCAAGATAACGACCCGAATCATTCGGCACACGATGTTAAGAGCTGGTTGTTATATAATTGTCCGAAGGTGATCAAAACTGCTGCACAAAGACCCGACCTCAATGTCATTGAACATTTATGGGACGAATTAGGACGCAGGATGCAGGACAGGCTCTGTTCATCAAAAGATCAGCTGAAAAATGCTCTGTTTGAAGAATGGAACAATATTAATCCAGATGTTTGCAAAAAACTTGTTCAATCAATGCCAAGCCGCCTACAAGCTGTAGAGAACCGAAAAGGCGGAGCAACAAAATATTAACTTTTTTTTTCTTAATATTTTTTATTATGCCTGACTTTCAATGTGAGGCAAAAAGTGTAGAAGGCTTAGTTTAGACTTCATGTGCTTTTTATAAAAGTACATACAATATTTCATTGTAGCTGTTTTTAAAGCCAAGAGTTTTTGTAACAAAAGGGGTAAAAAATAAAATATATTTTCTTTTATAAACACAGAAATATTTGGACTGAAAATATTTTCATGGTACTGCCCGACTTTAAAAGTGAGTGACTGTATAATCATACCCATACCAAAATCCAACTATGATTACAAGCCCATTGCAATTCTGTCATATATTTTCAAGGCATTTGAAGGTTTTTATACAATCAAATATCCGCTTTCCGCCAACTCTGTTAACTGATCGTCAAAAAGGATTTCGTAGAAAACAGAGTTGCATCACAGCTCTTATTGACATTGCTAAAGAAATCCGAAGGAAACATTATGACGACAGACTCATTTTCATAATACTTTTACACCACTCTAAAGCATTTGTGTACTAAATACCATACCAATTTGTGTACTAAATTAAGAAACATATTTTAATTATGCAACTCATCTAGTTGAGTTTTATGTGGAAAATATATACCAGTATGTCCAGAGCGAACATCCTAAACGCCGCTTCTACCAGTTAACCTTGGCGTCCCTCAGGGATCTATTATTATCAGGTTCTACCTTCTTGTTTTCTGTATCAAATATCTTCTGAATTACATCGATCAATGCAACGCAACGCAACGTTTGTTGACGATTTTCAGCAGTGCTTATACATTAGATGTGACAAAAAAATTGTGGATGAATGTATTGAACCCTAAACGCAAATCAGCATAATTTACACCGCATGTGTAACCCATACATATTGTCGTGGAGAATGTATAATGAACGTTTACCCACGACAATAGGGAATTAATAATCACGATTACCCATTACCCTCAGTGTAATGGGGAAAATACCACCCAGGGTAACCCATCCCCATTTTTGATCGAAAATATGAAAAAATTACAAAAAATTTCACGGAAAAATTATTATTTTTTCGATTGGACGCCCCATTTCCGACATATAGACATGAGGGCGTTTTTTACCGATTTTTTTATTGGAAAAATTTTAGATTAGCGATTGAAAAAAAAGTGATGCCATATTGAAGACATCCATTGGTTAAACTCATTGGGAGGTAAACTATTTATTATTTTCCGATTTATAGCCACGTTTTTATTTTAGCATTTTTTATTTTGGTGATTTTTTTAAAAAAAAATTCTTCCATACGAATTGGAAGAAACCTGCAAAAATTTATTATTTTTTCATTGGACTCTCCGTTTCCGAGATATAGAAATTTTTTTCTAATTTTTTCATATTTTCGATCAAAAATGGGGACGGGTTACCCTGGGTAATCCATTATTTTCCCATTACACTCTGGGTAATGAGAAATCGTGATGGGTAATTCCTCATCGTCTTGGATAACTGCCCACTATTTTCCCCATTACCATGAGGGTAATGAGTAATCGTGATGGGTAATTCCCCATTGTTGTGGATAGCTATCCATTTTTTCCCCCACGGCAATAATAATGGATTACCCTGGCTACCTAGTTACCCTGGTTACCCACGTAATACGAACCCTGGTATTTACGGTTGGGCATCGGCCAATGATCTGGATATTACATACTTATTTAGGTTTGAACCCAGAGAGGTCAAAGACCTCACAAAGTGAGGTTAACATGTTTCTTCAACCAGCTCGATCTTGCTCGATTCTTCTCCAGTTGGTAAAACCAAGTTCTTGCAGGCTATGTTCCACCTGGTTTTTCCAGCGAAATCTTGGTCATCCTATTATTCGATATCCTTCGAGAACGTATTCGAATATCTTTCGCACTACTTCATTCCGATCCATTCTACTGACATGACCTAGCCAGCCAGATTATACAACTCGTCGTTCATCCGTCGTCGACACTCGCCGTTTTCTATAAAAGGACAAATATATTTTTCGGAGAACTCTTCCCTCGAAGACTTCCACATAAAGCCAAACAGGTTGTATCAGAGTCTAACATATACCTTGTTTATACGGCACTAAATACGGTATCGAATAAACTCGTGTCAGTTTAGCACACCTAAAGTGCAATCGTTTATACGCATCAAAAAAGTGTCTAGTGTAAATAAAAGCTTTTAAATCGTGTTACAAAATCAGAGTTGCCTACTTAATTTGTTCAATCGACATATGTATGTATGAAGCATAACATCATATGCAGCTTTTGTTAACGAATTGAATTTAACAAAACAAGATAAAAAACAAAGTATATTTAAAGTCAGAAAATAAAATCTCTTTAGCCTGTCATTTAACTAAATTGCCAAATACTTTCATATTTGACTTGGTAACACTATGCTTATAACAGTTGATCAAAACCGTATTAACGTTGGCCGTATTTATAGCGACACTTAACACGGTTCTGTACTTAGCTCGCATTGAGAATACGATTCATGGTAACACGCTTAATAGTTTCGATTCGTTTTAAGGATGCGTCTATACGTGTGTATCTAAATAACACGATTTGAGTTAATACGAATTAAAGCGTCATGTAAACGATGTAATGGTTGGATCTTCGTTTCTCGCGAGAGGCTCTTATCTCTGACGTCCGAAATACCACCAATGTGCAAGTACAAGTATCTTTGAAAACAAATTCCTCAAGTATTGATAAAAAAAAATATGTTATTAAAGTTTTGACTTTAAATACATGCCATTTCATCAAAAAGTACTGGATTTAAACGATGTTTTAACAACAACATATACAACATATACTATTGTAAATGCAATACCTTTTCCAAATATAGTATTGCTTTTCATGTAGCCAAGATATTTTAAAATAACTGAAAAAAACCAAGGACAAATTTGGAAAAAATATATAAAAAATATCTCGAAAACCAAAGAGCAAAACTAAACATGCAAGCGTGCTTTTAGCAGCGCTACAAAGATGTAAAAAATATATTCAATAAAGGTTTTGTTTTGAAAGGTTTCGATGTCCGAGGTAGTCAATTTTAGGCTCCCACTGTGCGGTTCCGGTGGGGTATATCACGTTCCAATATATTAATATTTCTAGCCCAACACCTCAGCTATGCCCCTAAGCCCCTAAGTATCTTGTTCGGACCAACCGTTTAGAAACGGCTGAATTATTTCCATTTATTTCGATAAATGCCCCACTGTGCAACGCTAAAAATTATAATTCGTAAATCAGTAACAACATAATAACAGAGCTCTGCAAAAAAAATTGGTTTGTGTCTTTGCTAGTTATATTCAAATTTATCTTGACACACATGAATATATAACAAATCCATTTACTTATTACTAAGCCAATCACTAACGACTATCGTGTAAGGTAAACGGGAGAAATAAACAACGCCACGTGACCTAAACTTTAACTAACCTATAGTAGTTTTTATTATATTTCTCACAATTTGAACAAAAATAATTAAATCCAGATTAGATTAATCACATTTGCGAAAAATAAAACAAAATGTATCAATAACCTCTAGAAGGGCGTTTGAGGTATTTTTAGCTGAAATGCAAATGAAACTAAGCCATAATCGTATTTCTAATTGATTGAGAATTATAACTCTTTAGAGACTTGCGATCAAAATATAGCGATTTCAATAACGAAATTCTATAGGTCCGCAATTACTAGGGCCTGTAATTCCTGAATCCTACAATTCCTACAATAGCTTTAATTTGATTACAAACTCTATTGCAGCTCCTATAAAGTAATGAAAACGTTGGTCGATTGCATTTCAGCTAACGATATGAAGGGAGGACGTGTCAAGTTCGAATTTATACATTACTAACGAGTTTCTAGATATGGCAGAAAATTCAAATATTGTTTACACAAAATTGGAATTATTTAAAATGTGCGCTTTTATCTATTGATGATGTCAGTTGTGTTTACAAGTACAAATGCATTCAAGTGAGGCATCTGATATTATTTTGGAATTGACATGCAAAATTAGCTTCCAGTTATATTTTCAGTTTTAAAATAAGTTTTCTTATCTTCAATTTGTAATCAGTAGTAAAGAGTCTACATACATACATACATATGTATGTATATAAATAGAACGAGTTCTGGACATTCAATTCAGTTTTGTAGAAATTTCTATATTTTACTACATAAGTTATGAAAACGTGATCGGTTTATTGTAGATAAGGCATCACATTGTTTTTTGTTGTTTTTTTTATGTTTACATGTGTTAAAGAACCACTACAACAAAACAATATTTATTTATCTACTAAACAGAAAACGAAAACAAGATTATTATACAAATGTCACGTAGCCACCCCCATCACCGGCAATTGGATGATATAAGAATAGTTTATTTTACCTGCTAACAAAAATGGAAAACATCGAAACTTGTTAAGTTATGTACTTGAGAATACGCAAATGTTGTTTTTAATATTTTAATCTTTAATGTTTAGAATTTTTAAAAAACTAACAAAGACCAAACAAAAGTTATGTTTTTAGCGTAGAAATATGTATGTTGTGTGTACATACATATGTATGTATGCCGTTCTCATATTCATAGTTATAATCAAAAACTATAAATATGAAATCATTGTAGAATAAGGAAGGTGGTCTCGTCAAAACAGCTGATATGATTGTATTCTTGCTTCTGTGTTTCTCTTATGTCAAATTCATTTGTATTTTGTTTTTGTATTAAATTTTAAAAACCGAATGCCTATTGATGCTGCCTACAGCAACTATAAAACCTATTGTGACTATCTATACCTTCCTTATTGTACCATGCATAAAATTCTAGAATTTATAGTGACAGAAACGACATTTGGAAAAATACTGAATTTGCTACAGATAACGTTTTTATTTAATAGACTTTCAAAGTCACATATTAATTGATGTGTATAGATTGTAAAAACGTGGTGATGTATAATAAAAAAAATAATAAGGTACATTTTAAACCAGTGAGCTGTTGGATTTACAGTGAGCGTCAAAGTTGTTAAATACGTTTTCAAATTGATTTTAATGTTAGAAAATAATAATTAATTGAACTTTTTCTATTTTCGAAACACGGTCTTGAACCTTTTATCAATTTGTGAAAAAATAACAACAAAAATATTACATCTTCAAAAAATACAAAGCTAAAACAAAAACTATTTCATAGTTGCCGCGACAAAAGAAAGTGTACAATGCAAAAATTATTCATAAAAAAAATATTTCCATATTGTCACCTAAAATGCAAAACGCCGTAACTACACTTTTTAGTTTTTTACAGGAGAAGGAATAAACGTTATACATAAATATTTCTTAAAAGCTACCTTTTTCCATTAATTTGTTTTTGTTCTCTAAGCTTGAATCTAAAATTTGGATATTAAGTTTCAATTAGTCTTTAATTTATAACGTGTATTCCTTCTCCTGTAAAAAACTAAAAAGTGTAGTTACGGACTTTTGCATTTTAGGTGACGATATTTTCTTTATTTTACTTTGGTTTTTTTTCGTTTACTTTGAAATTGTTTGACATTCTTCCATTATAACTGATTTGAGAGATTCTGTTTCAGAATGCTCTTTTTCTTATTTCGCTATCAATATGCATCCACAAATGATCGATCGAATTGAGGTCGAGCGACAGTGGGGTATGATCCAATTGTTTAGGAAGTGTGGTAAAGTAGGGATTCCTTAACGAATTTTGGTGTGTGCTTAAAATCATTATCTTGTCGAAAGATCAAAGTCCTATCCAAGCACAACATTTCGACATTAGGACCCAAATTTAGAATATATATATTCAATAAGTACTAATTTACTGAGTCCGCTTGCTGCCTAGCAGCTCAAACTATACCCGAACCCCCGCCGTGCTTTATTTTAGATATTACAATTTATTTATTTATTCATTTATATTATATTAATCAACCAACGCCCTTAAGGACAACATGTTGATAGAATTATTAAAAAAGGGCAAAGTAAAAAAAAAACAATCAAACATTTATCTGTATAACAAACTCAAAACAAAAACTTAATACTAAATCCCAACGCACAATCTTTTATTTAAAAAAAAAAGTTTTAAAGTGTAAAAGTTTATAGAAGAAAAATTGCCAGTCAACAGGAATTCAATGTTACTGAACATGTTCCAAATAAGCAAAATAATCAAGCTAATTATATTTAAAAGTAAATGGTTTTGATTTTACTGCTCAAAACTTTGACGGCCTTTCTTTTACCGAAAATTTCGAATTTGCTCTCGTCGTTTTATGTTTATAAAGTAAGAAATGTTTTGATTTGTGTACTTATTAGCAAACTCAAGTCATCGCTCTCGGTTGACTTGTAGATATTATTTTTCTTTTTCTTGGAACCCTGCCATGAAGTCCAATAACATATAGTAATCTATGTATTGTACTGCCTTTGACGTCAGTTCCAGATGTTGCTGAAATATATATGTTCCGATTAAATAAAAGCTTCTACTTACTTTTAGTGACCAAATCAACATAAGAAAAATAACAGGGTGATTAATGGTGCGCCTAAAAGTATACCCTTACCACAAACCAGTTGACGAGTCCGCTGCAAATAAGTTATTTTAAAACTGTTATACTGCAAGTTCTAGAATCGGGTAGAACAATCTAGAAACTGATAGAGGCCCTGGGTAGCAAGAAGCATAACTCGTATAAATATCTGAGGTCTTTGGCATTGCGGAGTAGTCCGTGATTAAACACAATAGTGAACGGCTGAATATGCATATGTAGACAATTGTGAGTGTTAAATGGTGTAAATAAAGGAAACTGTTTTACTAAATAAGTAAACTAAAAGGAAGAAAAACTGTTGAACTTTTCGTAATTTAAAACGAACCTTGTTTTATTAACGGGAAATAAAACAGGGCTACAATGACGATTAAGGAAATTCTTAATAATATTTTTACTGCACTTTCAGCATTTCCCTTGCGGGAGTTTTTAGTCGGTTTGTTTTTTAAACTTAAAATTTTCTAAATTTATTCAAGCTCAAGACCTTTTTAAGCTAATTTATTAGCTTTATATAATAAACTTTATATTAAAAAGGTCCTGAGCTTGAATAAATTTAGAAAATTGTAAGTTTAAAAAACAAACCGACTAAAAAACTCTCGCAAGGGAAATGATGAAAGTTGATGTTGAGCGTCGCGAGCTTGAAACAATAACATTGTTGATGGCAACCCTCTGTTTTGTTGTTTTGTAATAACAAAACAAAAACAAATCATGCCTGTTTAAAACCAACGATTTTTCGACATGATAAAAACGAGTTGTGCATGAAAGTGTTCCAATGTTACTGCTTGGTATTCTTCGAAAGTATGTACATATAAAGGAATTCTCATTAATATGATTAGTGTTTCTATATATGTATATATTTTTGACGAATTCACCGAAAACATACCAAAAACGTCTGCTGATGAAGATGTTGGCAAGATCCGAAATAGCTATACAGACAGCCCTGGTGTCATTGGAACATTTTTTGTGCTCGACTTTTTTGACAATAATATAGAGCTTATAAATAAGCTTTATATTAAAAAGGTCTCGATCTTGAATAAATTTAGAAAATTTTAATTTTTACTTTACTTTCCGCTGGATTCGTTTTCACATTCGTACAATGGATCGTATTTGGGCTTCAGTTAATTGGCATATTTTGGACGATTTTCCAAATATAGGAACTTTTGGCTCTTATCAAGTATTTTCTTAACTGTGGGTCTGGCTAATACCAATAACAAAACTAATTTCACGCAGTGATTTTCCAGTGATGTTTTTCTACCCATTATTGGAAAATGTAATTACCTATCGCTGATAGCCAATTACATAAGCAATAGAAAGATACAAGCAACAAAAAATATCGGTAATAACAGTTATATTGGCAATGAAAATACACAGAAAATATAATGGTCAAAGAAACCCCCCAACTGTTGACGACCCTCGCAAACGTTACAAGGACCATGATTTGAGGATATGTACCTGGAATGTTCGAACGTTATACAGGACTGGTGCCACTTTCCAACTGGCGGATGTCCTCGAAAAATATAAAGCTGACATCACAGCGATCCAGGAAATGCGATGGACAGGATATGGTTGCACCAGAAAGAAAAACTTCGATATTTACTACAGCTGCCATGAGCGTAAGCACGAATTTGTGTGCGGATTTATAGTAGGCAAGAGACTGCGACACCTAGTTCCAAGGTTCAACCCAGTGAGTGACCGCATAGCCACAATTCGCATCAAAGCGAAATATTTCAACATCTCGTTAATTTGTGTGCACGCAGCACCGACAGAGAATAAAGATGATGAGGTCAGAGAATCATTTTATAAGCATCTGGGGGAAGTATAATAACGCTGCCATGACCACGACATTAAGATTATTCTAGGCGATTTTAATGCCAAATTGGGAAAGGAAAGTGTCTTTCGACCAACCATCGGTAATCACAGTCTACATGATACCACCTCCGATAATGGAATAAGACTGATAAACTTCGCCGCTGCAAAGAACATGGTAGTTAGTAGCTCACGATTCCAGCATAAGGGCATTCATAAGGCGACCTGGATATCTCGTGATCAACGGACGAAGAACCAGATTGATCACTTGTAGTGTAATTGATGTACGTGTGATTCGAGGTGCCAATATCGACTCGGATCATTACCTGGTGGCTGCGAAAGTTCGCACGAGATTGAGCAGGGCGAAAAACGTACGAAGCCGAACACAGGAAAAGTTGGATATTGGCAAGCTACAAATACCGGAGATATCAATGTCCTATCAACAGAAACTCTCTCTCCTGCTAGAGCAGAATACCCCCCCTCCCGAAGACCCAGATGCGCAGTGGAAGCACATCTCCCATTCTTTGGAAATCGCTGCAATGACTGAACTTGGCTATCAAAAACCGCAGAAGGATAAGCCATGGTACGACGAAGAATGTCGCATTGCAACTGATGAAAAAGACGCTGCACGTATGGCAACGAAACAGTCAGTTACAACGCGTGCTGCGAGTGAGCGGTACAAGAAGCTGAAAAGGGAGGAAAACCAACTATTTAGGCGAAAAAATGGCAGTGGGAGCAGAGAGAGAGTGAAAGGACCGAAATGTGCAGGATGAATGGTGAATCCCGAAAGTTTTTCCAGAGGGTAAGAAGATCGACCAACGGGCCTAATAATGGGCTGCCCTCCTGCAAGGACGAGAATGGGAATCTGGTAACTGAGAAGCAATGTGTGCTCAAAATGTGGAGAGACCACTTTTCAGCACTACTCCACTCAGATTCTTCCACTGAAGATCAGGAGGCCTAAAGGATAATAAAGCTGCTGGTGCGGATGGCCTACCCGCTGGACTTTTTAAGGCAGGTGGGGAAGGACTGATAGCCCACATGCATCAACTGATATGCGGTATATGGCTGGGGGAATCTATGCCCGACGATTCGAGTCTCAGTGTATTATGTCCTGTATTAAAAACGGGTGATCCGTGTGTCTGTTCCAACTATCGCGGTATCAGTATTTTATCCATCGCGTATCAGGTCTTGTTGAGCGTATTATGTGAAAGACTAAAGCCAATTATTGAAAACCTGATTGGACTTTATCAGTGTGGTTTTAGACCAGGCAAGTCCACAACTGACCAAATATTCACGCTACGCCAAATCCTGGAAAAGACCCACGAAAAGTAAATCGATACATACCACCTTTTTGTCGACTATAAAGCTGCTTTCGATAGCCCCATACGGGGAAAACTGTACGAAGCTATGTCTGAACTTGGGATTCCGGCAAAACTGATCCGCCTCTGTAGAATGACGCTGACCAACACCAAATCAGCAGTGAAAGTGGGGAAAGACCTCACTGAACCATTCTGTACCAAGCGAGGACTTAGACAGGGCGACACACTTTCGTGCAATCTCTTCAACATCTTAATGGAGATAATAATGAGAAAGGCTGCAGTAAATACGAACAAGACCATTAACATGAAAAGCCATAAGTTGCTGACGACTTAGACATCATTGGGCGAAATTTGCGAGAGGTTACTGCAGTATTTTCAAGAATCGAAAAGGAATCAGCGAAGGTGGGTCTTGCTGTTAATGAGGGCAAGACAAAATTGATGGTATCAACGACTAGAGAAACCTCTCGACTTGAACGTTGAGAACCGATTTAATTTTCAAGTGGTAGATGAATTTGTCTACTTTGCATCCGCCGTGAACAAGGACAACAACGTCAGCCTGGAGATAGATAGGAGAATTGTGCTTGCAAATGGATGCTATTTTGGGCTCAGCAAGCAGTTTAGGAACAAAGCCCTCTCTCGACGAACAAAAGTCCAGCTATATCAGACTCTCATTTTACCTGTCTTAACATATGGCTCCGAAACTTGGGTCATATCGCAAGCGGATGAAAAACAACTGGGAGTTTTCGAGAGAAAAATTCTCGGTAAAATATATGGTCCTGTTAGGGAAAACGGCGAGTACCGACGTCGCTGGAACGCAGAGCTATATAATCTCTATTCTGGCGTGGACATAGCTAGACGAATCAAAGTGGGTTATCAGAATGGACGACGATGAGCCAGCGTGAAAGATTTTTGATAACGTACCCGATGGAAGCAGGAAAAGAGGACGACCAAGACTCCGCTGGAAAGACCAGGCAGAAGAATCCCTCCGTATCCTTGGTGTTACCAATTGGCGAGAAAAGGCGAAGGATAGAGCCAGTTGGAAGAATATGTTGAAATTTGTTTAATTTGTTTAATTTGTTTGATTAATTAATATGTGTAAGACGTCTGACCTCATGAGGTTGTAATATAGTCAATAAAAGTAAATAACGGCAATGAATTTTTGTAGTTGTAAGATTTTTGTTGTTGTTTTCATAATTGATAAGTTGAATTGTGTTCTTTTATTTTTCGCTAAACTAATTTTTCGACGACTTTGTATGGGGAGCCGACTAAAATCGCTTAGTATCTGTTATCTCCTCATGCAAAATGGTCGAATTTTAGCAGGAATAAAAAAAAATTTAATATTTAACAAACATGTAGACTGTATTTTGACGCTCATTGTTTGTTTTTAGACTAACCCTATTACCCTATCAGCGAAAGTTGGTGTGGCAATGATTAGCGCCTGCGACTCTTGTATAAGGAGGACGTGGGTTCAATCTCGGCTCCGACCACCTTTCGTTTATTTAGGCCATGGTCACCTCGCTTAGTGACGGCCACACTATCGACTAATTAGCCATGCAAAAGATTATCAATCCACAAGAACTCAGAGTAGTCTAAAGTTTAAAAATTAAAAAATTAGTCTAAAAATTAGAAACTCTCTCCAATTCCTCCATGGAATGCAATGGAAAACTAACGGAGTTAGCGTGGTGTGTAGTTTCATCAAGCTGGAAACAGTCACTTAAAATGCTGGAAGGGACTTTCTTTCCAGAACTAAGCTGAAAGAGAATTCCTTTCAAATCTGAGTGGTTTCAACAAGATTATGTCATTTGTCACATAGCCAGGCCTGTTATAGCAGAATGCTGCGAAAATAAACTGATTTCAAGAAACTCCACATACCGTTTGCCCTCACGGCCTCCTGGCCTTATTGCCCCTGAAAAGCACAAAGATCACAAAACAAAACCAACAAAGAGGGGGGAAACCTCAACGACAACTGAAATTACTGTAAATGTGAACCAGACGAAGCGTCGGAAACATCGAAACCATCGTCTGCTAACGTGAGCTCAAATCTGTTTACATTTCTTCTAATTGGAGAAAAAACTCAAAGGAAATTGAAAACATTCTTCTAAGAAATAGTTTGAGATCAAAACCTATAAAACTCTTGAAATTAATATTTCCGTATTTATCTAGTTACACTCTTTTTTCATTAACAGAGCTTCCTTCCTGTAGGCCTACGAAATTTGTCATACACTATTGATTTTTTCAAACGGAAATATTTTGGGTAGGTCAAGCCTCCGTCAAACCATTGACCAATTGGATCTATATACAATTAATTGCATATAAACCGATACGGCTATCATTACTGCGATTTTCGAAGAATTTCCTGATGCAGTATCTAGGAAAATTTCTCCACAGAATTTCAATTTGCTTGATTGTGATCAGAAAAACAATGAACCAGTTTCGGAAATGCATACAAAATTACTGGCATTATACTTTTTCTTGTACAGTAACATTGTTGTTATTTTTTCAGCAAGATTTGTATTCACAATAATTTGTCTTTTATGTAAGCAGGAAAATACAAGTGGTTAATTTCTCCCTCATGATAAAATAACTGATTTGTTTAATTTGTACGATATAGTAAGCTATTTATAATAATTGAAATGTCTCTAATTTTGTATGTTTCAAATTAGTAACACTAAATACCATTTTAACCTCCTCTTCGTTCGTTCGTCTAATTGTAAACTGATTAAAATTGTATTAATATTGCATATTTTTAGGAGCACACATTTTTAATATATAGATAACTAGCTGACCCGAAGACGTTGTCCTGCATAATATTTCAAGTGATTTGTATGGGAGGTACCACGCCAATTTGTCTAATTGGACCGAATAGTAAATCTAAACCACCCAGGGCGCCACCCAAACGCATACAAAAAAAATTTATTCAAATCGGTCCAGAAGTTTAGGAGGAGTTCAGTCACAAACGCACGTGCAGTAGAATTATATATATAAAGATAAGTACATAAAGTTTGTCAGCTCATGGTTTTGATTCAAACGATTATTTGGAATTGATCATTCTTCAAGCTGAAGCATGTATCTATTAACAGAGATATAGGGGTATATTTTGTTAATACCTATGACAGGTTTATTGAATGATTTTTGTACGCAAATTTAGCCTATTAAAAGTTTTATACGTTTTATGAATACGGGACGGGACATAGGTTTCAAAAACGGACTTTTAAACAACCGCTGATGAAGATTCGTGGCTAGATCTGACGTAGCTATACGGTTTGTATTAACCATGAGGATGCATTTACTAGAGATATAAAATGGTGTCAAGCTTCAATAAATACAAATTTAAATTATCAGTTCCAGAAACAAACCGAATAAATAAAACACTCACACAAATTTTGTGGAATAATTTGAAAACTCAAGATATATCGAGAAGAAATAAAAATCTTCTATCCAATCAGCTGGATATTTACCAAAAGATGAATAGGAAAAGGATTGTATTCAAATGAATGGTGTATTCTTGGATTAAAGTCAAATTGTTATTTATAAAAGTAGGGCTAATTGGACTAAACCACGGGGGTTCTATGCCACAGCCACAGCTAATGCAGAATAAAGTAAGAACGAGAGATAACGATAGATACTGGAAGTATGTAGAGTTGCCCATTGCTTTTTTCAAATACAAAACTCATCAACTGAGAGTATTTTTGTGATAATTAAATCTAGGAAAAAAGGGATAACAAGTGAAATAAAGCAAAATGTAATAAAGTGGTGTTAGAGTAAAATTATTTATAGAAACTAAAATTAGATTTATAGCCGGTTGTTCTATCTCGAATGAAAAGCTAAGCGAAAGAAAATCAGTCATTCACATTCGACTCAAATTGGGTTTCTCAAAGTCTGAATTTTCGTTCGCCTGACTCCATGTTTGTTCGTAAGCACATTCGAAATAGAGAAACCAAAATTTGTACTGAATAGTTTTATGTGTCCATTCGACTTGAAACGACAAGATTGGGAAACCTAAATCAACATTCTTTTGTCTACAAAACGAACAAAAGCTTTCGTTCGAGATAGAGAAACAGGCTGTTAGATTTTTCTCATTCTTCATGGGTTGCCAAGTCTGTATAACTCTAGCACTAACTTTTCGAGTGAGTTTTCTTTGTTTCCTGTCAAGAAAAGCAGCTGTTGCAGACTCTATGTATATTACTCTATAAACTAAACCATCACAGTTTTGGTGGTGTGAGTTTTATATTTACTCGGGGCTATTATCGCAATGTTTGGTTAGAACTAATAAACAATTGTAATTTATAAATTCCAAACAAAATGTTACAGTGGGATAGCTCGATAGTGTAGGAGTGATAATGGAGATCATAATAGTGATAATGGAACAAAACATTAAAAATTATAATAAAAATTATAATAAATTATAGGTCATATGTTTATTTAAGATAACAAATGTATAAACAACCAGATAAAATGCACTATTTAGATACAACATTTACGAAAACGTGACGAGAAAGGCCACGAGGTAAATTCAATCGGGTTTCAATCTTTCGTTCTGAAACACAAAGTACTACTTGCATATTTAAGTTATGAGATCAATCAGATTGTAATAAAGAGATTGGCAAAATTAAATCGTCAAAACAAACAACAAAACTTCCAAATTCAAGAATAATCTGGTATGTAATGGAAATCGATCGATTTAAATCGAATATCGATTTGACATAATAATGATGTTTTTTTGTGCCAATAATGGATATAAATGAATTTATTCCTCTTTATCTGCCATTAAGTAATGTATATATAAAATATTTGTTCCCCAGTATTAGGAGTTATGCCAATAAAATTCGCCAAATATTCAAATCGAATTCGATTGTGACTCAATCGATTTTCATCACATGCCGGAATATTCCGTATTGTTTTTCTAAATAAAACACCATTGTTGGGTTTTCTATTCGATCGACTTCAAATTGATTCCAGTGGATATTTCTTAATTAAATATTAAATTTAACACACTTCCTAAGTGGAAAAACGAAAATATAACGTTTTACCATTAGCAATTAAATCAAAGAGTATTTTTAAACATTTTTGCGTTGTTTCAAATACAAATCAAATAACAACATCGTCTTAAAGAGATTAATGGCGCCATTTAAGCAAACATGTAATATTTTTAAACGAAAACAACAATTTTTTTGTTATCATTGCATTTTCTTCAAAGCAAATCACGTTTAGAATTATTAACGAGGGTAGTATGATGGGTGTATTTAAATTACTAAATAAACTTAAACAGTATTTAAATACATATTTGAAAATTCAGTCAAAAGATTTGTACAAATGTAAAACAAAAATAGATGAAATATTAAAAATTATATATACATAAAAAATTATATAAAAAAATAAATTGGATGTAAAAAGTTCTATCTAAAATGATTGAGAGTGAAACATCGTTTAGCTAAATTGGATTCCTCTCTAGGTTGCTAAACTTTCTTTTTTAACATTTTCTGTCTGTAAAACAATTAAGTAAAATTTGTGTTTATTTAATTTCCTCCACTAATTGTTACACTCCACGTCCTCCCACCAGCTATCTACAGCAATTACAAAACTGCGAGGGCGGGAGGTAAAGCTATGGCATATAATTAGAATTGTAAAGTGATGTGATGGCAAGCGAGGAAAAACATGTATTTCATCTCGTGCAAAGGCAAAAATGCCAACAACTACTATCTTGGTCGATGGAGGTCATTTGCTTAAACAAATTGATAAAAATTCTATTTTTAGCAAAAAAAAAAAAACAACAATAACAGCAAAAACAACATCTTATTTACATCTCGAATTGCATTTTATTTTATAGACATTTTGTTGATAATATGACGCGACAAACAAATTAGCTGTGTTCACATTATTTCAATTCACTTTCAATTAGGCGTAGATTTTTCTATTCATTCAATGTTCTAATTAGTACTGACGTCTGTAAAACACAGAAATATTACATGGAGAACTTTCTGCCTCAATCTGTAATTATTGATATATTATATACTTATATCCGATTGAACAACCTGGACGGTTGTAATTTGAATAACTTCACCAATTAGATAACCACATTCTGTTTTCTGAATTTTTGCTCAGTCCAATAACAAAGCCTTTTGATTGAATGTAGCTCCAATACAAATAACCTAAATTATATGCCTTGATTTACAAATATGGGGTGACTAGCCGCTAAGAAACGAAAATTAAATTTAATTTCATTTTAATTTAATCTATTTAGTTAATACGCAGTATATAAAGTATTTTAATTTGAAACGTATTTTCTATAAAATGTCATTAAGAGATATGGGACAGCAGTAAAGTGTGCACTTTATATTTTTAGACTCAACCAACACTTTTCTAACGATTCCGAATGGGTTTTGAGAAGCTCTTCTAACGCTACATAATGACACTACATCATAGGTGGACTACAAATTGCCTTTTCCTCCATTAGAATCTTTAGAAACAAACATATAAAGTGTGGGCCATGTAAAATTTGAAATTTGAACCCCCCGTTATTTCAAAGCAGATGGCAAATTTGACATTAATGAAGTGTCAGATTATTAGTTAAAGGTTAGAAATCTATGAAATGGGCCGCTTTACGCTTGAAGAAATTTGGGAAATATTAAAAACTTTCTTCCAAAGTTCTGAGGCTTCAACCCAAACCGTAAATCTACGTACCGACTTCAACTACAAAATAAATTCGATAGAAATAGAGTGAAATAAACGCAGTTTGTGGATCAATTTGTTCGTTAATCCGGATCATTATTGGACAAACGAACTTGTGCAGGTATGTGCTCGTTCAGTGGAAAATATTGCCGCTGTAGCTGACAGTGTGCCCGACCAGCCATTAGCATCAACTCACCATCGTGCGGGACAATTCAACATTTTTTGCACTTCTTTGTGCAGAATTTTGCATAAAGACCTCGGTATGAAGGTTTATCAAGTCCAATTAGTCCAAGAACTGAAGGCTCGAAGATCAGAACTTGGGGCTACGTTAACAAATAAAATTGTCACATTTGGGGCTCGGAAAATCCACAGGTCATCGAGGAGAAGACAATGCATCCACAACGAGTGACTGTTTGGTGCGGCTTTTGGCATGGCGGCATCATAGGCTCATTTTTCTTTGAAAAGAAGCAAGGAGCCGCCGATACCGTGAATGGCGTGCGTTGCCGTGCCATGCTTAGCGAATTTTTGTTCCCAAAAGTTTAAGAGAATGACATGGGACGACGTCTTGTTTCAACCGGACCTCGGTATAAAGGTTTAACAAGTCAAATTAGTCCAAAAACTGAAGGCTCAAAGAACTGATCTTGGGGGCTACGTTAACAAATAAAATTGTCACTTTTGGGGCTCGGAAAATACACAGGTCATCGAGGATAAGACTATGCATCCACAAAGAGTGACTGTTTGGTGCGGCTTTTGGCATGGCGGCATCATATGCTAATTTTCCTTTGAAAAGAAGCAAGGAGCCGCCGATATCGTCAATGGCGCGCGTTGCCGTGCCATGCTCAGCGATTTTTTGTTCCCAAAGTTGAAGAGAATGACATGGGACAACGTCTTGTTTCAACCGGACTGCGCAACTTGCAACGCAGCCAACGTTACAATCGATATTTCTCGAAACAGCATAATCAGCCGAAACTCAAAAGTATATTGGCCGGCTCGGAGCTGCGATTTGCCCCGTTAGACTATTATCTCGGGGGGTGCCGTGAAAGATAAGTGTTACGCAGACAATACCGAGTCCATTTTGAAGCCTTAAAACACGAAATGGTCGCTGTCCTTCACGAGATAAGATGCCCAAACAATCGAAAATATACTAAAAATTGCGTAGATCGAATGAGGTAATGTAAAGGAAGTTGTGGAAGCCATTTAACACAATGTTATGTTTCATTCATAAATATCAATGATGGGCCTTAGCAATAGAATCATGATTTCGAAAAAATTATTATTAGTATTTGTTTTTCTTTTAAGTGAAATTTAATTCCAAACTTTACATAAAAAAAGGTTTCCCATTACATTCCATGAAGGAATTGGGGAGAGCTACTTTACTTTACATGGTCTACCATTAATATGACTAAATTGTCGTTAATTGGATTCAAATGTCAGTTTATAACAAATTGGTAAAACAAAAAATAATAGAATGACAAAAATTCCACTCATAATACATTAAGTTCACACTCTTTGATTTTGATCCCGATTATTAACATACAGCTGGAGATTACTAGGTATCTAATATTACCAATTCTTAACAAGATATATTAATGCACCAAAGGTAACGGTCGAAAAATGAAGTGAGAATCCCTGCATCAAACGATTATGAATATGCCAGATAAGACTTTGTTTGTTGTTTTCCATAACGACGCATTTAGGAACGCAGTGTCAAGGTTAAACCACAATTTGAAATAAGTGTGAATTAACGTAGCAAATAACTTTGACTAAAATTATATACATTTCAAATCTAAATATGAATTTATTTGTAAAATACGGCGCCATAAAAACTTTCGAAAATCCACCTCATGCAGCATTTAAATGCAATTGTGAGCCAACTTATGGAAACAAAATCGTTTAACTTTATTTAAAGACTTTATGGAGTACATAAATTAAATTAATGATAAACCAACAGGATTAGCTGTTACCACTTGGGTACTGTGTGACTACTGCAGGAATTGGAGCCGCATGAAACGATGCACTAGTCTACGTTGGCAAAGAGACTGAAATGGGAGCTTCATAGCTCACTGTTGTGTTAAGAGCTTTCCAGCGGTAGTCAGATCCCCTGTAAGGACTCCGACGTCAACAACAGAACCTTGTAGTTATGTGCAATTGACTCCACATACGCTTCAGCCACAACAAATTGCACCGGCAACCTTTCCACAGCGTTTGGGTTAGGTAGATGTGACTGCCACTGTTGAAGCACTTAGTCCAATGAGGACGGTTGTGATACAACGGAACGTCATGTTTCGTCTCCATCGTTGGACCTGCAAATTAACCCAGTATGGTTAAGGGACGTTCAAGCTATATGATACCCCATCCCGGTGTTCACAGGACTTAAAAAACACATCGATCGGTTGCTTCCTGCTACTACACAGTTGTTCTCTGTAACGCTGCTATGTTCATCTTCTTAGCAGCTTCCTGCTTCTCCGTTGCAACATGCAACCCTTCAGCTGCTCGCATCTAGTTGGGCAATGTAACATCCAATGTAACAATGTAACATCCAAGCTGCACCTATCAGCAATTCAGTTGCCTCCTGCAACACATAATCGTCACTGCAAAAATCTCGGCGGCCACTACATACACTCACAGAAAAATTCGGTTGAGACAGCCGAATTAGCCGTAACCGAATTTAGAGGTTGACACAACCTCGTTAGAGGTTGACACAACCTCGTTAGAGGTTGACACAACCTCGTTAGAGGTTGACACAACCTCGTTAGAGGTTGACACAACCTCGTTAGAGGTTGACACAACCTCATTAGAGGTTGACACAACATCATTAGAGGTTGACACAACCTCATTAGAGGTTGACAGAACCTCATTAGAGGTGGACATAACCTCATTAGAGGTAGACATAACCTCATTAGAGGTAGACACAACCTCATTAGAGGTTGAGTCAACCTCTAATGAGGTTCTGTCCACCTCTAATAAGGCTGTGCTAACCTCTAATGAGGTTGAGTCAACCTCTAATGAGGCTGTGCTAACCTCTACTACTCAACCTCATTAGAGGTTGACTCAACCTCATTAGAGGTTAGCACAGCCTTATTAGAGGTGGACAGAACCTCATTAGAGGTTGACTCAACCTCATTAGAGGTTAGCACAGCCTTATTAGAGGTGGACAGAACCGCATTAGAGGTTGGCACATCCTCATACCTCAATCTGTGGATATATTGACCACCCTATTTTATAAAATTGTTGAGACAGCCGAATTAGCCGTAACCGAATTTAGAGGTTGACACAACCTCGTTAGAGGTTGACACAACCTCGTTAGAGGTTGACACAACCTCGTTAGAGGTTGACACAACCTCGTTAGAGGTTGACACAACCTCGTTAGAGGTTGACACAACCTCATTAGAGGTTGACACAACCTCGTTAGAGGTTGACACAACCTCATTAGAGGTTGACACAACCTCATTAGAGGTTGACACAACCTCATTAGAGGTTGACAAAACCTCATTAGAGGTGGACATAACCTCATTAGAGGTAGACATAACCTCATTAGAGGTAGACATAACCTCATTAGAGGTAGACACAACCTCATTAGAGGTTGACTCAACCTCACAGCCTTATTAGAGGTGGACAGAACCGCATTAGAGGTTGGCACATCCTCATACCTCAATCTGTGGATATATTGACCACCCTATTTTATAAAATTGTTGAGACAGCCGAATTAGCCGTAACCGAATTTAGAGGTTGACACAACCTCGTTAGAGGTTGACACAACCTCGTTAGAGGTTGACACAACCTCGTTAGAGGTTGACACAACCTCGTTAGAGGTTGACACAACCTCGTTAGAGGTTGACACAACCTCGTTAGAGGTTGACACAACCTCGTTAGAGGTTGACACAACCTCATTAGAGGTTGACACAACCTCATTAGAGGTTGACACAACCTCGTTAGAGGTTGACACAACCTCGTTAGAGGTGGACATAACCTCATTAGAGGTAGACATAACCTCATTAGAGGTAGACATAACCTCATTAGAGGTAGACACAACCTCATTAGAGGTTGACTCAACCTCACAGCCTTATTAGAGGTGGACAGAACCGCATTAGAGGTTGGCACATCCTCATACCTCAATCTGTGGATATATTGACCACCCTATTTTATAAAATTGTCAATGACACAGCTAAATCTTTTCAATCGCCTCGAAATTTCCCGATTTGTCCCTTCTCTTCTTTACTTACCCACTTTTCACCAGATATTCTATATAAATTGATTTTTTTTAAATTGACCTACGTTAATTTTAAAACAATAAAATAACAAACAAACTTCTGTTTGAATTCCTTTTTACTACTGTTCCAATACGGTTTATTTTCCTGTTGCCTTTATATATATTTCGCACCAGAAATAGAAAAAACGTCACTTTTCATTTAAAGAGAGAAGATAAAGATAGAGATTGAATGATTACTTTCTCTAACGTAATAAATATACCCATGACTCCTCCTATACCTACACGCAGAGAACTAATTGTTTGAAAAGGGGTCGTAGTAACCGTAAATTCGGCTGTTACCACCAAATTGAGTTTGCCACAACCGAAATGAGGTTGCCACAACCGGATTGAGGTTGTTACGATTGAATTTAGTTAGTTGAAGCAACCTCGTTTCATAATTGATTCGGTTGTTACAACTGAATCTTCAATTATATTCGCTCAGTCAACTAAATTTTTAAAAATTTCGGTTGAAACAACCGAATTTCAAATTAATTCGGATGCAACAACCGAAATTGGTACCTAATTCGGTCGGGGTATCCGACTCTGGCAGTAACCAACCCTCAATTCGGTTATAGTAACAGAATTTGACATCAATTCGGTTGTAACTATCGAATTTGGTTCAATTCGGTCGCAATAACGATATCCAACGTTCGAATTTGGCGTCAATTCGGTTGTTGTAACCGGATTTCTCATGAATTCTGTAGGTACAACCGAATTCATTTTCAATTCGGTTACCACAACATAATTCTGTGTATTTAAAATCTGACGTTTAAAATTTTATAATCAAATATTATTTTAAAAAGGTAAGTAAAATATATTTTGTATTAAACCGTCTTATTTTGCAGATGTTATTTAAGCAGATATCAACAGCAGATATATATGCGGTAGTCTGGATACAAAACGGCTTTGGACATAGAGCAACCTATACAACACGTCAGAATTTGTGCGGTGTCCCATGATGACCGGGACTTCAATAAAGGTTGGAAGAGGCATGTAAATCAAATTTATATAGATTACCCCATTACTTATATAGATTACCCCATATATATGACTTTATTTTCTCGCTTTTTGATCCATTTATAAAAATACAAGAAAATAAATCATCACTTAATAATAAAAAAAAAACTTTAATAATTCATTTATGACAGTATGTAAATTCCATTGTAACAACCTCTAATTCGGCTGCGACAACCTCTAATTTGGCAGTGACAACCTCTATTGAGGTTGAGTCAACCTCTAATGAGGTTGAGTCAACCTCTAATAAGGTTGTGTCAACCTCTAATGAGGTTGTGTCAACCTCTATTGAGGTTGTGTCAACCTCTAATAAGGTTGTATCAACCTCCAATGAGGTTGTGTCAACCTCCAATTAGCCCTTTACGGCGCAAGAACGACAATTTTGGTGGTTTTATTGTTATTGGGTGGTAAATAGGTAGTTATTAATGGAAAAAGTAACAAAAAAAATTTAATTCAAAATTTAAATATTATTTTTTGTAAGAAGTTATATGTTGCAGAAATGCAACACTGCAGCAATAGGTCTTAATAATTGACTTTGAACTTATCTAATGTGAAAATTTTTAAACTAGTTTTTTTTGCTTATTGTAACACGAAATATTTCCGCATTTTCCGCACAGTATTTGCGTCTAACCCTTACAGTCTGAAAATTTGCATTTTTTGGGGGGAATGTGTTGAACCGGGCGTTTTTTTTTATTTTGAATAACTGGACCCGGCAAACTACGGTTTGCCTTCAAAGTTTTTGTAATGGCAAAGGGTGAACGAAATTTGTTGTTCCATTACGTTTCAAACTATAGTTATGGCTGTTATATCGGTTTCTTTCAAAGGGGGCCTGGCACCGCCCTCTTCCACCCTGGCTGTAATTCATACTGTTCCAACAACATATATACCAAATCTCATGTTCATATCTCTGACAGTTCATGAGATATAGCCATTTTAAATTTCAAGTTGTATGGGCGGTGCCACGCGCCTTTATCCAATCACAACCAAGTATAGCCAAGAAGTATCAGCAGGTCGTCAGTACCATATTGTGAAATGTTCATAACCATCGGTATATTGGTCTATTAGAAAAGTCGTCAGAGGGATTTTTTAAAAGGGGCGTTGCACCGCCCACTTTCATCCTGGCTCTATAGTCTATATCACCCGCTAGATGATTTTGAATTTTTTTTGCTTGTACTACCCTTTTCAGCCTTTATTCTCCTATATAAAAGCCATGAATTGCACAGAGTCATGTCCAACAAATGGTAAAAATCCGTAGATACCAACGTTTACTACAAAGCTTAATTTTGTAGTGATCCATACCAGAGTCTAAAAGGTCAACTCCACCCATACATATGTCGGTTATACTCGGCAACTACAAAAGGACGTTGAACAGAGATGTATTGTTTCCTTGACTTGTCCCACCTTCTGACTACAGATGTTGGGTACTTTGCGCCAAATTGGATACTAGAGTGACGATTTTGTTGTCTGTCCAAGCACCCACAGCTACGTCAATTCCATCACAGACTTGTTCCATTGAAGTACCACACGATTCTTATTTTATAACTTTATCATCTAACAGCTTGCAGTTGGGAATATGTTGTTTTCTTATAGTCCCCAATGCCAAAATCCCGCGACTGGAAAGGTGTTCAATAAGCGGGATCGAGGTGTAATAGTTATCAAAAAAATACTGTAATTTTGATTGGTTGGGATATCACGAGAAAAGCGGACTACTACATTAGATGATGCCCTAAATCAGGCTTGCCGGTTCCACATCTGTTTTCCTGGCCACTGTAGACTTCAAATTTATATCCATATCCAGATACACCACATATAATACTTTCCAGATCCTTAGTACTCAGATTGTGCAATTTACGACTCATTTTCATACTAAGAAAAAAGTATTGACATTGGATAAAAGGTGGTAAAAATTTACATCGCAACACGCAATGTTGCATATATGCAACAAACAAAGATCGGTACAAAACATAAACGAAGTTGGTTTTACAAAAAAAAATATAATTGATTTCTGAAATATATTCTTTTACTCTTCATTCACACAAAATTTCAATAGCCAAATATAAGTATTTCTTCAATAAAAACTTTCTCGAAAATTAACTCAAAGAGTGCCAAACAGAATTGTGCACGTGTGAATCTCGAATGAAATAAATATAAAAGTATTGCCATATAGTAATCTCATTGGCTAATAAACCGTTAGAATGCATTGTTGCCAATCTACAACATAGATCTAAATCTGACTATTGCCATATGCTATAATTTTACACTTGTTTTAAGGGTATGTTGCAGAAATACAACACAGCGCCGTAAAGGGTTAGGTTGTGTCAACCTCCAATTAGGTTGTGTCAACCTCAAATTAGGTTGTGTCAACCTCTAATGATGTTGTGTCAACCTCTAATTCGGTTGTGACAACCTCTGAATTCGGTTACGGCTAATTCGACTGTCTCAACTGAATTTTTCTGTGAGTGTACTACCGAGAAAAAATAGATTGCCTTTATAATTATTTCACTGGGTGTATAACCATTTTGCTTTACTTTTATTGGCAATTCACAAGAAATATTCATGAATGCGGCCGTCCATTCACTGCAGGAAAGTCTTATATTTTCTGCAAAATGAAGAATAGAAAAACGCACCTACTCGCTAGTTGTGAAAGCCCAAAAAGAAAACAGAACGCCTCAACCGAGCAAAAAAAAAGGGGAGCTCGGGTGCAGCTCGCGTGTCGCATGAGATACATAAAAATACACTATGTATCTTCTGGTACACATTTTGTTTGTTTAGGCACACTTTAGGTGAGTGCGAGTAGTGAGTTGTTGCACAACAAACGCGCACTCTGTCCGGAAAGAATGTACTTTATAGGTCTTAACCCAATCACGAGTTGTTTTACTGTGAAAAATACTCCCGAGCGCATACGTTCCTTACAACTACCGACTCATGAGACGGAAAATACCGAAAATATACGACTGGAATCTCGTGAGATGTATTTTGAGCAGTGAGAGGAAGGATCAGGTTGACGAATCCCTGCGTACACTTGGTATTGCCAACTGGAGAGATAAGGCAAAAGATCGAACTGGTTGGCGAAATATGTTATCTTCGTTTTGTAAGGTCCCTGACCCCTCGGGGTTGTTGCGTGACCGGATAAGTAAGTAAGTAATAGAGGGATTATCGATTCTACGCACGCTAATGTGCGTTTGCGATGCCTTCTGCAATCAGGTTTATGTAAAATTAAGTTCGGATCCTTTTTGGTTGTAATGATAATTGGTGCACATATATTACAGGACAATACAATTTTTCGCATATTTCGTTCTCTAACATTCGACGCTATTCGTGGACAATCAGGTGTCAAAGTTTAACTTATATGCAATGTTTAAAGTACTGTAATTTTCGAACGCGTAAAAGTATTTTATAAATAATGAATTTTGTGTCATCTGGACGAGTAAATCCTCTTCCTTAAAACAACGTATTAAAATGAAGGTGATCACGTGACATTGGAAAGAAGTGGTAAAATTAAAAAATACTATTTAAAATGTAACAGTAAAACATAACAAAAGACCTCATTTTTTAATTTTTATTATTAAAAGATATTAATGGCCAGTTCACAATTGAAAATTCTCCATTTAAATGTACTTTAAATGCCCCATGCTTGTTATTTAAATGTAATTTAATATGAACACTTTCTGGGAGCTTTTAAATTGAGCTTTTAAATGACGAGTGTGAAACTCGCCCTTAGAGTTTTCAAATATCTAAACGAGTCAAATATTGGAACAAAACATAGAAAATATTCATTTTCAATATGATCAAAGCGGTATGATGTTTTATGGTCAATAATTTGTCGTTGGTGGTGCAATGGTTAGTGTGTGCGGCTATGGTATATGAGAACGTGCGTTTCTTTCGACGACGGCCATCTCGCTTAGTGATAGCGACACTATCGAGTACTTAGTCATAAAAAAACTTCTAAAAATACCGTTCGGAACAGTTTTACATGTAGGTCTCAATCAGTAAGTGTAAAAAGTAGAAAGTAGAGTGTACAAGTAGAGACTGATTGTAAGAAGCTCTCCTCAATCTCTTCATGGGATGTTATGGGACACCATTTTTTTATAATTTGTTATAAACGAATAATACTTTAGCAAAAAAAAAAAAACAACACACTTTTTTAATACAGTTTTTTACATTTGTTGCATACAATATCTATGTTACGCCTTCAAATCAAAACTTTTTACAACAACTAATCGTACTCTTGCCACTGCCATAAACACTGGCGTCTAAATAAATTATAGCAGATTTGTACCCCACTGTTGTTATCAATATAAAATAAAATAAATATCTTACCACAAATATCATTTATATAAAACACTAACTGAATCAACTCTAAATGCAGTTGAAAATGTATTTGTTTATTTTTATACCATTTCTAAGGTTAACCTGTTGTATAAACACTGTTTACTTTCAAACTGATTTCGAAATGATTTCCCAACAATTATGGGGAAAGAATTTTTACGAAATAGTTTTCTATACCCTACAGTTGATAGAGGAGAAAGTACAATACATTGGTGTCCAGTTAAAAACACGCATGCCCATTTGTTTTAATTAACGCCCATTTCGAGTTGCGAGGTTGACGTTTTCCATTTGGTCAATCAAAATTGCTTTAAAAATTTATTATCTGGGTGTTTTTTATTGAGATTATATACTTTGAGTATATTTAAGGCGATTTCTAGTCGGTTTGAATATTATTTCTATATGACTTGAGTACCATCATAAAATCGAACAAAAGAAATATGTATAAACAGGAACAAGTGAGAAAGAAAGAATGCATTGAACTATTTTCTTTGTATAAAATAATAAAGCAATAAATATAATAAAGAAATTTATTTAGAAAGAAAGGTGATTGATATATGTACTTACAAAATACTTACAATACAAAACAATATAAATTTTTAAATATATAAAGAGAGTAAGAATTTCATTTAAAAAAATTTTATTTATATATATTGATGGATCTATGAATTTTATCGCAATTTTTTTTCAAAATTAAAAAAATTTAAATGTAAAAACGTAATAAAAGTTTCTAACGTCTCCGAGTAGAGTGTCAGGGGATTTCAATGAAACAGCTGATCGACTTCCTGTTTGCAAATTTGATAGAGGATAAAAAGCGAAAGAGAATGAGCGACAGTCGAATTGAAAAAACTGATTCTAAATTTGATTTTATTTGCATTTACGACTTTTAAAATAACTTTATATGCAATAAATTAGTTTTGATTTGAAGAACACCAAAATTTTCATTTAATTTTATTTGTATTATGTACTTCCAAATTCTGGGATAAAAAACTATAAAAACCAGCGGGTTCGATATGATAGCATTTAAAAGAGCATGCGCGATAGGCTAATTGAAAAAACTGACTTTAAATTTGATTTTATCGGCCCTTATGACTTTTAAAATAATTTGTTATGCTATAAATTAGCTTTGATTTGAAGAACACAACAATTTTCTTTCATTTTTATTTGATTACGGCCAAATTCTGGCAGAAAAAAAACTGGCATAAACCATTGTATCAAAATTGTCGTTAGGCCAGTGACTTTCGATGAAAATTTGGTGGAACTGAAACACTCGTGTCTTCTCTTTAGTATTTCTCTATGATAAAAACTGTCGTTAGCCCAGTGACTTTCGACCACCGAGTAATATTAATTAGAGTTTGCAACAGCTGTTTTATGTACTAGCAAGAAGACTTGCAAAACATATAGAGAATGAGAGGAATCTTTAATTTTAACAATTGGGATCTACACAAATAATTTTACTCTAACACTTCAGTACATTTTGGTTTTTTTGATGTGTTAACATCTATACGCGCGCCTCTAGGGCAGTAAACTATAAATTTAATACATACGCAAGTGTTAGGTTTGTAAGAGTAAATCATCGTTTGTTTGTTCGTTGCTTGGCAGTCGGTATTGAAAGTGATTATTGGGCGATTTTCATATAATTTTCCCACGCGATTTTCTCCGGAAATTCATAGCCGATTTTATTAATTTTTGGATTAAAAAGCTAGTGCGGGTTTCGACGAAGAGTTTAGGCCAAAAATTAAGGCGATCCGATATCGGCGAGCCGAGATTTAAGTGTTTTAATTTGGAGTAATATTAAAAAAAGTGTTTTGTTGATCTTCGGTTTTGTCTTATCATCGTTTGTTTGTTCGTTGCTTGGCAGTCTGTATTGAAAGTGATTATTGGACGATTTTCATATAATTTTCCCACGCCATTTTCTCCGGAAATTCATAGCCGATTTTATTAATTTTTGGATTAAAAATCTAGTGCGGGTTTCGACGAAGAGTTTAGGCCAAAAATTAAGGCGATCTGATATCGGCGAGACGAGATTGAAGTGTTTTAATTTGGAGTATTAATTTGGAGTAATATTAAAAAAGTATTTTATGTTTATCTTCGGTTATATCGTACGAATATAACAATGTATGTATGTATGTACAAGTGTCTGTTGCTTTGCATTCTTTGACTTTTGTGGGAATAAAACAAAAAGTATTGAGCAAGAAAATAATGACACATGTGCTTGCACTGGGTCTTTAAATAATTTTAAGTATTAATATTATTTAACTGTAACGTCATCATATGATTGAACGCTGTTTTTTATTTTCCAATGTAACAATTACGAATGTGTTCATAGAAATCGAACAGGTACCGTGTAGCAAAAAGGTGTTAACACATCGCCCGTGAGTTCGAACACTCATTGGATTTTTTACTCCCAGTTGATGTGTTTTGTACTTTTGGCTTGACACGCGGCATCAAATGTATGAAAATCGTACAACGCAAACCAGTCACCTATCACCGTTTCTTCTTTGAAAGCATTTTCTCTACAAGTTCTCCAAGTACTAACTTTATCAGCTGTCTCATCGGTACCCCTTGATAAAAACTATCGTTAGCCCAGCGACTTTCGACGAGAATTTGGTGAAACTGAAACACTTATGGCTTCTCTTTAGAATTTTTGTATGATCGAAACTGTCATTAGCAGTGTTGCCAGAGACCGACTAACAAATTATGTCCAATGTCCTCAAAACTTGTGCCGTTTGCGAAACCATTATGCTAAAATTTACATATTATTATTTTTGTAATTCTGTGCCCAGGATACACAAATTCGCTCCAAGAAATGGGTGCGTATCTGCAGTTCAAAATTTAATTAGCTGTTATACCTAATCTGACCAACCAACTGGTTGCGACCATAAAGGTGGACACCACCATACGAAAAACAACTGATTTTTTAGGTTTAGGTTTTAAATAAAAATTTAGTTAAAATAAAACTAAATATATACATAAAAGCGATTTATTTTGTACATATTCATTTTGTTAATATAGATTCAAATTAGGGATGTAATGGGAAACCATTTATTTTTAATGCATAAGAAACAGTGTGCGCTATTTTTCGATGCCGTCTTTTTAGTCATCTTGGCGTGATGCAGGGGCTTAAGAGTACTTATAGTGGCCATGCTGGAGGAAGCACTTCTTGTCCTGCACGGAACTCCCATAGGGCCACCCATGCCAGAAGGGCACTAGTACACGAACTAAGAACTACCCTTCCCAGGCTGGTAGCGTCTGTCTATTCTTTAATAGGACGGCTACAAGTCAAAATCCACAAGCGTTTGTCATTCATTAGTCCGCTCCGTGGTCTGCGTCTGTCCTATAATAGACTGCAGTTCTTTCTGGTCCTTGTAGGTCACGTCTCTACCTGGCTATGCACTTTTAAGATCAAGGTGAACGAGTTGTGCCGAGGATCTGAATTGCAAGCAAGTGTTTTAAACAAACAGGTCGGTAGCTTCTCCCCTCCGACTCCAAGGCACAGTGCGGTTGTAGTTCAGTTGCCTAGTGTACGCAAGCCGTTACTGCGCATGATGGTTCAACTCCTTAAGATTGCCATGAATGAAGCCAATGGCACTGCGCACGAGCGTGAGGATTTGGGCTAAGCAAAATACGCCAAAATTGTTGAGGAGTACGACGAAAAGAAGGCCTCTCTGTAAAGTGATAGCAACAGACCCTCAACCTCAAACCGGGAACGTTCTCGGGTGGAGGACAAGGTGCCGTCAAAAACGACTACAACGGCAAAATGACCGTTCAACGAGGTAGTAAAGGACAACTTGATGGTTGCCCTGGAGTCTAAACCACGTAAATGCATGGACGAGTTCTCGAAGAATTTCCTGAAGAAGTCTATAACTTCAGTGAGCGACGCCTGGGATGATAGCAGCCTGAAGCTGATTCCGGGACAGGAAATTCCTCTGAGGCCTTGTACACGGATTTGATTACCCAAAATGAAGGGTGACGATCCTCAGCTCCTGGAGTGCCTACAGGTCATGAACCCGACTGTCCCGATGGACGACTGGACCGTCAGCCGAAAGAGCCACCCAACAACATGAGTTTAGTCCTTGCTATTACTGAAGCGGGCGCCGCCACTTTGAAAGAAGCAGGAGGAAGCCTTGGCATGAAGGTAAAAAAAGGCCAAAGGTAAAATATTAGACGCCAAATAACTCACCTGGCCACGATAACGAAGAAGACGAAGATGACGTCGAAGACGCGTACAAGCTGCTTGACCAAACGCAGGCTGTATGTTGCAGATTAATCTGAATCACACCTGTATCGCCTCAGATAACCTGCGAATGCTTCTAGTTGAGGAGGATCTAAACCTATGCATCATACAGGAACAATATGTACAAGACAATGTGGTGAGAGGACTCCATGGTAATGGTTACAAAACACACTATATAAAGGACAATGGTAAACCAAGATCATGTCTAATTGCAAACAACAATTTAAACATTTTTCTCTGACCTCAGCTTAGCACAGCAGATTTCACCGTTGTTAAATTATAGCTGGCAGAAGGGAAGAGCATATACTTTGAATCCTGCTACATGCCTTCTTGGATATAGATGGTGCATTCAATAATGTGAGTTAAGCGGCTATAGAAGAATCACTTGGAGATCTAGGCGTGGAAATATTCGTCAAGAGTTGGATAGTGACATTACTACAGAGCAGAATTATCAACGCCTCTATGGGCAACAGCGAACCGAGTGAATATAGGAACTCCTCAGGGTGGAATCATCTCTCCCCTACTTTGGTTACTCGTGATCAACAAAATACTACTAAAACTGGACAATATTAGGATCAAACCCGTGGCGTATACGGATGACGTGGTAATAATGGTGTCTGGTTTGTTTCCATCCGTGTTGAGCGAAATCATGAATGGGGCCTTGAAATCACTTAACGACTGGGCCACTGGGAGTGGCATTGGAGTGAATTCAGGGAAAACTGAGGTCGTGCTTTTTACCGCGAAGACCAAGATACCAAAGTTTAATCCTCCTCGGCTAAGTGGAATAGAGATTCCACTATCAACTCACGCCAAGTACTTGGGTGTGATACTAGACCTTAAACTATCCTGGAAGCGTAACATAGAGCACCACGCACAGAAAGCAACCGTTGCGTACTACGCTTGTCGGAAACTGTTCGGAAGCCGATGGGGTCTCCGACCGAAAATGATCCTATGGATGTACACTAGTATAATCAAACCTATACTCTCCTACAGAGCAATGGTATGGTGACCTGTCGCGGGAAAGACGTCCACCAAGAAACTGTTGTATAGAGTACAAAGATCAGCTTGCATCGGCAAAACAGGGGCAATGAGGTCGTATCCAGCTGAAGCCCTTAATGCAATGCTTCATATTATACCAATCGACTTTCACATCACAGCTAGTGCGGCCTGGAGTGCCACCCGACTAAACGCTCTTGGACTCTGGCAGAGCAACGCATATGGACATGCGATAATCCCAAGATAACTCAATTTAACCACCGATTAATGCATCGCCTCATTGACGTTCGATAACATATTCGATGTCAGGTTTCCCAGAAGAATAGAGCGTGATAAAGAGGATCCACTGCCAGGTTTTGACACCAAAGTATTTACAAACGGATCCAAAATAGAATGTGGAACCTCTCCGAAGAGGCAAGCCTCAATTTATCATTCGAACTCCCGGACAAGTGCAGTGTTTTCCAAGCGGAGGTACTGGCCATCCAGGAAGCCTGCGCCGAACTTATACTTCAAGGGAGGACAGAGCAGATTGGAATATTTGTAGTTAGCCAAGCGGCTCTCCTATCACTTAAATCTTACAACACGGCATCTAAGCTCGTTAGTGAATGTAGAGAAAAACTTGTCGAGCTATGTCGGCTGACCAATGTGGTTCTTACTTGGATACCAGGCCACAAGGGTCTCCTAGGGAACGAAAGGGCTGACGAACTACCCGGGGCAGGATCCTCTTCCCCCGTACTCCATATGGCGTCAGCCGCAACGCCTATAGGGCCTGTTAAAAGAGGTATTTCCTGCATTACCTTGAACCAGCAAAGGCCAGATGGGATACGACAGAAACGTGCCGCATATCCAGAAACACATGACCAGAATATAACATTCACCGGACTAACTCCCTCATTAGCCATAATCGGGGGAACATATCAAGGCTTATTGCCGTGCTGACCGGGCACTGGCCAATCGATAATCGCGATAGACGACTGAAGCATCCACATAATGGCCACTGCCGTGCCTGCGAAGACGCAGAAGAGGAGGAGACGGTGGAACATCTCCTTTGCAGTTGTCCGGCTCCAATGAATAGACGCCTAAAGACTATAGGTCGTCCCTTGCTGCACAACCTCACTGAGATACACGAGATAGATCTAGGGAATCTAATGGGGTAGATATACACACTGTACATTAAACTGTCCGGAGTGATGTGGAATGCAAAAATAGTATCTTTAGCAACCACGTAAACCAACCATCCAACAAGGTGTATAGGAACATTAACATGTGGAATTATACAAGATACTAATTAATATGCTGTAAAAATAGATTTTTCAATAAGTCAAGAAGATAAACACAATTATTAATTAATTAATTCTTTTCGTTTCGAATTAATAATTGGGTTTATCTTCCTGACGATGCTACCCAAAGGGTAACGAAATATCGAAGTATAAAATTAATTAAAAATACGACCAAATGCTCGAACAAGTTAATTTTTGAATAGATTTTTCAGAAAAATTGAGTTGAGAAAATGTCAGTACGAAAAATTGTGACGTTTGCAAAACAATTGTGCTAAAAAATTACACTAAAATTAAAAAAAATTTAACAATTTTCGGGAAATTGTGCTAAACAGAACTTGGCATAATTTTTCAAAAAACAGGTGCCAAAACCAAAAAAAAAATTGTGCCTAAACGGCACAAATTATGCCAACATGGTAACATTTTCCTAATTGGTTATGAGAAGGTCTTCTATACTGTTGTTTAAAGAAGACAGGAATGAGTATGGTATTTATATTAATACCGCCTTATTCATAAAAAGTTGTGAGAGGTTTGAGAGACGTTTTTTATATGATAAACTGTCTCTCAAATCTCTCACAACTTTTTATGAAGAAGGCCGTTAATATTTAACCCTAGCACTGGCACCAATTGTTTTCTTCGAATCTTGGCACTATTTACATTTGTAAATATATTTATTTTCATACATTTTTCATGGATATATTTGCCGATCGTTGTTTTTTTGTCTTCTAACATGCAGTGACTTGCTGTTTGTTTGTTCTCTGTGGTTGAAACTACCGTTATATATGTGTTTACTAATTTATTTCTGCGGTTTGTTGTTCAGTTCTATGCAGTCCGTCGTGGTGTAAACTGATGTGCATTTTTGAAGAAGTGTATAGTAATAATGGCAAGTAACAGTGACAAATTTAAAGTTTTGAGTGTTTCATCAGTGGCCCGGTAAGAAAATTAAAAAACACAGAGCTTTATTTTCTTTTATTTCCATGTTTTAAATATTGAAGGCTTTCCTATGATATGCAAGTACGGTATTTTGAAAACCTTGTTGAAAACATAGATTCAGATGAAGAAGAAATAACAACAGGCGCTACTTCGAGCAATATAAGCGATGGCGGTGATATGTCAGTGTTATTTCAAAACCCTGATGAAAATGCCTCTGATATCGATACAGCGGAATATCCCGTGGAAATGGGACACGGAGGCGACTCAGAAAATGAATTCGAATTGGAAGATGAGATCGAAGAAGAAACAGATGTGCCAGAGTACCATGAAGATAACTTTTTCCTTGCCAAAGATGGAACAAAATGGAGCAAAACACCGCCTGGGCTGCAACGTATGCGACAGCAGAACATATTTCGTGAAAACCGTTTTATTGGGCCCAATCCGAATACAAAAAACATGAATATTATTGATACATTTTCCAATATCATGCATCCGACAATTCGATCAATTATTTGCCGAAATACTAATAGGAAAGGCAAATCAGAATACGAAAAGCTGGAGAGTGGTCGATGTGTGGATAGAAACACCAGGTAGGTAAAAGTAGTATTTTTGTTGGCCCTTGGTTCTAAGATCACCTTTTCAAATATATTCAGAAAATATGTTTGGGAGGATATTACTGATGAAGAACTCTGTGCATATTTTGGCATACTACTAGAAATGGGTAGTCATAATTCTAACAGTGAGATACTTGAATCAGTCTGGCAAAAAATTCATTTCCGTTGTACCGTGCAACTATGTCCCAAAAACGCTTCACAAATATTTCGAGATATATTCGTTTTGATCAGCAAGCTACAAGAGAGGAAAGATCCGCAACTGACAAAGCAGCTCCAATATCAGAAATTTTTGAAATGTTGAATGCAAACTTGCGTCAGTACTACAGACCACGTGAAAATATAACTGTCGATGAACAGCTTTTTCCTTTTAGAGGACGTACCAAGTTTACGCAGTATATTCCTTCAAAACCTGCAAAATATGGTATAAAGGTGTGGTGGGTATGCGATGCAAAATCGTACTATCCACTAACTGGGCAAATATATACTGGCAAATCAGGGAACGAAAGAGAGACAAATCAAGGAGAACGAGTAGTGAAAGACTTGGTTGAACAATATAAAAACACCGGTCGAAATGTTACGTGCGATAATTTCTTCACAAGCCTTTCATTGGCAGATTCACTCTCAAAATGGCGATTATCTATGATTGGCACAATGAAAAAGAATAAAGCATGTTTGCCCTCAGAGTTCAAATCCTCACCGCAACGAACAGAGCATTCAACAATATTCGGATATGGGGAAAACAGAACAATTTGTTCATATGTACCCAAAAAAAAACAAGGCGGTTGTTTTGCTCTCCACAATGCCATGCGACGACACAATTTCAGATATAAAACAAAAACCGAATATAATATTGTTTTATAATAATACAAAAGGAGGAGTTGATGTAATGGATCATATGTTAACACAATACACCACGAAACGCAAAACAAATCGTTGGCCGCTTGCTTTTTTTTATAACATGCTCGACATATCTGCTCTTGCTGCCTATATAATATATTCGGAAAATAGTCCGTCACATTTTACATCAAGAAAAGGTAATTATATTCTAATATTTACTGCAGGGAAAGTCTTGGATTATATATATATGTACATATACATATTATTATACCATTTTTTTTACCACAATAGGTGGACGCCGATTGTTTCTGCAACTATTGGCGGAGCAATTGTGTATGCCAACCATATTGAAGAGAGCAAAAGTTCCACGAGTTGTCTCATATTTCCCAACAAGAAACGCAATCGAATGCATACTGGGTAAACCAATTCAATCCTTGGGTAGTTCCGCAAGTCAGGATTTTGTTCCGGATGAAGATGATCGTGGACATTCAAAAATTAAAGGTGCTTGCTACTTGTGCTATCATGAAGAAACCAAGAGAAAACGCTCAACTCGAAAAACATGTGTTCAGTGGAAAAACCAGTTTGTATTGAGCATAGCAAAACACAAACCAAATGTAAAGATTGTTATAAAGACTGATCCTATAACTTTTCATTCTAATTCGTATTTTCAAATAAATGATATAACAAAATAAAATGAATTATTCCAAAATAAACCCAAAAATTTAATTTATTTACAAATGTAAATAGTGTCAGCTAATGAAGAAAAAATGAAAATTATTAAAAAAATAACAGAAATAATTAATTTTTTTTTAAACGCTATAATTTTCAGAAAGTGCATAAACAATTAGCCACTGAGTCCAAACTACATTCCAATTGAGCTAAAAATGTAAAATCTGTAGCGATTTTAAAATTGGCATATTTACATATGTAAATAGTACCAGAGCTCCTTCCCGGTACGGGCGTCTAAAACTTTTGAGAACCGCTAGACCGATTGACACCAAACTTGGGCAAAAATTTTAGTTTAGTCGGCAGGAAGGTGTCTCTGTCTCTTAAGCTTAGTCTGTGGGAGGAGGGGCAAAGTGTTTTTGGACCTAGAAGGTTGAAAATTACTATCCCTTTATATATATAATTCTACTGCACGTGTGTTTGTGACTGAACTCCTCCTAAACTTCTGGACCGATTTGAATAAATTTTTTTGTATGCGTTTGGGTGGCTCCCTGGGTGGTTTAGATTTACTATTTGGTCCAATTGAACAAAGGGGCGTGGTACCTCCCATACAAATCACTTGAAATATTATGCAGGACAACGTCTGCCGGGTCAGCTAGTATACAATATATTACTGACATTGGGTAAGGTCAATTAAAGGTAGTTTGTAGAATTTAGTTTTGAGGGCGGAGGGGGCGTGTCAAAATGTGTTGTTTTAGCTCTAGAAGACTGAAAATTGGTTCATACGGGTTGTCCAAATACAAGTATATTTTTAAAAATTAAATATTAGACATAATATTAGAAATAAGCGTGGCTTCGATCCCTGCTCTGACCACCTTAAATTTCTTCCGACGGCGGCCACCTCGCTTAGTGACGGCGACACTACCGAGTATATAGCCATGAAAACGCTTCTCAAAATTCCATTCGGAAACTGTAGGTCCCAATCAGTGAGTATAAAACTAGAACGCGCACAGCTCACTGGTTTGTGAGAAGCTCTCCCTAATCCCTTCTTGGGATGTAACGGGAAACCATTTATTATTTTTTTTTTATTAGAAATAACAAATATTCCCATTATATATGAAACAGATTTATTGTCTGTACTTGCCGCGGTTGGCTTCACGTCCAATTTTCCAAGCCTTTGTTGACGGTTTCTGGTTCAACTATACCATACAATTATTAATAATGCCAACTGAACATTTAACAATAAGTGATAATATATTCACCAGTTACTGAAATAACCGGGTTTTTTCTCGGTAGGAGGAAAAATAATTTGGTCCAATTTCGGTTATTTTCCTGGTCAATTTAGCAGTTTGTTTTTTTAATATGTTTATAATTTTATTGGTAATACACACATGAATACATATGCAAACACAACTGTAATTACTAAATGTGTAATTATTCGTTCACTAAAAGTCTACGTTGGACTAATACTAAGCAGGGCTACATATAATTCGTCCAGTCTTAAATCGCAGTCATTGAGCAATGAATAACTTATTAAACAAAAATCGCATTTTCCCAGAACACCGCGTGAAGGGATAGGGGGAAGTGCTTGTCAGTCACTGAGCTGTGCCCTTTCTATTTTTAGTCTTACTGATTGTATAAAATCCATTTTACTCCGATTGGAATGATAATTAATGTGTGTTTACAGTGCATAAATTGTTCGTTGCCAAAAACAATGTAACTTGACAAATACACCAAAAAAAAACAGTCCTTTTTTTACCTCGGTAAGAAAATTCGATTTTATCTAAAACCCGTGCCGGTAATTGCCCAGGATAGTTTTTGACCATTCTGTTTCAATCTAATGTTAACCCATTAAGAGAACCCCCCATTGAAATGTACAAGAAAATTGCAGGTACAAAATTTAATGATGTATATATATACATATATACATCTTTTATAACATTAATAAGGTTATCAATACCATAATTTAAACACTTGTTGTTGTCGTCGAAATTCAATAAATTAATTTTATCGTCATCATGTCAAGTACAGGCACTACAAATGTATTTCGATTCATTTTCACATAACAACTTATCATTGTATTATTCACGTGAACGCCTCGTGCGATTACATTTTGATTGTCATAACAAAAATATTCATAAAATAGGCTATTATAATGTTATTGATAAAGTAAAGTAGTGACCGAATTAACTAATACTGTAACTCGGAAGAGTTGGACAATGTAACAGGTACTTATGGCTACTTTTTTTTACTTTAATACTTTAATATCCAACGTTGAATGCAAAAATACTTTTAAGGTCAAGGTGGTTGCAAGCAGACTAGTTAGTGTTTAAATAAACTGATCCCTAACAGCTCCCTTCGACGCCAGGGCACGGGTCGGTAATAACGTGTTGCCACATCCAGCTCACGCCGTCACTGGGTTGGACTGTATTACTTTTTACTAGCATATGTACATCCATAGAACTAATTGGTTGAGAAGAGGTTGTAGCAACCGCAAATTCGGCTGTAACTCTGAATTGAGGTTGCCATAACCGTATTGAGGTTGTCACGGCCGAATTTAGTCCTCATAGCTGAAATTCGATAGAAGCAACCTCGTGTTTCATAATTGATTCGGTTGTGACAACTGAATCTTGAATTATATTCGTTCGGTAAACCGAATTTTCTAAAGTTTCGGTTGGAACAACAGAATTTGGAAATAATTCAATTACAGCAACCGATATTGGTACCAAATTGATGCAAAATAACCGAATGTTGCATCAATTCAGATGCAACAACTAAATTAGGCATCAATTCTGTTGTCACTACCGAATTTGGTATCAATTCGGCCGTTATAACCGTTTGCAACGACCGAATACGGCGTCAATTCGGTTTCTGTAACCGAATATCTCATGAATTCTGTAGGTACAACCGAATTTCATTTCCAATTCGGTTACCACAACAAAATTCCATGTATTTAAAACTTGACGTTTAAAATTCTAAAAACAAATATATTCCTACTGTACTCGCTTGAGTACAGAAAAATTACCGATTTGGTAACACTGTATACTCCATATGTTGCACCCATGGTACAATAATATCTTCATGGTAATAGCAGCGCGTGTTGTTGTTGTTGTAGGCATTTTGTTTTTGTTCTATTCGCTTCAGCTGTCAAACTCTACACAAATACATACCAACAACACAAGAATGCAAAAGAGTACAAAAACAAAATACATGTGAGTGTGACAGCCGAAGCGAAGAACCTTATGAAAAAAATTAAAACACCTGTTCTACGACTTTACCATGAACATATTATTGTACCATGGTTGCACCTTTTTCTACAATTATCGTACTGTTTGTTTACATCAGAGTCTTAAGAAGTGTTGCATCCCAATAACAATGCAAATAAAGTGTAACGGTAAATTTTTGGACTACCTTTTGTGCACCATGTTTTGCAATGCCCCTTTTTTTCGCTACTCTTTTTTTGGTCGTCATCATATCGATATCATTTTTATTTGAGTGAAAGAAAAGTTTTGTTAAATAAGCAGTAAACACATCTAATTCAACGATAAAAATATAGACTCATATAAAAAAAGTTAGCCAAGTCTGTTTTGGTAAGCATAAAATTAAGTGTACTCGCTTGAGTACAATGGGAAAATTGATGTACAATATTTCTAAATAGATTCGAGAGTATGGATGTGAACATGTTATACGGGAAAAGGTTTGAAAACCTTGCTGATGCTACAGATTTTGTAAGCGGGGAAGATATGAATAATTTTAACTTCGCTATTATTCTTCCAAGTCCATACTGTAACACAGACGAAGATATACATGAAGGAAATTTATTGCGCGATGACGTAGTAAATGATGTACCAGGCCAATTGGAATTTTTTTTCAGTTGTGATAACGAAGAAAATATACCTCTTGCAGTATTAAAAAAACTTTGTTAGCACCACCTTCTATCAAGTGGAGAAGAAGACCAACGAATATGGAAATGCTAGCGACAAACGATTATGAAACTGCTCAATTTGAAATGAGCTCTGCTTTGCAATCCAAAACCGCTGTCGAAGTTTTTGAGACATTGTTTGATGACCAGGTAGTTGAGTTGATAGTAGGACAATCAAAGTTGTATGCTATGCAGAAAAACTAACACGATTTCCATTTCAATAAAGAAGATTTAAAAGTATTTATAGGAATTTTGCTGTACAGTGGATACCACTCAATGCCAAGGGAAAACATGTACTGGCAGCTGGATGAAGATACTCAAACTTAATACATTTCCAACAACATGTCACGCAATCGATTTCACGAAATAAGACGCTGCTTGCATCTTGTTGATAACGCCAATTTGGACTTAACTGATAAAATGGCTAAAGTAAGACCACTATCAAATATGCTATGCAAAACGTTTTGTCAGTTTGGATACATGCACCAGAAGCTTTCTATAGATGAGTCTATGGTGAAATATTTTGGAAGTCATTCATCCAAACAGTTTATTAGAGGAAAACCAGTTCGATTTGGTTTCAAAAATTGGATGCTTACAAGCAGTTGTGGTTATTTGTATAGCTTTGAAACTTATTGCGGCGCTAAAGGAGAAAATAATAAAAATCAGAAATTGGCATTAGGATCAAAAGTCGATCTAGATCTCGTGAGCAATATTCATCACCCATCAGATCATATTTTGTTTTTCGATAACTTCTTTACTTCGTACGATCTTTTGAGTAGTCTGAAGCAAAAAGGATTTCGAGCAACTGGAACTGTACGGGACAATAAAACAAAACGTTGTCTTCTAAAATTGAGCAAATTGATACAAAAGGAACAACGTGGGAATTTTGACTTTAAGTATGTTTCTGAGTATTTGAATATGTGTATGTCCATAAGAACCTTTTTTCATATTTATAGGTATGCGGATTCTGGAATGTCAAAAATGGAATGATAACAGAGTAGTAACAGCTGGGACAAATTTCGATGAAATAGAACCTTTACAGTCCGTAAAGCGTTGGTCAAGATCTGAGAAAAGTAAGGTGAATACAGCACAACCGCATCTAATAGCAGAATACAATACAGGAATGGGAGGTGTTGATCTGCACGACCAAGCAATAAGTAATTATAATATAAAATTCCGAGGAAAGAAATGGTGGTGGCCTCTGTTTATATCCATGGTGAATTCGTGTGTTGTAAATGCTTGGAAACTGTATAAAAGCGCAAACAAGAGCGAAATTGATTTGTTAGGGTTTCAACGTGAAATTTTGCGATTCTATCTGCGAAATTATAATGTTTGATCTTTACAACCAAATAGGTCAACAACTTCGTCTATAGCATCATCTTCCGGAAATCACTTCCCAAAACGTATAGACAAACAATTAAGATGCAAAATTTGCCACAGCAGAATCCGTTGTATTTGTGAATTATGTAATGTCACACTTTGCGTGGAAAAAGAGTGCTTCAAAAAGTTTCATGTCGAATCACGTTGATGTGCTCAAATCATTTTTCAGAAGCTTTTTTTTTTGTAATCATTTAAAATAAAAATAAAATAAAGAATTTAAATCGTTACTGTCTTTTACTTATTGTACACAATACAGTACAACATTTTAGGTGAAGTTTATACTGGATATTCCCATAAACTTTTAAATATATTTTTCAGAATTTTTTATTAATTTTGTTCTTAATTAAATATATTAGAGCCTAAATCAATAAAAACACTTACATATTTTCTTAAATAAAATGTCTTGGGAATTAATGGGTTAAGAAAGGTAAGAAAAGTATTGTAATTATTGTTTTTGGATTAAATCGTCTTATTTTGCAGAAAATGTCCCAGCACATATTAAAAGAATTGAAACGGATTAGGACCTAAATCAACAGATACAATACGCCAGAATTGGTGCGGTGACCCACGATGGCCTGGACTTCAAAAAAAGTCGGTAGTGACATGTAAATCAAATGTGTTACCCTAAAGATTACCCTATATAAATGACTTTATTTTCTCGCTTTCTAATTTTTTTTTATAAGAATACAGGAAAATAAATGCTTAAAAATAAGAAAACTTTCAAAATTCATTTGTGACACTATCTAAGGTTTTCACAACCTCTAATGAAGTTGTGTCAACCTCTAACGAGGTTGTGCAACCTATAATGAGGTTGTATCAACCCCAAATGAGGTTATGTCAACTTCATTTGAGGTTCTGTCAACCTCTAATGAGGTCGTGTCCAATCCAGTTCTCTTGGCAAACTTCCCGCTTTTGTTCTCTTGACAAACTTCCCGCTTTGAGATAGATCCTATAAGAATCCAAGGAAACAGAGTAGCATGGGAGCAAATCCGTCCCTTAGGATTGCAATTGTCGATAGGGTTTATCCTTATGGTAAGATTAGCTTCTGTGGTGTGGCCTGGCTGAAGCCAGTCAAAATCGTCGATTGCGTCAATATGGAGTCTGTGGACTTCCTTCGGAACACCAATCACCGGTATTGGCGAAGATTGGCCAGGTTCGAGACTGGAGACTATTTCTACTTGGCAAACAGAATCCGGGACACAATACCCATGTCTGGGAGGTATTGTCCACTGGTTCTTCTGCCGACACGGATACCCAAAGCGCCGATTTTAGGATAGCCCTTGACTCGGGGTCGCTCGAGAGAATTAAAGCTCGTGAGAAAAGATGTTTTGTGGTCTTGGAACCATCAGGTTCGGCCACTCCAAATTCCAGTACTGAGATAAACGTAGATCAATCAATCTCACAAACCATGAGATAGGCATTGCCCTAGTACAAGAACCCTGGATCGACCGCGAGAACAATGTGAAAGGTCTGGGCAATTTGAACGTGATCACGTCAGAACATCTACGGGTTTTTCAACAGAGACGCTACAAAAGTAAATCGATAGGGACAGCAAACGACGCCATATTTTTTCCCGCTCTTTTGACATTTCTCTTCAGTAAGGTTTGCCATTTCATAATGGAAAGATATACGAGCCAACAACAAGTCGAAATTATTAAAATTTACTACCGAAATTTGGAGTCAGTGGCCTCAACTTTAGAGCGCTACGCCCAATTTATGGTCGTCATAATCGTCCTACCAGATCAACAATTGAGCGTCTAGTGGAAAAATTTGAATCCACAGGCACAGTACAAAATGTTCCCATGCCAGTGAGACATAGAAGTGCCCGTAGTATCGAGAATATTGCTGCCGCTGAGGCTTCAGTTCAAGAAAGCCCAAATGTGTCTCTCACACGTCGTTCTTAAGCGTTGGGCATCTCTGTGACGTCGTTGTGGCGAATTTTGCGAAAAGATCTTGGCCTACATTCTTACAATATCAAATTGACGCAAGAATTGGGCTGAGCAACAACTTGAAAATGATTCGGATTTTGAATGGATTCGTCGATAAGCAAAATATGCGTTATTGGTCAGACAGCAATCCACACGTAATCCATGAGTCATCATTGCATCCCGAAAAAATTACGGTTTGGTGCGGTTTATGGGCCGGCGGGGTCATTGGGCTGTACTTCTTCCGTGATGATCAAGACCGGCACATTACTCTGAATGCGAATCGCTACCGTTCAATGATAACCGAATATTTTTGGCCCCAATTGGATAATATGGACTTGGAGGACATGTGGTTCCAACAGGACGGCGCCACAAGCCACACAGCGAATGCCACAATCAATTAGATTATTTCCTGTGGGGCTACGTCAAGTCTATGGTCTATGCCAACAAGCCAGCGACGATTGATGAACTTTGTACGAATATCGAACGTGAAATTGCAGCAGTATCGGGCGATTTATGCTTGAAAACCGTCGAAAATTGGGTTCAGCGTCAGGACTTCTGCAAGCGTGCCCGTGGTGGCCATGCAAAAGAAATCGAGTTCCATACATAATGGCATCGAACGTACTTTCACAGGAATAAAAAATTTCATTGGTATCCAAAACCGGTTTTGTTTTATTTGAAAAAAAAACTTGTAGCGCTCTTATTGAAAACCCCGTTATGTGTACGATATGTAGCGATCGACTTTCATACCGTACACTATATTGCCTGCCAATCGATGTGTGTGTGTAGAAATTGTATGACTATGCACACGTGTACCAAATGTGTGGTGCATGTGAACTTAACCCAGATAGCGCCGCAATATTTTTTTTGGAAAACAAATTTTTATTTCAAAACTTAAATACCCATTGGTTTCTAAACATTTTTTATGAAATAACTTTTATTTTTAAACCTATAGTTTTCGCGAAATCGGGTGTCCTTTTAAAAGGACAGTTGCTAAATAGGCTACTTATATATTTTTTTATATGTATACTTTGAGTTTATAGGAATATAAGGAAATTACTCTTTTTTCAGTAATATAACAAAAATCCATTTGTAAACTAAAATATATAAATGGAAATGGAAAGACTATTATATTTTACGTCGGAGTGTGATACGCTAAGAAACACTCTTGAAGGTTGGCGGTGGCCTTGCTTGAACCCCTCTTTAATGATATTTTAAAACATTCCAGCAATCCATTAGCAATCACTCTTCTGAAAGCTAAATGGTCGATATTTCCGCCATACGAACGATATAGTAACCAGCTATTTTATACTGCCATGTCCATACAGAGTCCGCGTGATTTAATGTGATTCTCGACGTGAAGTCCTTAACCACAGGTGAGCACAGCCCCACCAAGAACATGTTTGATACGACTGTTAGCGCCGCCCGTGAGATATCCGTGCTACCCCGCATAGAGGGGCAGCCAAGTGATCAGGAATAGGAAGCCTTACACCATTGGTATACACGATTTCGTGGGAGAACAAACGCCCCGTATTCGCATATCCGCCAGCGCGACTTCTTTCTTCCGTCCACGAGCTACCAATTGAGTAAACTCTCTGTACATGAGCTACTCCTCCTTGGTAAAGAGTGAGGTACTATCCAAACCTCTTCCGTGATAAGGGCCACGGATCCCATATTTCGAGGATATGCACCTGCCTAGCATACTTCGTTACAAGTAACTGATATACAAGGCAACTACATAGCCTCTACCAGTGAGAGATGAGTGGAAAATACCACTTTTTTCCTATAATAGGCGTTCGGTATAGCCCGATGTTTTGGTCGGCTCTGTCATCTCCGCCCATGTTTTCATTATATTTTTTGATAAGCTTTGGTCGCGGTATACTAATTTTTTTCTTTTCTCTTTGTGAATAGCGAGATACTAATAATGATGGCATCACTTCACAGTTGTTTGAGGCTATTGTAACAATGCTATTGTCTACCCACTTACAAACTACGACTGAGTTGTCAACAGTGGCTGCGTACTCAAAAAAACCACGATCTTTCCGCTTTAACGCCTTTGAATGCTGCAAAGGACAGTCTTTTCCCAGTATGTTTTCTCTCATTATTCCCACTGCTTTGGCATTTCGTAGCTTCAGCTCTTCTAGCAATTTTATTGTCATAAAGAAATTGTCAAAATATACTTCGAATGGAACGTTGGGATATCTGTCTTGCAATACATCAACCAATTGAAGAACAACAGTGGCACCCAGTCCTAAGTGTTTATCTTTGTTGTCCAAAGGAGTGGAAGCGCCCTGATAAGGCTCAAACCATAATATATACCCCAGTCCAGTTGTGCCTGCCCATAACCTATAGACCCATCGGATTAGCTTGATGTCGCGGATGAACTGTTTTGTACCGTGATGCCCAAAATATGGTACCATTGATTCGTCAATGCTATGAAATTCTTCAATTGAAGCATGGAGTATAAAATTCTTGCCAATAGCATCAAAAGTGGTCGAAGTTTTGCGAATCTGTCTTGTTGTATGTATGTATTTTGGTATTGTCGCAGGCAAATTGTTGCAAATTGTTGAGGCACACTTTGTCTTCATCGCCACTGTCCTCATCCGTTATATCAGCGTTTGCGTTGTCGGGGGGTGCGATGTAAATGGTGAAAAACCCTCATCATCACTCCATTGGTCGAGTTCTTCCAAAATTTCGTTTAGCTTCAATCCCTTTCGGCTTGACATACTGCAATATATAATGAAAATTATAAAAGTATGTAGTGTATTTCGCAACTGACCTTTTAAAAGGACAGTACACTTTGCACTGCAAAAAAGTATTACACACGCTTTCCACTTATTTTTTGTTTAACCAAGATGTTCCAACTGATATGAAAAATACTCGTGTATATATGTAGAAGTAATGTTCGTATCCATCCACACACAACCAGTATACATCATACGGGCATGTTATTTACATTTTTATATTGGTCGTGCATAGATATTATCCCGACAAAATGTGTGTGGTGAGTATTCTCGGCGATATCAGAATGTGTCTACACATGTAGGAGAAAAATATTAATCAATACACGTGAATAATATTACTGTGTGTACATGTAGTCATTCTCTGGTGTGCATGGATGTTGAGACTGGACCTTATTTGATACTTGCTTCCGTGTACTTGCAGTCTCAGTACGATCCGCCTGGTAGGACAGTTCTTGAATTGGTGCACCAGGCATCTACTAAAGGTCGACGGCTTATTAGGGGCTGTGATGCAATTGCTCACCATACACAGTGGGGGAGGCAGTACTGAGATAAATAATAGAGGTGAGACTGTTTTTGATTTCATTATTCAGCCTGGGCTCAATATTTGTAATAGGGGAAAAAGATCCTCCTTTCGTAATAAATTGAGTGAGAGTCATTGGAATAACCCTATCTTCTGAGGAATTGCTGGTAAAGGATTGGAGGGTGTTGGATGACTACTCCTTTTCCGACCATAGTACAATTCTCTTCACTATTGACTTCGTGGCGGGATCGCAATGTCCTAGGAATCCTAGGAGAACTGACGGGGTGAAATTTCATGAACTTCTCACTAGGTTGTCGGGGTTGGACTCCAATTCCTGCACCACTGGTGACGATGTTAATAGGAAAGTTTACAAAGTCACAGATCTTCTCTATAATTGCTTTGTTGATACATGCTCTTACCTACCAGCCTGTATGGTGGACACGGGAGTTATGTGCTCTGCGTAAATCCACTAGGAGACACTTCTATAAGGCCAAGAAATCGAAAAGGGAATCGGACTGGACTGTGTACAAAAACAGTTCTAATCAGTTCAAGAATATCAAAAAGGTAAAACGGTCTGCCTGGATCAGCTTCTGTGAGTCTATAATGAGGTAAATGGCGCTACGCGATTTCGTCGCATTCTTGTCGAAGGACCCTAGAGTCCTCGACGACATTAAGAAATCCGATGGGTCATGGACCGGAGCTGAGACTCTTGAGCCTCTTATGGAAACTCACGTTCCAAACTGTGTGGATATAGACTCTGCTGAGAGGAATCACCTGCTGACTTCCACTCCAGTTATCTCGCAACTGGAAGCGATTGAGGACATAGTTGACGAAACGAGGTTGCTGAGGGCAGTTCATAGCTTCAAGCACTTTACATCTCCTGGTCCTGACGGAATCCTGCCGGTCATGCTGCAGAAATGTGACGCTTTTGTTATCCCTCATCTACCGAGTATCTATAGGGCCTGTCTCAGACTTTCCCTGATACCAGACAAATGGAAGGAGGTACTAGTCGTTTTAATGTCTCTCTAAAGAACTACAGACCAATCAGCCTCTCCTCCTTTCTATTGAAAGTTTTGGACAGATTGGTTAATTTGTACATCAGGAATTGAATTAGCCAGTGCTACTTGAGTGGTAGACAACATGCGTACCTCAATAGCAAATCTGTGGAAACTGCTCTACACGATGTTGTGGGGTATCTTGAGCGCAACTTGAAGTTTGGGGATTTCACTTCTTTTAACAATGTGGCACTATCAGGGAATCTCTGGAATCTGCTAGGGTGCCTTCCCTTCTTGTCGAATTGATTGCGAACATGCTTAGGGATCGCATTATAAACTCGAACTTTGGGGTGAGTTCAGTTCGGAAGCTGACTACAAGAGACACGCCGCAGGGTGGAGTGTTATCCCCTCTGCTGTGACTTTTAGTGGTTGACGGCATTCTTAAGGACTTTGAGTTGAGAGGACGTAGAATTGTTGTCTATGCGGAGGACGTTGTTATTATTGTCGTTGGAAAATATTTACCTACGATCAGTAACCTCATGCTGGAAACAGCTATCTCTATCTTCTGAGGCGAAATATCTCGGTATAGATCTTGATCAGTAACTAAACTGGAAGCGAAATACTGAGGAGCGAATGAAGAAAGGATTTAATGTACTCTACGCCAGTAGGAATTCGAAAAGCTGGGGAATTTGTCCGAAAATCGTTCATTGGATTTTTTCGGCTATCGTGCGCCTAATTATCACCTATGACTGGTAGAACGCATGGGGAACAGCTACCAGCGGTGCTGAATATATTCCTGAATTTGACTACTCTTGAGGGACATGCCAACATTCTCCAGGAGTTGATTGAGAATCTCCCGGACGAGTGTTGGAGTCAGGCCACTGACTACTTGCTGCCGGCTGTAAACTTTTGGGCAGTGGCCGGAGATCATGACGCCAAATAGGAGTGACTGTAGAGGCTATGTGAGTATCTTCAACTCGGGATTTCGATGAAATTGGGTGCGAACTGCAGTGACTTCCAAGCGGAAATCGTGGCAATTATGAGAGCTGCAACTGAGAGAATGGACTCAAGCCTGTATCCATCGATGAATTCGTCATCTGTGTTGATAGTAAGCCAGCCCTCAGGGCGATTAGGTCACGCATATATAAATTCAAATTGGTTAGGGATTGCAAGCGGATCTTGAACAGTGTAGTGCCCGGCTGCAGCAGTCTGTCTTGCTAGAGCAAGATGCACTTCTGCTGATTTGAGATTGATTGCTTCTGCAAATCCACTGATCTCAATCAACTCCTGGAGATCAACTCTGCCTGCCTACTCTGGATTGCAGGATTTCAAGAGACTTATGGCGGCAGTGGTAATTGGACTCAGGGAGGACGAAGTGGCTTCTTCGACTTGACAAGGCTGACTTCCAGCTCCTCATTGGGTTAATCACGGGTCACTGTGATGCTGGAGGCATCACTCGCAACTGGAATGTGAACGGGGTTAATTACTGCCGTGCTTGTGGTGATGAAGAAGAGGTGGAGGCCATTGAGAACATTCTATGTCAATGCCCAGCCCTACAGCGTAGGCGTCGCCGTTGCTTTGGTTGGTTTCAAGCAGAGGGCCTGACCGCGCGAGGTCCATTGAGGATTTGATGGAATTCTAGCGGGATCTGCCATGGATCCGGGCGGGATCATGGATCCATGGATCATCGTGTATGGTATTGTATGTATTGATCAGGGCTTATCAGGTGATGTATATAATATATATATACTGGGAACATAATTCGGAATGGGAATTTTTGCTATTAGATGGCACGCCTCCTTCTCCTAACCTAACCTAAGTTTCTCAGAGGATAACTTATCTCTATCGCTACATAACTTATTGCTATCATTAAATAATATTCAGAAAACTATATAATTAATACATATAAAAGTGGCACTTGCACTATTTATACATACATAACTATCTGAGCAAAAAATAATTATACAACCTACAGAGGTTTCTCCAAAAATGGAACTTTAAAAGGGGAGCCAATCAACTTTCCTACTTAATTCTTGCAACTACAGGGTGGCTGATGCAAGCCGCTACCAAAAAATAGTTTTATTACTTTTTTTTCTATTATTGAATCTGGTTAATTTTTTTTTATTTTGCAGATTGATTTTTAGATTTAACAAAAATGGAAGAGAAATTGGATTGTCCGCCACTATCACGCACTGAAGTCCGTAGTTTCGGTCCAAAGAGAATATAGGCGCACGTTTGGCGACAATCCTCCGAGCAGATGGACCATAATGAGACGTTAACAATTTTGCCGAGCAAGGGACAGTCAACAGAAGAAATTACCCTCGAAACCCTTCAGTTCAGACGGAGGAAACAATCGCTGCTGTGGCTGCTGCCATACAAAACAATCCAAGAGTTTCGATAAGAAGCTTATCTGCTCCAATGGGTATAAGCAGACAGTCATTGCAGTCAATTATGCACAAAGATTTGGACTTATTCCCATATAAAATTCAAATGGCCAACAAAATGAACGCAGCAGACTTCCCGATTCGCTTGGAATTTTGCCAGAAGATGCTTCAAATGGTGGAAGAGGACGGAAACATGTTGAACTGTCTTTCGATTTAAACGGCAACATAAACAAACAAAATTGTCGAATATAGAGTGCTTCCAACCCACAGATACTCCATGAGACGGAATTGCATCCACTTCGTGTCACAGTGTGGTGTGCAGTTTCATCACGCTGCATTGTCGGGCCCTACTTTATCGAAGAAAACGGTCACACTTGTACAGTTACTGCATGTTGAGAGTTTTTCTATCCAGAATTACGCCGAATGAGAATTTCTTTCAACTCTGCATGGTTTCAGCAAGATGGTGCAACTCCTCACATAGACCGGCCTGTTATGACAGAATTGCGACGAAAATTTCCCAATAAGCTGATATCCAGAAACCCTGGCCCCCGGGTCCCCTGGCCTTGCTGCACCTGACTTTTTCTTGTGGAGTTATTGCAAACAGGAAGTCTACAAAGCATAACCAACAAATTTGAATGAACTAAAGCAATCCATTCGAGAAACTATTGCGACTATTCCTGCCTCAACTCTCCAAGCAGTAATGAACAACTTTTTGGTATGATTCCACACATGCATCAACGAGCAGGGGCATTTAAATTCCATTATTTTTAAAACTAATTAAGCTATATTGAAATGCTAAGCTATTTAACATGAAAAATGTATTCCATACACTGAAAAAAAAGCTATTTGAGTTTCTTAAGGAAAGGCCTTTGAGACCTTCCAGAACCATTAAAAAAATTTAAAAAAAAGGTGAAATCGCCGAGATACGTGGCTTTAATAGAAAAATATATAAGAACGTGAACATAACCTCATTTTTCTCATCCAGATGGTCTCCCAAAACCTTACCAACAAGCTCAAAAACAAAAGAAATCTGATCACTGGTTCAGAAGTTAGCAATTTTACCCTAGTGCTCTCCGAGCACCATTCCGAAAATTTTCAAACCGCTGCCATTCCGTCCCCTTGCATTTTCGGGGATGGTCGTAGATGGACATATTTTCATGAAATGAGCCAAGGAATACGCTGGTGATTTTTGTCCAGTCGTGACTGAACCACCCTGTATAGTATATTTTGTTATTTAAGTTAAATATTGTAACACTTAATTTATAGTTACAGAATTAAAACAATTTAAGATTTCAAAAATTTTACCATTTTTTACGAAACTGCAAGATTTATGAAATGTACTTTTAAAAGGGATCATAATTAAAGTACAGGGTGGCTGATTAAAGCCGCTATAAAAAAAATTTAATACCTTTTTTTCTATTTATTGAATCTGATTAATTTTTTATTTATTTTGCAGATTGATTTGTAGATTTAACAAAAATTGATAACTGGGACACTCAAACAAGAATTTGGATTGTCCGCCGCTATCACGCACTGGAGTCCGTAGTTTCGGTCCAAAGAGAGTATAGGCGCACGTTTGGCGGCAATCCTCCGAACAGATGGACCATAATGAGACTTGTTAACAATTTTGCCGAGCATGGGACAGTCAACAGAAGACCTTACCATCGAAACCCTTCTGTTCGAATGGAGGAAACAATCGGTGTTGTAGCTGCTGCCATACAAAACAATCCAAGAGTTTCGGCCAGAAGCTTATCTGCTCAAATGGGTATAAGCAGACTGCCAGAAGATGCTTCAATTGGTGGAAGAGGACGGAAACATGTGGAACTGTCTTTTCATGTCTGACGAGGCCCATTTCGATTTAAACGGCAATATAAACAAACAAAATTGTGGAATATAGAGTGCTTCCCACCCACAGATACTGCATGAGACGGAATTGCATCCACTTCGTGTCACAGTGTGGTGTGCAATTTCATCACGCTGCATTGTCGGGCCCTACTTCTTCGAAGAAAACGGTCACACCGTTACGGTTACTGGAGACCCTTACTTGAGCATGTTGAGAGAGTTTTTCTATCCAGAACTCTGTGTGGTTTCAGCAATGAAACCAGCAATGTTATGAAACAATTGCGACGAAAATTTCCCAATAAGCTGATATCCAGAAACTCCACATTCTTTTTGGTAAGATGCCTGCATCAACGAGCAGGGGACATTTAAAATTTTAAAACTAATTAAGCTATATTGAAATGCTATGCTATTTAACATGAAAAATTAATTCCATACACTGAAAAAATTTATTTGAGTTTCTTAGGACTAGTTTCACCCTCGTCATTTAAAAGCTCAATTTAAATGACAAGCATCGGGCATTTAAACTACATTTAAATGGAGAATTTTCAACTGTGAAACTGGCCATTAATGTAGCAATATTCATCAAGCACCCGGTACTTAAAACTACAAACATGTATACACATTTACAATACCTATAGGTAAGTGGTCTGGACAGTGTTATAGACCATGTGTAGCCAAAGTCAAACGTAAGTACCTACCCTCCTATGGTAAAATAGAAGTTTGTCTTGAATGCAATTAGTTGTGATTTTTTTAATTTGTGTAAAATTTAAAAAAAAAACATTATAAAAATGAAATCAAACGCGGGAAAACTGAATTTAAAACGAAAACGAGATAAAAACAAAAGATCAGCTGTTTTATATAGTGATGCCAATTAAGCGATTTCCCGCTTTTTAATGCGATTTTAAATAACCAAAAACGCCAAATGTATTTGTGTTGATCGAAATGAATAAAATAAATATTTAACAAAAGCTTGATGGATTCTTTTGTTGATAATGATAACATTTTATTTTTCATTCAGTTTGCTAAAATGTAAGTGTAAGAAAAAAGTGTGAAGTACTAAATCCAAAGACCACATGACAAAACTACCATTTACGGAGGTGGTGGTGTCAAGGTATGAGGTTGTACATATGTCTGTAGTAGGGGTTGGTACATTAGTATTTATTGAAGTAATAATGCAGTAAACTTTTTACCAGAATATACTTCATGAAAATTTAAACAAAAGTGCTTAATAATTGAATATTCAGAAACACACTGCTGCTGAAGATGTGGTACGCGTACAATACACCACACACGCTTCAAATCCCTCCGCACAGTTCCGATTTTAACCCCCTTGATCACTTGGGGGATTATTACATAGTACAACGCCTCTTAAAGACCTAATTTTTGTCGCATGATAGGAAATATCTGAAGATTATACAAAAACATTTGGTTACTCAATGTCATGTGAAGTGGTACGATTTAAGGGATATTCTGCTAGATATTAGCTAAATAAACTCAGTTCAATAACCAGCATGTTTTCAGAATACTGATGTTTAATCCAGGGGTACGCAGACACAAAAACAAATCTAAAAAATCTACAAAAATTTGATGTAATGATCTCCGATTATTTTTTTTTAGTTGGTTAAATAAGTTGAAAGGTTTTTGGAACCTTATCTATATTTATATAAAAATAAATTGTCCTATGTTCGTCATTTTACAACTCGAGAACCGAGTTACAAACCAATATATGCGTTGAAAAGGACTACTTTCACTGATGGTTTTTACGTATATGCGTTTTACGTACTCTTTTATGATGGTGTGTTTTTCAAATATAAAATGTGTGAATTCATAAGTGGACATGACATCATTGAATACTTTTGTCGGCAGGGCGAAGTTGCCGGGTCATCTAGTAGTATACGTATAAGTAAAGACATTCAAAAATAAACATCGGCCGTTTTTGGGCACTTTTTTTGAAAAATTTGGGAAAATGACATATTTCGACTGAGGTACTATGACTTTTGCTGCTCGCTCAATTTTACACAAATTACAAAATCACACCAAATTGTTTCCTTCAATAATAATTTTGTCTGCAAAGCTATAAGCTGTTATATTTACAACATTACCACCCGTGTTTCCAACTCCTTTTTGCCTTGTACTTTAACAACAGAGGTGTAAATTAGAGTTCAGTACGAGTATATTTTGTTGTGTATTAAATGGTAGAAAAGTTAATACGTTTACAATAATATTAACAGTACCTACAAGGATACTTTACAACCAAGAGTGAAAAACACTATTATTTTATTTGTGTATTGAAAGTACATACAATTAATTGAGCAAAGTGGTAACAGATAGTGATTTTTTGTTAAATATACATAGTTAGGCTAAATTTCAATACCACCATGTGGAAATATGTATATTGCAATAACTTTTGTATCCATGTTGCTAACATCCTATTTCATGTGATGGAAGTGGATAAATGAGAAAAATTGTATAGTTCATTAAAAATGTTGACTTTCAAAAACACATCATCGCATATTTGGTTATACATATGTAGATATACTTTTTTTACTCAAAATTTCCATAAATGCCTAAACATACGTTATTCGGATGAGCGGGACTAATTTTAAAACCATTAATATTGGTAAAAGAAAAAAGACTGAATTTCGGAGTAATGTTACTTGATAGCTAAAAAAACCGTTTCCCATTACATCCCATGAAGGGATTGGGGAGAGCTTCTGAAAACCAGTGAGCTGTACGCTTTCTAATTTTTCACTCACTTATTCGGACCTACAGTTTTACTCCGATTCCGAACTATATTTTGAAAAGCTTTTTCATGGCTACCCAGCGGAGGAAGTCGCAAAGCCTTCCACAAATAAGGCATGCGGAATGGTTCTTTTGTAATGCCTTTCTAAAATAAGGCCAGCGGAATGCATGAATTTTCCATCAGATATAACCAAGAAGAAGATTTTTACAATTTAGAGAAATTTCTTTCTAAGATAGATACCACCTACATACTTATAAATAAATATGTAGAAGTGGATAATGATTTTCTGATAAAATAAATTATTTTCATTTTATTTTTGTTTAATAAAAATATATTCAAGTAAATGCATTCTAAGGCCTTCCTCTTTGCATGCCTTCTAAGGACTTCTCTAGGCAATGGGCTAGGAAGGCCTTGTCTCCCAACCTCACGCAATGTTACAAATAAAGGAGGATGCAATGTGTAGGTAAGGCTTTCCGTATTTTAAAGAAGGCCTGTTTGGTCATGATTTCAGGCCTTCCAGGTCATGGCTTCCGCCGCTGGGTAAGTACTCGATAGCATAGATAAAGGAAATAATAGATATATCGCGCCCATTGTCAACTTTGTTCACTAGGTTCACTTTCACTGAAGTTTCCCATAATTCTCATTTACGTTTATTCAAAATTGCGGGAAATTTTTCTTAAAGTAATTTAAACAAGGGAAATGTAACAAAATTTAAATGATTTTATATAATGGCATTTGTGTCTTACATAAAACTATTCCAAGAGCATAAGGCCGGTGTTGGGATATCAATAGCAGAAAAACCGTAACACCGCCCAAAGATTTTTAATCTAAAAACTTCCCCGCGCAAAAACTGTATCAACTTCTGTGGTCGCAGATGCCAAAACCATTAGAGTGTCTGAGGACTATCAACAAGGAATGGTAGCTGAACCGGAGGAAGAACCAATTTATTAGGACTTAGTCGGTGGTGTCATGGCTTTGCAATTCGATTGCCATGATATATTCTACTTTAAGTAAAGTGTTGTATTCTTGTTTCGAAGTGATATTTTTATTGAAAATAATTTTTTTTTGATATGAAATTTTAGAATTTTAGTATCATATTTTTTGACTTTTTGTTTGGGGAACAAAAACTATCCCATTTATTGCTTTCTACGACATCCAGAAAATTACCCAATATTCTAAAATTTTCCCAACACTTGTGCTTCATCTATTTGTTTACTTTATCTATGTATGCTCGATAGTGTCGCCGGTATGAAAAACATTAAGTTTTCTTTGAATTTGGGCAATAGGATTAGTTGGTGATTTTATAAGGGATTTTACATAACCCAAGTCATTTCCAAAATCAAAAGCAGAAAAATTATATATTGGGCTTCAATTTTGAGAACATCATCTGTGTATAAGATTATGGATGTTAATTTTTTGCGAACAAATGTTTAAAAAATAGTTTTAGTTTTAATTAATGTGGCTAATTTGGAGCACAAAATACGAGAAGTATACTCGTCTAAACCAAAAAAATGTTTATACATTTCATCTTCCAATATTTCTTTTAGAGCAATACCTCCAACATAAAGCAATAAAAATCTAAACTGTTGCTTTCCAGTTAGACAAGTCCATATGGTCGATAGATTTTCTTTGATATTCTACATTTAAATCTTCAGAAATATTTGACAGATTCTGTTGAAATTTCATTGCGTTTTCTTCAACAATATACGTTTTAAAAATCTATTGTTGAATCAAATATTTGCTTATTCCAAGGCAAAGCAGCATATGCATTTCATCAAGAAGTACAAACTTTATATGATCAAAATGGATTATGTCCAAACGAGGGTATTTGCTTTTACTATAAAATGTTGAGGGTTGGCTTTTTGTCTGGACAAGTCCACAGTACATTATGCAAAATTAATTTTTTTTTGTTTACGTTGCTCTTTTTACAATGCACCTTTCATGCAAACAGAAACCAGTATGAATTTTGGAACACTTAATAACAGCTCTAGCAGGCATATCACAACAAAAATCTAATATTTTAAAGATGATTTGTTTTCCAGTCACATATATTTATATACCTAAAGTAAAGAAAACGTAATTAGTTCAATCCATTTCGATTGGTTAAATTGCATAGCTATACCTTCGTTATGTATGTATGATGTTGGCTTCTTACTGAGTTCCCGTAGTAAAGTGCAATCAAGAAGGGATTTATAATATAAATTATTGAAAAAACTTTGCCCATAATGGACAAAAAAAACCTATATGGATTTGTTGAAAAGGTCCATTCCATCCACATGATCTATCACAACATGAAGATTTGCTTGTATTCCAAAATATTGAAATTTTCCCAGTGTCTTCAGAACTTTTCATATGATGTTGGCTTCTGACTGAGTTCCCGCAGTAAAGGGCAATCAAGAAGCGATTTATAATATAAATTATTGAAAAAACTTTGCCCATAATGGACAAAAAGGCCTATATGGATTTGTTGAAAAGATCCATTCCATCCACATGATCTATCAACAACATGAAGATTTGCTTGTATTCCAAAATATTGCAATTTTCCCAAAGTGTCGTCAGAACTTTTCATTACTTTGGTTTCACCACATATATTACAGGAATCCTATAAAGTTTTACAACTTTTTTTAAACCCCAACATTTTATGAGGGAACTAGAATCCTTAGTCGTGGCCTCGATTATAAAACTGTGTTCGCTGCAGAAGTGGTGAAGGCCTTATTCCTCCTCATTACATGATTCTGGGATTTTAACTCCATTAAATTCAAGATAGAAGTCCATATTGTACCGTGCGGGACTGTGTCATCATCACCAATTTCAATGTGTTGGTCGAAATCACCGTCTACATCTGAATCTATTAAAAATTGCAATGTATTATTAATGTTCTAAAATATAAATTATAATTTACATATATACTTGTTCACTTTGATTTTGTTTATTTAAGAGTCTGTGTATTTGCAGTAGTGGCAAGTTACTGTTTTTTTTTTTTGTAGGCTCAGTACTTTTTACAGTACTTTTACACTACTGTTTCACACTACCGACAAAATACTGGCAAGAACTGTCGGCAGACGGTCCTATGGTGTTATCATTTCGACATTGTAACAGTAATATAAAGGTTGTAAATCCAATGATTTGCCAGTACTTGCACTACGCTCGCCTTAAATGCGCCAATACTGGGCCGACAATATTTTTCTGCGTGGGGAGCCATATAAAGTAACTCCCTGCCATTACTCCATGAGCTGACGCATAACTAGCGTCAGAAAGGGGAAATTTTTTCACAAACCATGAACATTGCAATGGTAATTTATACTGTTGTTTGAGTGGAAGAGAACTGAACTAGTACTTTTTTCAAATAATATTACACCTGGATTCAAAATTAAAATGTTCCAGCGTTTGATCGTTTTTTTTTAATTATTTTATTCTTCAATATTTCGCGGTCGGATAAATCATCACTTTTTTATCACACCTGGATATTCCACACTCAACTTCTACACAAATTAAAAAAAGTGCCACAAAAACGCTAAATTTGTAAATGAGGTTAGAATGAAAAAGTGAGCTCCAATGAGGACTACAAGCTTTGGTTCAATAGAGGTTATTGTCACACATACTGAATTAAATACAGCACAAATAAATATTGAAGAAAAAAGTTAAGTAATATTTACTTTTGTTTTCATTTTGCTGCTTTCAATCGTCTTTACTGTTGAATACAGAACGAAGTATTGAAGTCAAAGAAGCAGCTAAAATCGTATATTTACACTGTCGGTATAACAAATATAAACTGCGCATTACTTGCTTAATATTTAACACACATCTTTTTAACTGTACCAAATATTTCGAAAGGAAGGAAACTTTAATTTTGTTTCATTGAAATTATAAAAAATGTGGTACTGCAAATAACACTTTCTTAAATGTGGATTATTACGTATCTCGCTTGTTTTTATTAATATTATTATTTTGCCTCAATGATTTTGTCGTTATGCTACATTTGAGAATGCGTTCGTTTACTTTTAAATTCTTTTTTAATATTATGTTGACGTTTTTGTTTTCTTCTATATCGGCTCCCACCGAACCACTGAGTTTTAGACGTTGTGTGACTACCAAACTCAAGTTTTTTTTTTTATTTTTGTTTGTTTAATTTAAAAACAAACGAACGCAAAAGAGAAGAAGACTATGACGTTATTAAAAGAAACATTTTAAAATTCGGAAGACGTGTGATAATGCAGATGGAGGGGGTGTAAAGTGCGTACGATATAAATAAAGCATAACATAGCATGTAGTCATAACATCATTACTCTGTACAACAACATCGTCAGTATTAGGGAAAATATACATATGTATAACTTTTCATCAAAATGTTTCCGCTTATATATTCTAAACAATTAATAATTTTGAATATTTTTTATTAACACTGGGCAAGTGTTTTGATTTTTCAATATTTTTCAAAATATATGTACTTAATTATTCCTGGAACGAAACGTAAAGGGATCAGGTACAGTTTCACGAAACGTTTTAGATGTGCTCTTTATATTTTAAGAATCCTTGGTCGGAACATAAATTAGTGCACCGTTTTTGAAATGCTTTTTCAATATTTATCTTACATCTTATTTTAGATTTACTGATTCACTGTTTTGCTTTAGACATTTGACATTTGTATTTGTAAGATCGATTCAATATTATTATTCTTCCTTATCAGTATTAAAAAAAATGAATTTAAATTATTTGTACACGAAGATCTCTTGTTTGAATACTTGTCAATTCAATTTTTACAACGCTTATCCACCACTATTTGGAACAGATTAATCTTGTGACACAGACTGTGCCATTAAAGTGAATGAATCGTTGACGACTACTGAACATTATGAAAAGACGATTGATAGAGCTAAGATGAAAACTTAGGGTTTTTGTTTTTATTATCGTCTTGTAATTTGAATCCTATTGGCCAATTAATAATAAATTACAATATACTTTCAAGAATTGCTATACAAAATCAGCTACTACTTATATAAAGAGAACTACTACCCAGTATTTGTGTTAGAAAGAGTGGAAAAAAATATATTAATTTAAATGTAGGCATAATAAACACATGTATAATGAAAGTATGAAGAATGTAAATATGCATATAAAAGCCAAAAAGCAAGCAATTATTTTAGAGTTCTCATTAATTTCAAGTCGCAAAGAAGAATTGAATTAAACGCCAACTGCACCGTCTTTATATTGCGCCTAGAAGTTCCAGAGTATACTCAATAATGGATTGATTCCCTGAGGTTTGGCTTGCATTCAAAAACTGCGTTGATTCTATATAAGACCTACATAAAATCAAAAACTGACTACACCAGGCCCACAAAGCCACACTCACCTGTAACGACGAATAAAAAAATCTCTGCTTTCCCAAAATGTCTTAGTCCCTCTACACCGGTTATGTCCCTTTATGGTCTGGCGAACCAAGTATACGGGGCTTCTATTAGCAGCGAAAGAATTGAGTGGATTTAAGTGGGTAGTTAACTATAAGATTACTTAATCGTAATTGAAAGTTAATTTGAGGTTAACTTTGCATTTTGTTTTTCCGTGGTGAGATAATGTAAGCCGCCATATTGTTAACGATTGTGGCAACCCTTGTATTCTTATTGGAAAAAACAACTGATTTGGGATAAATACCAAAACAACAAAGAGGAACAAACAAAATGGAATTATGTAAAATTAGAAATAGATGCATAAAATCGAAGTTATTTTAACAAAAATGTGTAAAAAAATATATAGGCGCAATCATTTAACGATCTAGACCTAACGTATGTGTACAAATACGCAAAACAGAAGCATACATATATTTTATACAATGTAACATTTCTCATTTTGACAGTTTGTACTTTGATTGTCTAATTCATATGGTTCTGACTAAAAGTTAACCAACCAACATTGGTGGTTAAATCATAGTTAAACAATGACTGAAAAACATAATTCGATGTTTAACCAGAATTTAACTAAGAAACGAAGAAGTAAGTTATCCCCAAGTTAAGTCGAGTTACAGTACGATATACTATACCTTTTTTTCCATATCTGATAAGATTGACACGATTTTATAAACAAAAAGTAGGTTGTAATATTTAGCACAAACATCCTTGGATGCAAAAAGAAAGAAGTACCTGATGAGCAAGTGACGAATGATGTAATTATTGATTATGAAGTTAAGAATTTTACAATTTTTGTCAAAGATGATTCCGTGGCAAGTCAGACTACTGGCTGTGGAATCTTTAACACCTCCAAATTGGAGTTTTTTGTTCAAGATTTAAGATTTTATTCTAGATTCAAGATTTTATTCAACAATCAATATTTTGTTCAAGATTCGTATTTAATGCAACCGTTTTGGGAACATAATCACTAATCAAAGAACCGCCTGATTGTCGTTTTTGTCGTTGTATTATTGTATATTTTGTCGTTTCATGATATGGAGATATGTATGTATATGCCCATCAGACAGCTGTTGTAGTCTACTTAGATGTTGATAACTTGTACTTCCTAGTCTTTCTTGGGAAGAATATGCATCTAAGAGATGCTAGGCATTTAAACACCCTACATAATTGAGACCTAAAGATTTACAACGGTTCCGAACGATATTATGAGAAGCTATATCATGGAGATGATCGCCGTCGAATGAAATGTAAGGTGGTCAGAGCAGGGATCGGACCCACGTTATCATGTACAAGAGCCGCGTAAACTAACCATTACACCACCGACGACCACAACCCCCTATATAAGAAGTTAACAAAAAATAAACTGTCTGTCATTATATCGACAATGATAAGGAAACATAAAATACCTGCAGGCAGAAAGAAGTCTGTGATATTGACTTAAGGCCATGGCTTACAGGAGTGTTGTTGAGCAAAATTTAAGAGAATCTTACGCAAATATGTTTGTATGCCAGACCAGAAACTGCGAAAAAAAAGAAAGTCTGGCAGACCTGTCTGATTTATTTCACTCTCGGCCCATACTATGTGATAATGTCTGTCACATATGCATGTTTTGGCAAATCGTCGGTATAAATAGGATGGCGCGTCTGTGCCTTTGGTGGGATAACACTACGAAAAAAAACAAAGTTTGCAAAATATTATGCTATTGTGGAACGCTATAGAGGCAACCATATCAATATATTATAATGTTTATACATATCGGGTTTTTCAATAAGAGCGCTACAAAAGTTTTTTTAAATAAAACAAAACCGGTTTTAGATACCAATGAAATTCTTTATTCCTGTGAAAGTACGTTCGATGCCATTATGTATGGAACTCGATTTCTTTTCCAGGGCCGCCACGGGCACGCTTGCAGAAGTCCTGACGCTGAACCCAATTTTCGACGGTTTTCAAGCATAAATCGGCCGATACTGCTGCAATTTCACGTTCGATATTCGTACGAAGTTCATCAGTCGTCGCTGGCTTGTTGGCATAGACCATAGACTTGACATGGCCCCCACAGGAAATAATCTAACGGCGTCAAATCGCACGACCGAGGCGGCCAATTTCGTGAGCCATTTCGTGAGATAACATGTTCACCAAACTTGGTTTCCAATAAATTGATTGTGGCGTTCGCTGTGTGGCTTGTGGCGCCGTCCTGTTCGAACCACATGTCCTCCAAGTCCATATTATCCAATTGGGTCAAAAATATTCGGTTATCATTGAACGGTAGCGATTCGCATTCACAGTAATGTGCCGGTCTTGATCATCACGGAAGAAGTACGGCCCAATGGTGCCGCCGGCCCATAAACCGCACCAAACCGTAATTTTTTCGGGATGCAATGATGACTCATGGATTACGTGTGGATTGCTGTCTGACCAATAACGCATATTTTGCTGACTCCAAATTTCGGTAGTAAATTTTAATAATTTCGACTCGTTGTTGGCTCGTATATCTTTCCATGATGAAATGGCAAACCTTACTGAAGAGAAATGTCAAAAGAGCGGGAAAAAATATGGTGTCGTTTGCTGTCCCTATCGATTTACTTTTGTAGCGTCTCTGTTGAAAAAACCCTTTACATAAGTCTATGATTATACGTGTATACATATATACCTTTTACGACCTGGTGTTTGAAGATGTGTTATAGTTATAATCGATGAATGCATCAATTATCAGTTTCTACTCTTTGAGCATATATAGAATAAAGTCCGTTAAATGTCAGATCTCGTGCAGCAGTGTATTATGAAACAAGGCAAATGGTTAGTAACCCCTTCCCTCAAGAGATATAATGGAAATTAGTTTATTCATTTTATTTTTGTCAACTAAAAATACATTTTTTTAATATTTAATTTGTATTGAGTTCTAGACTAGTTATTAGAAACGTAAGATATATAGCCACGTCTATTCTTCAGTGTAGATGTATAAATGTGAGGTTTATTAGTTCAAGTGATAAAATCTCTGTGTTGTTTACCCAATATGTTTTTGATTAGATTAGGTTTTGTGAGTTTCTTTAAAACCAAAATTGTTGTTGCATGCAAGAGACAAACACGTGCTAGTTAGTGCCAACTATACAAAATATCCCCATGAGGCAAGTGAAGAAGACAAGTGCTTTTAATATTCGATTGGGCACGGAGAAAATTAATTCGATAAATTTCAAGCAGACAATCATGGTAATATTGATCACAAAGTGTAAACAATTAATATATTTACCCAATACAAAATTTACTGGTATCACATGCAACTACATATATCAAGAAAAAACTAATGCAATTGTCATATTCAATTGCCTTATTATGCTATACATGAGTGTACTTTTGCAGCTTAACCACGTCCAATGAAGTTTTTTTTCTCTTAAAATTCTAATTGCAGTTGGAGAAACAGCTGTACCGTTCTTGTGAACAGCTGAAGTTAAACTAATTTTAGTCGGACGTATCTGTCATTGACAGGTGTACTATAAAATGTTTTTTTTAAATACATTGTTACTTGCGCGATACAATAATTGCACCACTTAATAAATACATTTTTTGAGGAACAATTTAAATTCGCGTAAATTTTCGAATACCAAGTGTTTCACCGCAATTTATTTTACGCATCCTCCTATTTATTCCACTCTAAAAGCCCCAAATACATAAGCCCCAATCCGTCAAATTTGTTGTTAGTTATTCTCTTGATTTATTTTCCGCTCGCAAAATCTTCTAAATAACCCTCACCCAGATAACACACCCATTTTCAAAATAAATGACGGAGTATAATGATGATGATCGTTAGAAGACGAATTAGAGAACAAAAAAAATAAGACCAAAACACAAACAAAAAAACAAAATTTAAAAATAAATGTCAAGGTCAGTAATGTTTTTCATCATCATTTACTTCATTAAGTGAATACTGTTTTTTTTCCAACCCCTTTGAGAACAATTATGGTTTCACTCTTGATAACAAATGGGGGTCGTAGTAGCCCTTGTAGATCTTACAACCCTAGCGTTTTTGCTTGGATTTGTTACGCCACAACAACAAATTGTACTGTGTTGTCTTCTGGGACAACTTATCTCATTTACAAGACAGAAACATGTAGCCATTGTTAAATCTGCAATACTGAAACAGCTGGTCTGTTTGCTTTAATTTGAAATAATGAAAATTGTTGGGAAGAAAGAAAAAATATAACAAATACAAAATAGTTGGAGAACGAACTTAAATACAATTCGTATTTCATGCTTTTAGTCATATTTTATATTTCTAGGCAACCGTTGTTAACGGTGGTCAGATGTTAAAAATTATCTTAATAAAGACCAAGAAGCTATTAAGTATCGTAGTAAATACAAAGAGCAATAGAGTTGAAAATAAAACAAAATGTGGGCATATAGAGTGCTTGGATTCATCAGAAGAAATTTTTCTCAATTTTCCGATCCTAACACACTCAAATTGATTTATGGCTCATTTGTCAGATCGAAGTTAGAATATGCTTCTGTTATTTGGTGGTGGTGGGTTTGTTGTTTCTTTAGTACGGATGGTAAATCCATTACATACTTATGAAATAAAATGTTCATGGTTGGGGTTGGCTTCTTTAGAATTTCGGAGGAAATTCCAGTCTGTTATGCATGTTTTTGACATTATTAACGGTGGTATTGACTGCCCAGATTTGCTTTCTTTAATTTCATTTAATGTTCCTCCTAGAAGTCTTAGATATAATGACATTTTTAATGTGCCTTGCCACCATACTAATTATGGGTTTAATAGTACATTGGCAAAAACTTTAATCTATCTTAATGCTATTAATGTTAATCAACAGAAGAAATGAAACCCACAAATAGAGTTTTGCATATCCAAATATTGTTTCAAAAAACGTTAGCTTCAAATTTTAGATTGCATTTTTTTAACAATACATTGTATAAGTATATACATCGATATTGACATTATTGGTTTTAATTTTATATAAAATACTTTATTGTACAATTTGTTACTAAATCGTAGTCTGCAAGGAATTTGTATTTCCATTGACTAATAAATGAAATGAAAAGCAAATTAACTAACATCAGTTATGGTTGCATATGGGCTCTCTTATAGTACCAGTTGTAACAAAATCAAGCAAAAGTTTAAAAAACTAGTGCTAACTAACGATTTTCTAATTCAAGGGATTAAAGTTTCCCTACATCTGGTGTCACTCAGGAAGAATTTTGGGACCACTTTTGTTCACCTTTTTGTAAATGATGTTTCCCACTGTTTTCGTCATGCAAGACATGTGATATTGAAAATTGTTAACGCCATTCGGTCAGTCAATGACGTTATATTATTGGTGGACGATATTGATAGATTTGTGGTTGTCTGGAAAATACTAATTGCCCATTAATCTATCAAACTGCATGCAAATGACGTTTCATAGATGTACATATGAACGTTATTATGTACGGATATAAAATGTGTAATCACATTCTATTAATATTCTCTGAGATTGTTGATTTAGGTGTAAACTTTGATGTTAAGTTAACATTTATATCGCATTTAAATTATATAATCCCAAAAGCTTATTGTACAATATATTTCATCTGCAGGAACACTGCAGTTCTCAGACCCTTGTGCTAAAAAAATAGTTTACACTTCATTCGTTCGCTCTAATTTGGAATACGCGTCATTTATTTGGACTCCAGTGGATGAAGAGCATATAAATTGCATCGAGAGCGTCCAAAAACTACTTATTAAGTTTGCTTTGATTGCGGAACCAATTCCAACTTATAACTGCAGATGCCTTCTTCTGTTCTTAAAATCACCCACTTTGTGCTATAACTTTCCTCCAGAGTATTATATCGGGAGCCATTGATTGCTCTGAATTGTTCACTTTCATCCGTATACATGCACCTTCACAATCTTTAACATCCTATTGTCCATTTCAACTTGATGCACACTCATCAAATTATATCCGCAACGAATGTCTTCGTAAATCCATGGGACTATATCGGCACATTAATCGATTTTACTCTTCCTACAGATAAGTTTAAAACAATTTTACGTATGTATTTATTTTAATCTAAAATTTATATTAACTTAATTGCTAGTCTGTATGGAATGCACAATTCCATAGATTTAATAAAATGAAATGAAATACAATTTTTCAGCTAAAGCGACATTTCAATGGTCCTTGTTCTGCAATAATGAAATTCCATAATTGTATACATTGGAACGCTGTTTGAATTTAAAATTAGCCTTTATAAAATCGCCAACTATCCTATTGAACAAACTCAAAAAGTATTTCCATGATTTTCATAACGACTGTTTAACGAGTAACATTCCTCTGGATTATATGTAGAAATACATATTATTTATTCAAACCGAGTTATTTCTTATTTTGCTAGTATTAATGGTTTTAAAATTGGTCGCGCTCATTCTAGTAACGTAGTATGCTCATTCAATTAAGGTAGATAAAGAAATTGTTGGTATGACACAATAAATCTATGCATAGTTAGTTTGATTAGAGCGCACAACAGGTCGAACTTAGCGGCTTAAGTGTATGTCTTACTGACATGGGAAGGTTTAGAGTGCTCCTTCTGAACACTCAACACCGCGCCCCTCTTTTCGAACTAACTAACTAACTAGTTTGAAAAGAGTGATGCGATGCAGGGTGTTAAAAACACTCTGATCCTTCCCATGTCAGTAGACATACGCTTAAGCCACTGATGCGACCTATTGTGCGCTCTCAATTTACCCTACTAAGTCACTACACATCTCATATCAATTCGGTGCTATTCACGAAATTCCTAAGTTATTCCAGTCCATTCCCGCAAATTGGTCATGTCCGGTATTATACTGTCCAAGAGATACCTGGATCTAGAAGGCCGGGCATTGCCACAGGAAATGCTCCATCGTCTCATCGTCCTCCATGCACTCACTATTCGGCACTAGTCCAATACGGTACAGGTGGTCCCGTTATTCCGAATGTCCCGTTGAGACTGCAATCATTTTGCAATATTTTAGGCTTTCCCAGTTTCAGCAAACCTTTTGTCCTCTATCCATCTGGGTCTCCCCATAGGATCTTTGTCATCCTGCCTACTGTTTACTGGTTCTACTCGGCTATGTGGGCCGATTCCGCCCATTTACCCAACTCAGCCTTTGTCATGCCAAAAGGTTGCCTTCGTTGCCAGGAGGTTTGCACGGTCGTTGCAGACTTTTCCACTATGTCCCGGCACCCAGATGATGTTAATTTTGCCGTGCGTGGAATAATCGTTAATTACCTTCTTACAGTCAAGGACTATGCTAGATTTGACAATTTCCGATGATATTGCCCTAATTGCCATTTGGCTATCCGTGAAGATATTCGTTTCTGCTGATATATTGATACACTCCGTAATCGCCCGAACTTCCGCTTGAAAGTTCATATTAATGAAAAATTAACGTATCAAAAAAATTGTAACAGCGGGTCCCATTTGGTATTTGTGCCAGGGTCCTATACTGCCAGCGTCTCTATATGGCGTTAAAGTCCCACAAATCGCCTTAACCCTTAACGCAGGTATTCGGTCGGATTCACTCGCATCTTGCGTGTAGCCGGCCAAAGCCTACATTATCCGTTGGTGTTTCGTCTTAAGATCCCTGTTGATCCATTCACCTATTGCCTGTAGCCGTTTTGCCGCAAGATCGGCCTCGGATTTGAACCTAATCTCGATTGGCTGAATACATAAATTAGTCTTCATGCCGCTTGTAAAGATTGTCCTCATTGCACCGCTAACACCAATACAGCACATTCGTTGAACCCTCTGCAGTATTGCGATATTGCATTTCCTCTCAACTGCCGTCCACCATACTACAGAACCATATGTTAGTACGGGCCTAATTACGCTTCTGTAGAGCCAGTGTTCTATGCATAAATGTGATGTATTTTTTTGATGAAATAAACATCGTTGAAATAAACAAACCATTTTCCACTTAGAAAACTTGTTTAGACATTGTAAGCTTGTAGTGGTTTTTCTGTTCGTCCTACGTTTATTGATCTATCGAAATATCCAATATTACTGGAGATCGTCCCCTTTTCTTTTCTCCGTTTTTTTTTTTCTCTTTTCAGATTATATGGGCAATCACAGTGGGTCGACCCACTTCCGAGTGCAGCGATGATAAGGCATTTGGAAACTGTCTCTTATTGTCATGTGTCTTACACCAAACCAAGCCAAGCTTGTAGTATGAACTATTTATACATTAACATGTAAACGATTTGTTCATTTATCCACTTCCATCAAGTGAAATAGGATTGTAAAATGTTAACAATTTGGATAATCATATTGAAATAATTTTACAAATGGAGGAATTCAAATGTATGCAATAGTATTTAACAATAAATAAGCTGCAAACAATTGTATTTTAAATATGTATAATAAGAGACTCTTATCACACACATTACGTATTTATGAATTCTATATTTAATTATTATTATGATTCAATACCGCAATTTTAAAAATTGTTGTAATTGTTCAATATTTATGTTACTTATTTTAATTAAGAAAATAAGAAAATTTAAGAAGATAATAAATAAGAAGCTAAAAATTCAAATGGTTTTGAGCTTGAGTTTAAAAACCAGACCGACTTAAAACCCCCTCAAAGGGAAATGATGAAAATGATGAAAAACGACGTCGTCTAACTACGACTGTCGACACATATTTCGGTATTTTGTAACTAGAATTGACGTCGACATTGAATTAAAATGACTCTATTTCTGTCGACACAGTTTTTGACAACGACTTGAAGAAAAATCGCAATTTTCTTTAAGGAAATTTCCAGTTTTATTTTTGAATTATGGATTAGCAAATTAAAATTTTTAGTTCACAACTTTTAATGGCAGACGGAGTGTTCCAGATCAGGATCTACTTTATTCGCTGTATTGCGAGTATTTAAGTGCAATTGTGTCTGACGGTAAATGCAGCGAACAAAGGGTTCGTTTTAATGCAAATTTATTTGCCTTATTTTTAATAACATGAACTTATACAAATAGTTGATAAAAAATGGCCAACGGCTCTATTATGGTAATTGTTATCTTTGCTGTTAACACGGCCACTGGCCTGAATCAAATGTAGCTGCTGGAATTAAGTTTCTTCAATTATCACTTAGAATTACACTGCCGTGCTTATTAAGAAGGACTCAAGTCCACTTTCTTAAATTTTTCAGGAGAACCAGATTTCTGAATTCTGCTTAGAGCTTCATTTGTAATAAGAAACCCGTTGTTTTTTATAATGAAATTAATAACATTTATGTAGTTTTGCTGCAATTTACAACCATAACGGAAGGTGCAAAATGTTGCTAACTTGAGCATTAAAAAAAAAATATTTTTTTAATATTTTGGAGTTGAGTCTTTCTTAGTAAGCAGGGCAGTACAGGCTTTGGTGTCTTCAGTGTCAAGTGTCCTCTAGTAGACGCATTGCCTTTGCAATGGTGGTATCCTTGTTGTGAGCCATACCCCTGGTCTGCGTGCTTTCAGTTGTGAATTGTTGTATTTTCATTTTAGTCTGATATCTTGCAAGCAAGCGGCCGCTAACGAAACGTACAGTTCAAACAAATACTTTAAGATATCCGAATGTTCGGTGCATGGTGAATCATTTATTGCACTACATTTCGTCCTAAAAAAATGGTGTCCCATAACATCCCATGAAGGGATTGGGGACAGCTTCTTACAATCAGTGAAATGATCGCTTTCTAGTTTTACACTCACTGATTGGGACCTACACCGGTTCCGAACGGTATTTTGAGAAGCATTTTAGTACTCGATAGTGTCGCCACCACTAAGCGAGGTGACCGTCGTCGAAAGAAATGTAAGGTGGTGCGAGCAGGGATCGAACCCACGTTCTCTTGTACAAGAGCCCCTCACACTAGCCATTGCACCACCGACGGCCCCAGTAAAGGCTTCATGTGCCTCCATGGAGAGCTCGTCTCAATTCACTGCTTCCATTCGACTAACCTGGTGATATAGGGCGTCTACATCCAATAACTTCCAAATCGGAGTCCATATGTTTATGAAAATTAAATACTTTTTGGAACTTGAATAACTTTTACCAAATTAAATAAAATAATAGATGTACAAATGTTAACTGTTCTTCTTGCTTTCATTCACTACGATTGCCAACTTTGTTTATGTTTCTGGTAAGTTATCGATAAACAGTCGATGTCGTCTCGAGGCAGTTACAGAATACAAAACTAGCGTTGATGTGACGACGATGTTGACATAAAAACGACAACGACAACGACGTCGACGTCGACTACGACAACCGTAATAAGGGCGAAATAAATAAAATAAAATAAATGTTAATACTGTAAACTATTTAATTTTTTTTAAAGAAATTTTATTTATTTATTTAAAGAAATTTATTTAAATAAAACAGAGTGTAAATTTTTCTATGTATGTATATAAAGTGGTGACTTAAGTGCCAGAAGTCGGGCTCAACCAAGTATAACATTAACAAAATAAAAGTGTGGCAAAGTAATGACTAGTGCTGAACTATATTTATTTTCCATGGTTCTTCTAGTTCCAAACCGATAATTTCGACCCATACAGTTTGACTTTGAATTAGTTAGTTATGTTAAACTGGTGCTGGTTCAAAATCGTTCAAAAGTTCAAAAACTAATTTATACCAATCCCAGGACATTGCAATGTTCATTTCTACAGTTGTTTGCATGAGCGAGTACTAGTTCTGATTCAAGAATAGTAGTTCGTCACTAGTTCTGAACCAGTATTTTTTCCTGCTGGGTATTGTTAGTACCGTACTGACAGAGCACTTTCAGGTAGTACTGGAAAGCACTGGTCTATTTAAAGAAACATGATTTGCCAGAGTACTGTAATTTTGTATCGTCGGCAATTTGTCTGTCACTGCAGTTGTTTTTTTTTTTTTTTTGTGGAAAAACAGAAAGGGTAAAAAGAAGCAACAACGCCAATTAGTCATTTAAGCGACTTTATGAAGGCATATCGCCAATGTTTAGGCTTAGTCACTCGTTAGCCAAAAGTTGATTCATTACAGTTTCCTATATACTGCCTAAGTCTAATATGAACATGTCTGTTATAGCCAAATGCAACCCTGATAGCCATCACTGTTGTTAGTAAAACGAGTTGATCGTATCCCCTCTTGGAAGTTAGTTTAGTCTTTAAAGTGTAATGAATATTTTTCTGAGCAATTAATTCCCATATGGAAGAGGTGAAGTGAACAGAAAAAAACTGTTGGTATTAATGTATGGACAGCACATTCCGTGTCATTATGCCAAACGTATATGTTCTTAGTGTAAATTGAAGTGACTTCAAGACCCGGAATAAAAATCCCTACAGTTATAGAAGGGACGATAATGTTCTTTCCGAAGGAAAAATGCAATACAATTGGTGTCAGTACATGGTAAAACAGATTATGTGCTACCTGTTAAAATTTCTTAATTGGATAATAATGTTTAATTGCATTTGCTAAAATTGTAATTAGCTGGAGAGCATAAATATTACTTGAGCTACTCAGAAGCCAATTGATCGAATTCCACAAAGTAAAAAGTGAAGAAACGGCATCGGAGTAGCTTACTTTTTAATGCTACTATTAAAACTAATTTGTAAAATTTGTCTTTATAGGTATGTTTGCGTATGCAATAAGAAAGTAGGGAATAACCTCCAATTGGGTCAATTGGTATTCCATAACTAAATAAAATCTTAATTGGGTAACGAGTAAATATCCAGCAAGACAAGATGGAGAAGGTTGATAGTTCCTCGTAAAAATCTGTTTATCGTTTTAGAACAAAATAGGAGAAGAAAACTTGAGGAACAAACAGATTCTAAGAAAATAAAGAAGCTAGAAAAGGGTTGCCAACACACGACTACTAAAGATCCCGTGAGGATGGGTCGAATGTGCCACTCTGGCTTAAGCACGGTATATCACTTCTCGCTTCATCCCATGCAGGGTTTGGGCCGCAAAAACAAGGTATGTATATGCTCAATGAAGATAATGTTCCCTATATTACAATAAAAATAAAGAAGTAAAACAAATAATATGTATGCCCCTTCAAATAACGATCAGCAAAAGAGTCAACTTTCATCATTTCCTTGAAGTAGAACTCTCAAGTCAGGACATAGCACATTAACCAGATATATATAAAACACACCGGGGTGTCTTGTCTCATACGACGACTTTGTTACAGAGTAAAATTTAGACGAATTTGTATTCAATAATTAAAATAACTTAGATCAAGCGCCTCTAATACTCTAACACAGACTAAAACTGTCCATAAGTTTACTAAGTGTAGCTTTATTAAAAAGTTAACCATATTGTGGTTGTCATATGATTATTAAAAATAACATAGGGTCTGTAAACGAATTCCTATAATACGTGATTATACAATACCAATTAAATTAGCAGGATTGCACAATCATTAAAGTAAGACTCTACATAGACTACTCACTGTCTTGTTGTGGTGAACACATTTTTGGATTTCACCATTGCAAATCTGTGTTTCTACATCCTATCGTCTCTTGTTTCATTATCATATAATCCTAACAAATAACATTATGTAACAATAAAGGAGAATTGTTCAACAAAGCAGGCAATTCCAAGATTCCTAGAAAACAAATTTTATTTTAAATGTAAATTTAAAATATAAACTGGAACACTGTTATTTCTGGATGGCGAAATGTATGTACGTCTTTTATCGAGACATTTCGTGACAAGGTAATTTTCTTAGAAACATTTTCACTATTTTTGTCAAAAATAAACTCAGATTTTTCATTACTTTTTGACAAAAATGCATACAACTAAAATAATATACATATATTTTTAAAAACAATTTGAAATTATTTGACTTACCTTCCAGGCATTCACCTTTGGCGGAGGAGCTGCAACAAACTTTTTAGGTTGTTGGGCATTTGCATTGGCTGCAGCTGCGCCGCCACCTGTGGCCGATTGAGCTTGAGTTTCACTATCGCCGGCTTTTGCTTCATTACCGCTGCTGGCATTTTCTCCAATAGCACTGGGTGAAGCATCTTTGCGTTGTTCTTTTTGTTGGGATTTTTGCCCATTTCCACCCCCACCATTGCCACCGGCCGACTTGCGTGGGCTGCCATTGCGTCCACGTTGGCGTGGAGGGAATTTGCGATCGCCATCCTTTTCACCAGCAACAGTTCCAGCGGCGGCTGCTGCAGCACCACCACCACCACCACCACCACCACGTTGGCGCTGGCCAGACTTTTGACCGCCGCCACCTCCTTGCACACTATTTCCCCCATTCCTTGCATCTCTGGGCTTATCCTTACGTGGCTTTTTACGATCACGACGTGAATGGGAAATGACAGGCACAAAATCGACATTGTCATCGACTTCAGAAGAGTTTTCGGCTGTTGTATCTGCATTAGCCGCAGAACGTTTTTCACCAGTTACCGCAGCAGCTGTTACATTAGCGTCGACTACTTCATCGCTCCATGCCTTAGCAGCTTTAGTGCCAGGTTTATTTTCTTTATTATCTTGGTCATTGCCAGTGGTAGCAGCCGCAGGGGCTACCGACGCTTCGTTAGCCGGTGGAGAGGTAGTCGTCTTCTTGACGTCTAGATTTTGCAACACATTGGCATAAGAACAGCCGGCAGGGGCATTGTTAGAAGCTGCGACTGCTGCAGCAGGAGCTGGAGTAGTTGCAGCTACTGCTGCAACTGAAGTTTCTTCCTTGGAGGACATAATCGGTTTAAGGGGGGTGCTTGCTTACACGGCTTCCAGAGTACAATAACGTCTAGGGCGTTATTTACTCTAGAACTTCCAATAAGCTGGACGCTGGAAACTCTTTTGTGCTTCCTTGCCCACTAAGTAACTCTAACGAATTACTCTGTATGTGCACTATTCTTAGGACGAACAAACTCCAAAGGACTGTTTTTTGAACCCAAACTGTAAGAAAATAAAATGGAAACAGTATAAATTAGTCGGCCTTAACTGGTAACGCAAATACATACAAATGAACAACAACCCAATAAGGAAATATACTTTTCTTTAGATTCCTAACGAGTTTCACCTGCTCCTTAGTAATAAGTGAGTGTGTGTGACTCTTCCTCGCTATTTCTACTGGAATTTCATCATATTGGCAGATGTTCCGCAGACGGATGTAATATACCCTTATTAATATTTATTCGCTTCTAAGGTTTCGATTAGTAGTTGTCAAGTGTTTTCGGTCTTTACTCCACAGTGATTTTGATAGTTTCTATTAGTTCGCCTTCTCCTCCTCCTCCACTACCCAACACTCTATGGTACTTATTGTTCTACTCACTTTAGTGTGTTACACAGGCATTATTGTACTATGCAGTAGTATAGTACATATATTGAATCACAATAATTTTACTTATTTTTACGCTCACGAAATGGAAAAAATCTATAGATTCTACACTCAAAATGTAGACGTCGTTGTTAATATTGCCATTTAAGCTTTCTTTAATATTTATTATTAACGTAATATCAACACGATTATGCGGAAAAGTGTACTCTACTACTCTGCTTTGGTTTAATTTCTTCTTCCATTCGAGTTGTGTGTTGGTTTTGCTGCGATTGTGTATGAAGAAGAACAAGATGTGAGGTTAGAATTGAGTTTTCTTCTTTCTATTTTGTTCTCTCCTGCCCCATACAGACTTATAAGAAACTGTAGCAGAAAGTAGAAATGATATGAAACAACAAACATCAGCTGTCAGCTGTTCTGTTACCATACTTCGAATGTAGGGGAATACAATGTTGACAAAATGTCAGCGTTGTATTTAATTGTATACAGCAGTTACATGAAAGCAAAACAAAGTTAAACCTCAAATGCGAGTACCAATGCTACTTTATACTTTTTTCTGATAGAACACGAAGTATAAAGTGAAACCACTGTTGAATAAACACAACAACGGGCGATCTACTAAATATACAGAACAAAAGAAGCATACATCTAATTTAGCAGCAATTCTTGGAATGGCCATCAATAGATATAGACATATCAAGTCTACTTTACCTACAACTCGCCAAGAAAAAAATCGTTTTTTCCACGGTCCAACGTATATCCGGGTTTATATCTCACATCAGTAATACGATCAGGTCAGTGTACATATGTAGTGATGGAAAGCTCCCGGAAATGGCTTCAAAAATATTTAATTTTATTAACCCATTAAGGACCATTTTCATAATTTTGATTTTTGACCTCACGTTTTTTGTCAAAAATACCATTATGTCGAAATATCACCTACGTTAAGGTATGCATAAATGTATATAGTCTTATGGACAGCACTTTCGTCTTGAATACAAAATATAGTATGCGCAAATAACCCTTTAAAGGCCAGTGATATTCAAGTTTAAACTTCATTAATTTTTTTTTAAATTTCGCCATATTTTTAAATTTAGAGTAAGAAAACAGAAACTTAAAGTTTTATATGATTTTTTAATAGAGAATCAGGAAATGAACGAATTCATTGGTGCCATTACTTTTCACATCTGATGTCTGTGAGTCGAGAAATGCCTGTTTTTCTATATTTATCTGGTTATTTTTTTATATTGCAGATTGATTTTTAGATTTAACAATGAACAAACATTTGGACTTATTCCCATATAAAATGCAAATGGCCAACAAACTGAACGCAGCAGACTTCCCGATTCGCTTGGAATTTTGCCAGAAGATGCTTCAAATGGTGGAAGAGGAAATGTCTTTTCATGTCTGACGAGGCCCATTTCGATTTAAACGGATACTCCATGAGACGGAATTGCATCCACTTCTTGCAACAGTGTGGTGTTCAGTTTCATCATGCTGCATTGTCGGGCCATACTTCTTCGAAGAAAACGGTCACACTGTTACAGTTACTGGAGACCGTTACTTGAGCATGTTGAGAGTTTTTCTATCCAGAATTACGCCGAATGAGAATTTCTTTCAACTCTGCGTGGTTTCAGCAAGATGGTGCAACTCCTCACATAGCCCGTCCTATTATGACAGAATTGCGACGAAAATTACCCAATAAGCTGATATCCAGGAACTCCACATTCCGTTGGTCCCCCAGGTCGTCTGACCTTACTGCACCTGACTATTTCTTGTGAGGTTATTGCGAACAGCAAGTCTACAAAGCAAAACCAACAAATTTGAATGAACTAAAGCAATCCATTCGAGAAACAATTGCGGCTATTCCTGTCTCAACTCTCCAAGCAGTAATGAACAACTCAATCGATGTCGAAAAGAATTGTTTTACTATTACCAGACAGAGGAAATGGTTCAAAACATCGAACAAAATAAATTAAAAATTGTGTTGTTAAATACAACACAAATGTATGCTAACAACAACAGTCAATAAAAAGTGTAAAACACATTTAAATTTCACAGTTTTTCACCAAAACCACATGAAAAGTTAAAGTCAGAAGGTCTTGTAATTCCACGTGGTGTAAGTCAATCATAATGCTAACAAAACAGCCGCAGATTGTCTACCTGTTGACTTCGAATGTATCATTGGGTAAATTTATTTCTTGCTTCTATATCTACAGCGTTCGGCTAGAAGTTCTTTTTTATTTTTTTACTCAATCTCAAGTCAGAGCCCACATATCTTCATCAGCGGCTAGATCTGAAATAGCTATACGGTCTGCCAGGAATCATGAGGATGCATTTGCAAAACATCTTCTTTAAAAAAAAAACCATTTCTCCATTTATAGAGATATAGAATGGAATAGATATAAAAATAGAATAAAAAAATAAAAAAATTATTGAGTATGTTTTATGTATGCCTGGATGTAACGCACCTGTCGAAAGAGTTTTTTCCCTAATGAATAAACTATGGCCAAGTGAAAAACACAGGTAAGTTTAACAGTTTTCAAAGCTATTTTAATTACTAATGGCCAGTTTCACAGTTGAAAATTCTCCATTTAAATGTTCTTTAAATGCCCGATGTTTGTCATTTAAATGTGAACATTTTCTGTAAGCTTTTAAATTGAGCTTTTAAATGACGAGTGTGAATCTCGCCCTAAGACTAACAACATCAACAAACAATGTTGTCAGCTCTATTCCTACTTAAAAACTAGACCAGATATTTTAAAACTAATTTGCTCTGCTGACAATATAAAACAACTGCTTAGACGTACGATTAAAATCATAAATTAGATTTATACGTGTTCTCTTCGTTTTTTTAATAAAAAGTTTATAAAATACATTACTGCTTGGTTATTGAATGAATAAATTAAATTAACATTATAAAATAACTTTTTTACAAAATTCCGCTCTTATTTTTTATATTAAATAAATAAATATATGGTTTCCCAATACATCCCATGAAGGAACAGGGGAGAACTTCTCACAATCACTGAGCTGTGCCCTTTCCAGTTTTCACTCACTGATTGGGACCTACAGTTTTACACCGATTCCGAACGGTATTTTGAGAAGGTTTTTTCATGGCTATATCGAGTGTCGCCGTCACTAAGCGAAATTTTAAGGTGACCAGATCAGGGTTCCAACCCAGGATCTCATGTACAAGAGCCGCGCACACTAACCATTGCATCTATGACCACCACCAACCATTGCAACCATCTATAAATACATATGTATATTGACAAAAGGTTCAATTTTTCAATTTCTTTTTTTATATTTTCCGTTTTTGTCTTGATTTTGATATTTCATGCTGTGATAATTTAATAATACATACATAGATAAACTTATTCTCTCATCTGACGTTTCATTTCACACTCTTCATCGTAGGTTTTTGGAAATGAGAGCAATTAAATTTAAAATTACCTTACACCAGGTGGAGTTACAAAATATGTTCACTTAACTTTTTCCTGTCGTTTTGGTGTAGAACTGAAAAATTTAAATATATTTTGCACTTTTTTTGTTGACTTTTATCGTTGGTATACATTTGTATTGTGTGGCCGCCGGTGGTGCAATGGTTAGTGTGCGCGGCTCTTGTACATGAGATCCTGGGTTCGAAGCCTGCTCTAACCACCTTAAAATTTCTTTCGGCGGCGGTCACCTCGCATAGTGGCGGCGACACTATCGAGTATATAGCCATGGAAAAGCTTCTCAAAAATACCGTTCGGAATCGGTGTAAAACTGTAGGTCCCAATCAGTGTGTGAAAACTGGAAAGCGCACAGCTCAGTGATTGTGAGAAGTACTCCTCTGTCCCTTCATGGGATGTAATGGGAAACCATTTATTTATTTATTTTTATACATTTGTATTGTATTTAACACAACTAGTTTGCCACAAAAACACGAAAGTCGGTTGTTGTTCCTTTGTTGATCGCTGTATACTATTGCCACTATCTGGTATTATTGAACCCATATTTTCCACCATCCAATGTTTACTTTCCATCGTACCTATGACGTTTAATTTATTGAGCGAATAAAAGCTTCTATGGTATGTATTATTCTATGGTGTAATAGCTCTATGAATTACGTAGCAACTTTAAAAGAGAACTGAAAAGTATGCCCGCAAGAAATGCCATCGTGTAATAGAGCACTAACTTTGGTGAATTAACTCATGACGAGGCTAAAACATGTATTAATTTGTATATGTAAATAAAAAATCTTAACAAAATATAGGTAACCAACTATCGTTTATTTTTTTCATAGACCTACATTTTTTCGATAAGTTGTAAAAATAATCAAAAATATATAAGTACGATAGCATGTGGTAATTCGTGGTCACCACTGTATGTAAATTTGTACTTAAAAATCCGATCCGATGTCAAAAACTAAAAACTTTGTAGGTCTGTATCTCGGATTGGGACGAACAGATCTACAACGATTCCGAACTGTTTTTGAAGAAGCTCTTTCATAGCTAATTACTCAATAGTGGCTTCATCAATAAGCGAGGAGACCGTCGTCGACAGAAATGTAAGGTGGCCAGATTAGTCGTCGAACCCACGTTCTCATGTACAAGAGCAGCGCACACTAACCGTAGCTCCACCGTCGACAATTTGTATAATTTAAATTACGAGTTAAGATGTCACAATAAAAAATACCACACCTATTTGCACCGTCTCTTACCAAGTCGAGACCGGATTTTTAAAAAATTGATTTTTCGAGCAAACACCGTTGAAAAAATGTCGGGTTTTTTACATTCTAGTTCGCAACACCAACAATTTCTTAAATTTGCGTATCTTGAGCCATTCTCCAATTTGTTTTGTTTTGTTGGAGAACCGCCGGATATATGGGCCTCTAAAACTAGTATATATAGTCACACATACATGTACATATATCCGACATCTATTATCCGATCGGATAAAAAAAATATCTATTAAGTAGGTGAAAAACATTTAAACTCGCATTAACACATTGTAGTCCAATTCAAAATTATCGAGTTTGATGATAAACAAGGCCTTAGCATTTCCTTCAATATATAATATGAAACATTAGAATTTCGAAGAGAAAAACAATCGCAACTTTCGATAACTCGAAATAATGGTTCCTATGTAGAACATTGTGTTGATAAAAGCTAACTACAGACTTTTTATTCTTGAGCATGAGCTTTGAATAGTTTGACCACATTTTGGATTACAAGCTCATAGTACATCTTGACTAGACAATCGCGCTCTCGTATTTTCTTGTTACTTCATTTATAAAGGGTGGAACAAATTTAAGCAGGTGGCCAATTTGACATTTATGATGTGGCAGATTATAAGTGAAAGGTTAGAAATTTACCAAATGGGACGCTTTACGCTTGAAGAAAATTGGTAAATATTAAAAGTTTTCTTCCAAAGTTCTGAGTTCCACAGATGAGCATTTTTTACCGAAAAATCGTTTTTTCCAATGAAGCTCATTTTCACCTCAGGCTACGTTAACAAACAAAATTTAGGGTTCGGAATATCCACACGTCGTCCATTGTCGTTCACGAGATAGATGCCCAGACAATCGAAAATGTACTGAAAAATATGGTAAATCGAATGAGGTGCTGTAAAGCAAGTAGTGGAAGGCATTTAAACCATGTTGTGTTTCATGCATAAATTTCAATGATGGGCGTTACCTATAAAACCATAATTTTTAAAACATATCTGTTTGTATATTTTTAAAACGAAATTAAATTCAATTCCACATTTTACATGGACCGTCGTGTGGTTGTCGGTGGTGTAAACGTAGTATGCGCCGCTCTTTTACATGAGAACGTGTATTCGATCTCCGCTCTGACCATCTTACATTTTTTTCGACGGCGGTGACCTCGCTTACTGACGGTGACAAACTGTAGGAACCGGTGTAAAACTGTAGGTCCCAATAAGTGAAAGCGCAAAACTCACTGGTTGTGAGAAACTCTGCCCAATCCCTTCATGGGATGTAATGGGAAATGATTTTGTACATGGCCCACCTGTTAGTTATTTCATATACAGTTAGTGTGTATTTATTTTGAAATGGAAACGTAAACATGAATGAGAAGAAAAATGTCTGCAATGTAAACATTGAAAAAATTAACAAACGCAGTTTGAAAAAAAACTTTATGAATCACCAAAAATGTTTTCTTTTTTTAAATCAATAGTTAAAAAGTTCATTACAGAGCATTACATATCATTTTTGTCTAAAAACATAAAATTCCAATGATTATTTGTTATTTTATGTTTTATATATTTCCAAATTTGGTTTTTTTACATGAAACATATATTTCAAAACAAATGTTTTTCTTGCAAATTCTTGCTGGTAAACATTTCTCCAGTAAAAACTTGTAAGTTCTCTATCACCGAACTGTCAAAATAATATCTCTCTTGCTGTCTGGTGTAAATAGACAACATCCAGTAACAATTCGTACAAATTGTTTTTAAAATGTTTGTGAAAAGGAAAAATGAAAAATGTGGAGTAAAGGTCTACTGGAGTTTTTACTTGTAAAATTTTTTTGCAATTGCTTAAATAATTTTTTTTTCACTTTATTGCGAAAAAATTAAATTGCTGATTTGTTAGAAGTTTTATATTTTTATTGCTACGAATGAGCAATTAAAGAAGATTGGCCGAATAAACGTCAAAAAAGATTGAAGCGTATTGCATGCAAAAATGCACTCATGATTTTGCGAAGCAACGTTAAAAGAGATTACAAAAAATTGCATGCAATCGATTTCATCTAACTAAATTATTGGTAAATTCAGAATCCAGTCTTTTAAGTGTTAATTTAGAGTCTCTTCGCTAGATATAATCGTTTTTCGTATTTTGTCGTATTCGTATATTTCGTATATTCCCAATTGGAATTCAGCAGCAGCATTCAATTGGGATTCAGGATGATTCAATTGGTATTTATTGTGATTATATTGCTGGAATATGCCTACAAGGTCAATTATACATGTATTGTATGATAATCATCTATGTATGTACCTAAAGCAATAGGAAACAAAATTGGGTGCAACATTTTTCAGCAAAACCTTTACATATTGTTGTGTAGGCGTTGTTGTTCAAGATCTCCTACGCCCGATACTGAAAAACACCTCCATACCATAACGAAGCCTCCACTATGCAGGACTGTATGTTGCAGTTTTTGGTCATTGACGTCCTAAATTTGCTTTCTTTACTATGTTGAGTGTTTTTCAGACCAAGTTGTTCGTGATTATTCTGTTCGATGACAATGTTATATATTCTATAACCTTGCTGGCTTTCTTTACATTTTTTTGTTGTTTTGTCCTCCAAATATCTCAAGATTACTTTTATTCGAAAAAATAACAGTTTCTCAGAAAAAATCTTTATATTCATATTTCATTTCCTTTACAATCTGCACAGAGCTGTTCTAGAAGTTATAATTACTGTGGGAACTATCGCATCTCTTTCGTCTAGCAGTTTTGGACGCTTTGCTTTAAAATTTCCTATAAATTTCGATATTACGCGGTAATATTTTCCATTTTTATCTTAAGTATGTATATTATAATTTCCGATTTTCCACACAAATTTCGCTTTAAAATTTCAATTATTTTAAAATTTGGAACTTATCCACTATTTTTTGTCGAAGTTGGGTGCCTTCCTACAATTTTCGATATTACGCGGTAAGATTTTCCATTTTTATCTTAAGTACATATAGCTACTATAATTTCCGATTTTCCACACAAATTTTTGTCCCTGTCTATTCTCTGTCAATTCTGCTTTCAAATGAACAAAATCAGATTTGAATTTTTCGTTGCTAGCAAAACTACGCGCAGAAGTAATGGGAAATCCAACATTTGAGTGTCGTTGAATGAAAAAAATCGTTTAGGCAAATTATTATTCTTATTTTATTTTTATGTAATAGCTAAAGGAAAAAACTTTTAGTTTTTGCAGTATAAGTTGGCATGCTCTAACGTAATTCCCGTAATTATTAGAAATTGAGAATTTTCGTTGGTGGCTTTCATTTTTTCTGCATGACTCGAGGCAAAAATGCACTTTGTATGAAAATCGAGTAAAATATACGAACTTTAAAAAAATGTATGGTGGCTAGGACCCATAGGGTCCGCAGGGGCCTATTGCAGAATGCCTCAAAATAACCCGAAAAAACTTGCATACAATTTTTTGATAACTCTTAGATATCGGAAGAAGTAATTTGAAAGAAAAATCTGTCATTTTTACCCCTCCATAGATTTAATCTAACATATAGACTGGCAAATCTCTTCCTTCAATAACCCGATCGGGCCCTTCAAGTGGCTTCAAAAATATAAAATTTTATTAACCCACTAAGGGCGAATTGTGCATTGTGAAACAACACCATGAGATCGCTTCGATGATGATGAAAACGCAGAGTCGGGTTCATCATACTCATGGTTCTACAGGGGGTGGTGTCTTGACCCCTGTAGTAGAGTCTGTGGCAAGCACACAAAAAGCCAATGGCAACCAAAACAAGGATGATGACGCGGACGAAACCAAGCGGGGCTGCATAAGCCCTCAGCCTTCAATAACAGGTGGTGACTCCAACTCTGATTCCCAAAGTGATAATAATGATAACAACATTACCATTTTAGCAACTCCAAAAAATGACGAGGTAAATAGAATGGTCGATGAAGTAAGCGAGAGCATAGCGAAGCTATCAACACAAAAGAAACGACTCTCGGGGGCTCAACGCAGGAAGATTGCAAAGAGGAACCGTTCAGCCAAACAAGCCGAAAAACAGGATGTTCCTAAGGACCTGTCGGTGCCTCCCTCGACCTCAACAGAGGCTGAGAAGAGAAACCGATCACCGGAAGAACAGAACACTGTCAAATTAATGGCAAAGAGGAAAAAGTGTTCCCCGTCATCTGGTAATTCGGAGACGCCCAAACCCCATATTACCCAGGGGATGCAACAGAGCTCCAGGGACAATAGGAGCAAAGCCGATGCGATTACCGGAAAGACGAGCACATCAGCCAAATCAACCGACAAGGAAAGGGCGCGTAAACACGAACCCTATCCAACTCGGAAGAGGAAGCTGAATGCGAACACGGGCAAGGAACCGCCATCCTACGCAAAGGTAGCGAGAAGGCAACAACTGGACGATCTCTGCTATGCAGTAATTGACAGCGGTAACCCAACTGGCTCAATACCGGATAACCAACACCAAATCGTGGAGGACCTCGTCAACACGAAGGTAATGGACCACATAATGAAGGCCGAAAGTGGACCTCCCATAGAAGTTGTCAGTAGCGGCTTCAAAGGGGAGGTACTCACTTTACAGCTGGCCTCACAACGCTGTGCGGAGACTTTAAAGAAGCTGGTGGATGAAATCTCTGCCCCCTGGGAAGGCGGTAAGCTAGCCCTCGTAAGGAAGAAGGACATCCCAAGGCTGACGAAGGCTACTGTATATATTAAAGGATGGGGCAGCAAGTTTGCATCGGACGCCATACTTAAAGTCATTGGCAAGCAAAACGCAGGACTATCCGTGGACAAATGGGTCGTTTTCCACAGGGAGGAGGGGCAGGAGGGCACACTCCTTGTGATCGGAATAGACCCGGCATCCATGGCTGGTCTTGCCAAGACTAAAGGTATGGTGTTCTTTGTGACCAAAGCTGTCTACATCAAAGTTGGCAAAGTGCCAATCGGCATGACGACCGGAGGAACACAGCCGGAGGATGCGAAGCATGACGAAGCGAGTGGAGGCTCGGCGGAGCAGACACCGCAAACTAAGAAGGAGGAAGTGGCCGAAGGCATCACAAACTCCCAAGAAGACCGGTTACTGGAGGACCAATGTTAGAGGTCATCCAGATTAACCTCCACCGGAGCGAGACGGCAACCCACGCTCTGTTGGATAAAATTAATAAAGGTAAAATACACATTGCTTTAATACAAGAACCTTGGACCACTAAAGACAAGGTTATTGGATTAAATCATATTAATTACCAACTATTCTATACGAAGACGGATTCCCGTCCGAGAACATGTATCTTATGCCATAAAAACCTTTGTTTTCTCTTCTCCCCAGAGTTGTCAACATCGGATGCAACAGTACTGAAACAGGGAGATGGGAATATATACCTGGCATCAGTATACTTGCCATATGATTCGCCGACACCACCACCTTCGTCGGAATTACAGCGACTGGTAGAGAGGGCCAAACAGACAGGTAACGAAGTATTAATAGGTAGTGACTCTAACTCTCACCACACGTCGTGGGGTAGTACTAACTGTAACCGTAGGGGGCATGCCCTAGTAGAATATTTGAATACTAACGACCTTTTCACACTGAATATTGGGAACAAAGCAACTTTTGTCAACAAGATTAGGGAGGAGGTGTTAGATATAACAATATGTTCTGAACACCTTATAGATGAAATTCAAGAATGGAGGGTTTTAAATGAGCACTCATTCTCGGATCACAGATATATTAGATTCAGGATAACACGGCCACCACCGAAACCGATATGCTTCCGAAATAGGACCAAGACAGACTGGACAAAGTTCGGAAGCCTACTTAAGAATCGACTAGTCCACCCTCAACTCGAATACTCTAGCAGGGACGAACTAGACGACATAGTGACAAAGACAACGCAAGCACTAGTAAAGTCTTTCGAGGACAGCTGCCCACTTCGGGAAAGAAAATCGGCCCAAGAAAAACCCTGGGTAACAGGGGAAATACGAAATCTAGGGAAGAACGTCCGTAGACTTTACAACAGGGCCACGCGTAAGAAATCACCAGTATACTGGGAGGACTACAAGAGAAGTCTCAGTGAATACAACGCAATATTGAGAAAAGCGAGACGCAACTCCTGGAGACTATTCAGTGAACAGGTGGATAGCGTCAACGATATGTCGAAGATGAAAAAAATTCCTCTCTAAGACCCACGTACAGGCGGAAACGCTAGTAGATGACACGGGAAAGAGAATGGATACAATGGAACAAACACTTAGGCACCTGATGGATACACACTTTCCAAATGGGAACGCGGAACCCACATGGGAGTGGTCACAAGATGAGAATGTGGTACATCAGTCGCCAATCATTACGGACCAAATGGTCCAAAAAGCTATAAAGAGTTTCTCCCCATATAAAGCGGCGGGACCGGATGGTATTTTCCCGGCTATCCTACAGCATGGGGTTGACCAAATAACAACCCATCTGGCAGGAATTTTTTCCGCATGCTTAAAATACGCCTACACACCGAGAAACTGGCAAGAGGCCAGGGTAGTATTTATACCCAAACCTGGAAAAGCAAGCTATGCAACGGCAAAGGCTTATAGACCAATTAGCCTCACCTCGTTTCTACTCAAAACCTTGGAGAGAATAGTGGACGACATGGTAAAAAGTGGAATACCGAGCGATATGCTGAAGTTTAGACAACACGCCTATGTCAAAGGCAGATCAGTGGACACCGCACTTCATGAGGTAACCTACTACATAGAGCAATCTCTCAATGACAAACTATACACACTCGCTGTATGCATAGACATTGAGGGAGCGTTCAATAATGTCCGGACCGAAACACTTATCCAATCCTTAGACCAGTTTATGGTGGACCGGGCATTAAAAGACTGGATCAACCATATGCTAAGGAATAGATGGATAAGCTGTAGTTCCCATGATGTAAATATTAGAGACAGAGTACAACGTGGAACCCCACAGGGAGGGATTATATCACCACTCCTATGGGTCCTCACTATACACAGTCTCCTAAGGAAACTTACCGACGAGGGACTTAAACCAATCTGCTACGCAGATGACGTTATAATACTTCTTAAGGGAAAGAACCCAAACCAATTATGCAGAGAGGCCGAGAGGGCACTGAGTATAGCGTATGAATGGGCACAGCCAAGGGGCTTAAATGTAAACCCGGACAAAACGGAAATATGTCTATTCACAAGGAAGACGAAAATCTCAGATTATGAAGAGCCACGATTCTTGGGAAAGACGATTAAAATATCCGATAAGGTTAAATACTTAGGAGTAATCCTAGATCGGAAACTGAATTGGAAGCACCACATAGAGGAAAGGGCTAATAAGGCCTACAGATGCTGGTCGCTATGCAGAAGGGCTATAGGGTCCAAATGGGGCCTCAAACCGACTATGACACACTGGCTCTACAGAAGCGTAATCAGGCCTGTACTAACATATGCTTCTGTAGTATGGTGGACGGCAGTTGAGAGGAAATGTAACATCGCAACACTGCAGAGGGTTCAGAGAATGTGCTGCATTGGTATCAGCGGTGCAATAAGGACAACCTCGACAAGAGCCATGGAGACTATTTTATGTATCCAGCCAATCGAGATTAGAATCAAATACGAGGCTGCCCTTGCGGCAAAACGCCTACAAGCTACAGGTGAATGGATCAACAGGGATCTCACGTCAAAACACCAACGGATAAATGGGGCCTTAGTCGGGTACACTCAGGATACGTGTGAATCTGACCGAATACCCGAGATAAGGGTTAAGGCGAACTGCGTGACCCTAACGCCAACTAGAGACGCCTGGCAGAATGGGACCCTGACACCAATGCCAAATGGGACTTACTGCTACACGGATGGCTCAAAGCTAGGAGAAAAAACGGGTCTAGGATTCTTTATTGAAAATCCAGCAACCGAATCCCACCTACGGCTCCCGGATCATAATACGAACTTTCAGGCGGAAGTTCGGGCGATTACGGAGTGTATCAAATGGCTCGGCGATAATACAATCCCAGCCGAGGCAAATATATTCACGGATAGCCAAATGGCAATAAACGCAATATCATCAGAAACGGTAAAATCTAGAACGGTCCTTGACTGTAAGAAGGTGATAAACGACTACTCTATGCACGGCAGACTCAATATCATCTGGGTGCCGGGGCACAGCGGGGTATTCGGCAACGAGAAAGCGAACCTCCTGGCAAAGAAAGCCAGGGAACTCCAAACGGTAAGCCTAGATGGAGCGAAACCCTTTGGGGTGACGAAGGCTGAGTTAAATAAATGGGCGGAGTCGGCACATATAGCCCAGTGGAACCGGGAATCAGTAGGCAGGATGACAAAGATTCTATGGGGAGACCCAGATGAATCGAGAACAAAAGGTTTGCTGAAACTGGGAAAAGCCGAAATGGGCAAAATGATGGGAGTCTTAACGGGGCATTCGGGATTACGAGCCCACCTATACCGTATTGGACTAGTGGCGAACAGTGAGTGCAGGGCATGCATGGAGGACGATGAGACGTTGGAGCACTTCTTATGCCACTGCCCGGCCTTCACACAAGCTAGATCCAGATATCTTTCGGATAGTACGATACCGGACATGACCAAACTTATGGGTATGGACTGGAATAAACTAAGGAATTTCGTGAATAGCACCGAATTCCTATAAGGGACATAGTGAAGCGAAGTAGTAGGATAATCTTAGAGCGCACAACAGGTCGAACTTAGCGGCTTAAGTGTATGTCTTTACTGACATGGGAAGGTTTAGATTGCTCCTTCTGAACACTCAACACCACGCCCCTCTTTTCGAACTAACTAACTAACTAAGGGCGAATTTAAAATTTTCGATTTTTGACCATGACTTTTTTGCCAAAAATTTCATTATTTCAAAATATGACCGATATTAATGTACATATGTATGTATTACAGACAGGACTTCCACATACATACAGTTGTGTGAAAAATAATAGAGCCACTCCCAAACCTCAATTTCAATACTAAAAAATTTTGACAGATAATAATTTTCTTTCTACTTTGTTGTTGTTTTTTATTAGGTATTATTGTAATATAAAAAACCTAAATTATATATTTGAATTCATTGCCCTAAAAATTAAAATAAAAAAAATCGATATGTACATTTATTTTCGCTGTGAAAAAAAAATAGAGCCGTCTAAACAAACCTCCTAAAATTATTAAAAAGAAAAAATAAATAATATGTTTAATAAAATAATTGCTTACTTATACCAGGGGGATTCTATGGCACAGCTGATCGAAAAGGTACTAGGGAAATGATAGAGCATGAGAGACCAAAGAAGATTGGAACTAATTTTAAACAGAGTTTATTGATACTAATGACAGCTAAATTATGTTTTATATTGTTTGCATTGAACGAAGATACGCATTCCCTTTGATTTCTGTTCGTTTTATGTCCAACGAAAGTGTAAAATTGGTAAAATACAGCAGCAAATAAAACTCTATGAAATGGAGTTCGTCGTCATGATTAGTATTACTCTATGCTTATACTACGTCAGTACTTTGCATACAGTCAAGTAACTTTTGACAAGTCGTAACTGGAATGTTCTTCCATGCAGTCTCAACCATTGTCCAGAGCTCATCTTTATTTCATGGATTCGGCTTACAGTCAAGTAACTTTTGACAAGTCGTAACTGGAATGTTCTTCCATGCAGTCTCAACCATTGTCCAGAGCTCATCTTTATTTGATAGATTCTTTCCTCTAAGACATCTTTTAACATCGCCCACAAGTTTTCGATGGGATTTAGGTCTGGTGACTAAAAAGGCCCAAACCTTCACATGGTTGACCCTGAACCATGCCTTTGCCAACTTCGATGAATGTTTAGGATCATTGTCCTGTTGGAATATCTATTGAAGCGGCATTTCCCACTCAGCATAAGGCATCATGACTTCTCTTAAAATATTTGTACATACATACATATAACATTTTGCATCCATTATATCCTGTATGCGATATAAGGGTTCGACTCCATCATATGAAAACATCCCCATACCATAATATTACCCCTCCATGTTTAACGTTTTAATGGTATATTGCGGACTAAATTCTTTATTTTTGGGTCTCCGAACTTTAAGACTTCGATCCGAGTTAAATAAATTTACTTGGGTCTCATCTGACCACAAAATATTACGCCATTTAGATACGGGCCAATTTATGTGTACCTTTGCGAATTCAAGTCTTTGTTTTATGTTGCGCTTTGATAGAAATGGCACTTTGCGTGCACTTCTTGCTTTTAAATCATTTTTAAGGAGCATAAGCCGTATTGTAGAAGTAACCATATCAAATTCATATTGCTTTTTAAGGGCGGATGACGTCACAAAGGAGGCCCGTTTCACGTGACGCAGTGTTTTTCGTTGTACAGTCTCTGACATTTTGGTTTTTCTTTCTCTTGTTTCTCTTCATACTTTATAGCATTTTCTACCATTTTCTTTGATCATCCAATAATTTCAGCTTTTTTTCTTTGAGATTTACCTTCTTGATACAGCTTTTTTTGTATCAATTTTCGACCCTCCACGCTAAAGTGTTTTCCTCTGCCCATTCTGTTAACCAATTTTTCAATATTTTTGTAAAATTATGATAGAAACAAGATAGTCTGTCTTTTTACTCACTTTTTCAAACAAAAATTAAAAGAAATTGCTTTTTGTTTTTAACTTTAAAATTGGCTCTATTTTATTTCACACTCTTTTTCTTCAATTTACAAAAACTGATATAATTAAAATGTTGCTTCAATTACAATAAGAAAGAGACTTACTAATAATACATAAAAAAAACATTTTCTAAAAATATTTTGTACAAGGTTAAAAAAACACTCAATTTATAGAACAGCAGGTGGCTCTATTATTTGCCACATAACTGTATATGCACCATTAATCTTTCAGAGATTGCAATGACTATATGTTGGAGCTATGGAGACCCATATCTGAGGAACAGCGGATCCGGAAGAGGAACATAACATATTGTCGTATGTCCCCTCTTGATATCAAATAAGAATGTAATCAAAGTTGTACAATCCAATTACCTAATTTTGTTGAAACTTCGTTAACAGGAGCAGAAAAAATGGATTTTAATTTGTGATATGAATGGGAGGTATCACGCCCCTTTGTCCAATTCCGCCCATATTATGATAGTTAATTTTTGTCAGTCGCCATTAGTTGCCTGCGAAGTTTCAGCTCGATTGGATCACGGGAAAGGGGTTAAAATTAAAAATCAATCCAAAGTTTTTTCGACATGCATACAGACAGGCGAAGTTAATATAAAGAATTTAAAAAGATTGAAGTCTTGTCCATTATCCGAGACTATCAAGAAAATAATTACACTTCGGATTTTTTGAAAAACGTAGTTTTAACAAAACAAAAAGTGAGATTAAAAAAATCTCCAATGGGTTAATAAAAGGAAATATATATATATACGGATTTTAACGGCGTTTGTAATAATATCCATTTGAACCAGATCTGATTATAAATACCTGAGATACGAACGATTATATACCCAAGCTGTAAACGCCTATATCTCAAGAAGTTGAACCGATCGGGGGGTATTTCTTTTAACTCATCGCAGCAAACTTTGTCGTTACTAAAATTTTGCTGTATATCAGAGAATTGCTGTCGAAGTAAACTTAGCCAGAAACTATATAGGCACAACAATTTAACAATGTAGACTCTAAAGTATATTTACAAATACTCAAAACAGAAAATGTACATATTTTATACAATCTTATATTTTTCCTTCTGACAGTCCGTAATGTGATTGTCAAAATCATATGGTTCCGACTACAAGTTAAGCAATCAGCATTGGCTGAAAAACACAATTTGATGTTTAACAACAATTTAACTACGAAACGAACATATCACCACTGACTGAAAAAGTGGCCATAAGAAGTTATCGAAAATTTTCATTTAATTCTTTTAAATTATTTTGACTTCTTTTACACAAAATGCGGTCATATCAATAGCGCTAAGAAGGTTCCTTAAACACAAAGCCCACCCGTCCTCCCGTACAACCGAACTTTGGTAGCCCACAACTTCGAAAATATGCGTTGCCGTCAATTTTTTTTATTTTACATCTTGTGCTTAAAATATGTATTCTATTCCACAGGATGGAACCTAATTTAGATTTGTTGCTTTAGCCAAAATTTCTTATATTTCTTATTTCGTAATATTTTTCACCAATGATACAACTTCTTCGGCAACAACAAGGTTTAATTAAAGTAGTTTCCGTTTCCTTGCAAGGATTGACAGCCATTCCGCAGCAATGCAACCAAGTGCAGAACATACGAAAGCATCAACACTGTAAAAACAGCTGTTATATCGAATAAACTTAAAAGGGGAAATATGCAATGTTCGAAACTACTTAAGATTAAACTGGATAAGAGAAACATAATCAACACAAATCGAACCTCTCAGATACAATGGGAAATGTCTAAACTATTCTAAAGTCCAACTCGCCGCCACTAGTACAAGACTTCAATAACACTGTACTTTCTGTCATATATCAAAACAAATACGACGCAAATCGAAAACATGTTAAAACAACACGAAATACTCACCAACAACAAATGCAAAACTGCAGAGAATAATGGCAGCCGAAGATAGAAATCGTTGTTTTTTATGTTCTTTGTCACTTAATTCACTTTAGCACAACGATTGTATTTTCAACTTGCTCTCTTTTGCTCTTTTTTACGCTGTTGCTTTTAAGGCTTTCTTCTGTTCTGTTTTGATTTAGCTTTCCGTTTTAGTTCAGCTTTTGCAAACAACCAATACTTCCACCGATTCGGGATGTACGATGATGAAAACAACAACAAACTAAACGTAACGTTTACACGAATCCGTGGAGGGGAAAGTGAGAGAAACGCACGAACGAATTTCTCAAAATGTACCCAACAATACGTAATTTGACAAGTCCAAGAATGTCAAGACGTAAACGAACGAACGACTGAAACGACGAATCGTGCGAAAGCAAATAGAAAAAATTGTGATTTTCTTCTTCTTACGTTTGTCAGAGAAAAATTCTTTGAAGTGATTTTATGCACTTTGTGTCACAATTTAACATTGATCTTTGACAGAAAACTAGCACTTCGGTATTTATTTATCACTTGTGTACACTTTCACAATACTTTTCACCATATTTCAGTGTAATTTTTTAAAAAATCTCGTGCGACCGAGCAGACATGTGGTTTTTGCCGTTGATAGAAACTTCGAAAAGAACGTTGACATTTCTGCACTCTCTATCGGAGGGGTAGACCGTAGAGGGGAGATATGGCAACCGCGTGTTTTGTGTCTCGCATTATCTCACATTACTCTGTACACTATTCCGTGTCAATAAAGTTACCCGTGTTAAATGTCGTTAATCCCCAAAATACCATGCTATTAATTTCATCAAAGATCAGGGAATTGTTAAATTTAAAGCTCGGTATTCAGTTTTAATGAAAATTTTGGCTTATGTCGACTATGCGGCTTACTCTTCAAAAACAAAAACATTGTATTGGTTCGGGTAAAACACGTTATTTTAAGCAAAAAAAATTAAATAACAATATCGCCGCAAATGCATAGTTTTGGAGTTATGGTCCCCGAAAGTTTAGTTATGTGAGTGAGTAATGGGGTTAAGGGGCTGTGCAAAGCTATTGATATCATCACATTTTCGAATAACACAAGTCAAGATAAACGCAAAAAATTAAATCAAATTTTTTCGATAACTCGCTTAAGCGGCATTTACACCTACCAAATTATTGCATTTTCGGGATTATCGACATTTTTTCTTATGGAGTTTGACATTTACAGTCAAGGAAAAAAGTCTACATATAACCTACGATTTTGAAGTTTAAGAGAATTAGTAGCGACAATTAAAAATTATCTTATTGCAATGTTTTACTCATTTAAAATAAGGATTATTTGAAGAGAGAAAAAATACGAAAAAATATAACATGGAAATTATTAGGGAAAAACACAATAATTAGCGGGAAAAAAGTCTGCATACAGCGTGGCTACACCTAATATCAAATAGAATATTGAAAACAAAGAAAGGGAAATAACAGTTAACTTTGTTGAATTTACAAGCATAACAATTGTTTAAGTGGACAAAGTGATAAAAGATGTTATTTTTCGATTTTTTTTCCTTGAAAATGGAAGGCGTAAAGAGATACATATTTCAGGTCGAAATTGGTAATAAATCTCCGCAAGGAAAATAAATCTTATGGATAAATTGCTAAGACAGTAAAATTAAGTCGTGCTGCTGTCCAGACGATCATTAGGAATTATAATAATACTAATAGTACCGAAAATAAGCCACAATCTGGCAGACCTAAGAAGCTTTCGAGACGCGATGTTAGCTGTATTCTTAAAGTAGTCAAGCAGGATCCGAAAATAAGTGCCCCAAAATTGGCAGAACTCATCGCCAAATGTTCCAATAAAATTGTTACTCCACGAACAATAATAAACGTTTTACATGTCAACAGATTTAATAGCAGAGTAGCACGCAAAAAGCCGCTAATTTCAGCGAAAAATCGTAAACTTCGCCTTGAGTTTGCTAAAGCATATCTAGACAAGGGTATGGATTTTTGGAAGCGTGTTTTATTTACAGACGAAAGTAAGTATAACATTTTCGGAAGTGATGGCTGATCAAAAGTTTGGAGAAATCTAAATACTGCACTTGATCCAAAGAACATAATACCTACAGTAACCAAATACTGCACTTGATCCAAAGAACGTAATACCTACAGTAAAACATGGTAGTGGCAACGTTATGGTTTGGGGCGCCATTGCGTCGTCTGGAGTGGGTCGTTTGGTTTTTGTCGAGGGTATAAAAGTCGAGATATAAAAACATATTGGAGCAAAATATGAAGGCATCTTTTGATAGTTTAGGCCTGGGTAATCAATGGATTTTCCAACAAGATAACGACGCTAAGCATACTGCACGTTGTTCGAGACTGGGTTCTTTACTATGCCCCAAGACAGCTAAATTTGCCACCCCAGTCACCTGACTTAAACCCAATAGAGCACATATGGGACGTTTTAGAAAACTTGGTACGACAATATGACATTAGTAGCCGTGAAACATTAAAAACCGCCCTTATTCGTGCATGGGTTGAAATAACACCCGAAATTACGGAGAATTTGGTGACATCAATGCCCCATCGCCTTCAAGCAGTTATTGATGCCCAAGGTACAAATACTAAATATTATCTTTTTTTGTTTTTATATATAAAATTTTGAAATAATATATATTTTTCGAGGCTGCATGTAGACTTTTTTCCTATGAATTTTTAGTGTTTTTGTTACTACCGTTTTTATTATATAAATGAATTGTTTTTTTATTTTATAAATAAACTTATTTATTAATGCCTTAAATATTGAAATAAACGATTTTTTTAATTTTCTTCGCAAGCTGTCTAAAACTTCTAAATCAAGGGATGTATGAAGACTTTTTTCCTTGACTGTATAATCCCGAAAAAGCGATAATCTTCGTGGGTGTAAATGCCGCTTTAGTTATCGGATGTTGAAATTTTGAAAAATTACCGAATATTTATTTTTTTAATTTAAAAAAAATATTTATTTTAAAAAAATCGTGCAATTTTTTAAAATAATTTTTCGCAACAAAAACAGTCCAACGCAGAAAGCTTTATAACACAGAAAGACTGCAGAAGTCGCGAACCCGGTTCTTGACATACCTCAGAGGAGAAAATCCCTAATTCCGGCTGAAGGCCTGCTGCATAGAAAACTTTATAACACAAAATACCCTCATTACCCTTTTACATATTTGAACTTTGGCGCTCATAACTCCGAAACTATACATACGCAGCGAGTTTGTTATTTTACTTTTTTTAAATAGACCTGTTCCCCAAAAGTAAAGCGAACCACACACTTGTCAATCATGAGCATGAACATCAGCTATCGTTGGTGTTTATTGTCGGTTTATCGCCCTTCTTGATACCAAAGAAGACCGTAATCGTAGTTGTTCGCATCACTATCATGTTCACAAAATTTTTTGGTAATATTTTTTCAAATTCACCAGCTAGATTAAAAGTTATCGACCAAGCTCACGTTCATGAATAACAAGTCTGTGGTTCGCTTAAGACCACATGCGTTGAAAATAAAATGGATAAAATATCTTACCATAATTTCGAGGGAACTGTATACGGAGCTTAACTTGAGCACGTAAGGGAAGATAATATTTTTTCGTTATTATTTATTATTTTATTGAGTATCACCTACTGTGTTATTTATCGTCCGGTTTGCTTCTATATTTATATGCAGCCCTGTAATTTTCGAAATAAATTATGTGGCTAATTTATACTCTTCCATCATAAAATTAAAAATTGTTTTAATGAGGTGACCAGATTACAAGTGAATTTTATAAAACCTTTAACCATCAATTTTGCAATTGCTAAACATATAAAATTTCCAAACATTTTAATTTATATACAATTGTAAATTGATTGGAAATAAAACACTAACGTTTATGTAAATAAAAATTAAAATATAAATGGCAAAAAATGTGACTAGATCGTGCAACCAGCAGGAGACGAAAATTTAGAATATCGTCGGCGCGCCAATGAAAACTCCTGGGTGTAGTTTTTAATTTTTTTTTTAAATTCTTGCATTAGAAAGCGTTACGGGTTATTGTGGAAAACCAGGTTCCTTTCTTTTTGAAGGCTATTTCCACCGTCTTAGAACACCGATTTTTTGATTTAAAAAAGCAAAACTAATGATATAATTATATAATGTACGATTTAAGTCGCTCGGAAGCAAAATCTAGTACTTACCCGAATTTTTTCAATTGCTGCTAAACAAATTTTTCGACGACTTTGTATGGGGAGCCGACTAAAATATCGCTTAGCCCCCATACAAAGTGGTCCAAAAATTTGTTTAGCATGGAATAATAAAAGATAAACTCCCAACCAGTGTTAACATTCCTAATGGTTTTATAGCATATTTTTTTTAGCTCAGTATCATTTTTTTCAACATGATTTTTAGCATAATTGTCACATTTTTCCAAAATGTTCCTAAAATGTGTTATTTTTCGTAAAGTTTTTTTTGCAATGCTTTAGAAATTGCAAAATTTGTCATCAACAAATTCTTAATCCTTTTTTTAGGGCAGTATTCTGGGTCCGTTATTCTTTATTCTATTTATGAATGACATAGTCTCTTGCTTCAAATTTGGTAAATTCCTTTTATACGCTGATGACTTAAAACTGTTTTCCGCCACAATGAACATGCAGGACAGTGTTCTTCTACAGGAAGATATTGATCGCTTGTGTAAGTGGTGCGAATTAAATTACTTGCCCCTTAATATAGCTAAGTGTTTGTATCTCCCGTTTGGTAGACGGGTTAACGTGATCAGGACAGACTACCATATGCAAAATCTTCTATTGGATAAGGTTGATAGCGTTATTGATCTTGGGGTTGTTTTTGATTGTCCTGAAATTCTCAGTCGTATTGGCTTCAACGTTCCCGTTAGAAACATTCGTTCCCATGAATATGTTAATGTTCCTATGCATCGAAGTAATTATGGTCTCTATGAACCCATTTTACGTTCATTAAAAGAATAGTGCTATTCATGCAAACAAGAAAACCTAGAACTTTTGCTCAGCGTAAGTTTGCCCCGAAGCGTTTCATGAGGCACAAAATAAAGTTGCTCAATGTATCTATGCAGCAATTGTCAAAAAAGGCTGATAAAGTAAATAAAAAATAAATAAATAAATGGTTTCCCATTACATCCCATGAAGGGACCGGGGAGAACTTCTCACAATCACTGAGCTGTGCGCTTTCCATTTTTCACTCACTGATTGGGACCTACAGTTTTACACCGATTCCGAACGGTATTTTGAGAAGCCTTTTCATGGCTATATACTCGATAGTGTCGCCGTCACTATGCGAGGTGACCGCCGCCGAAAGAAATTGTAGATGGTCCATTGCACCACCGACGGCCACGATAAAGTAAATAAACAAAGTAAAATTAAAAGTATATGCTTTACCTATTCCATTATTTTATTTTTTTCACATAAATAAAAAACCCTCTCTTTTTTTCAATACAAAAATATTGACATTAAAATGTCAAAAGTTTTCACGTTTCTTTTTCCAGGTTTGCTCAGCAAATTTGCCTCGAAAACTTTCCACTTTTGTGCAAGTCGCTTTGTATTGGAAATTTGTTTGTTTTGACGTTTGCTGTGCAAGTTTACGATGTTTTCGAGTTTACGAGGTTCTTTCGAGCTTTCATGAAGACCACTAATATAATTTAGTCAATACCAAATATGATATATGTATGTAGATTTATAATTTTCTCTACGTAAATTTATATATATTTTAGATACCTATTATTTTAGTTTAAGCTAGTCTGTAAGGATTGTGTATCCATAGACTGAAATAAATAAATAAATATATTTTGCTTTTTAATAAAATTTACATGTATATTTTTGAATAAATATCGAGTCTTTGGACTGAAAACACACAGGACGCCGTTATTCTGATTCACTTAACAAGAATACATTATTTCTTACGAGCCAACACACAACAAAGGATGAGAAACGAAGAAGTATTTTCAATACATCTTCTTGCCTCTTGTGTCAAAATCGTTTTGAATCATTAGCTCTGTCTGCGTACACATATTTTGCATCATTTTGTGCAAAATGTTGCAAAATCTTGCAAAATGTTGTCTGCGTACTCCAAATCTCTTGCAGCGAGAGAGCCAAAAAGAGAATTTTTTGACAGTTGGAAGTTAGAGAACTTGCAAAATGTTGCTGGAGAAATTTCTGCTTGCAAGATTTTGCAACTAGTTTGAACAGCTGTTTTTATTTACTGTTTGAATGAAATAATTTTTGTGAAATGAAAATAAAAATTGAAATTAACAATGGCAGAGGTAAGAAGTTAGAATTGTGTTGATTTTTAACGTTTATAATAAATTATAATAAACAAAACATTTTACTTCATGCTAGACACGTGCAAATATACAGTGCGACCGTGCGACACATATCGCACCTGTTCCACAAAAGTGTAACAACTCAAAATTTCAAAATTTTCAGTAGAGACGAAAAACTGTTTCCGTTAATATTGATGATATATTTCAAGAAAAAAAATCCAATGAGTGTTCGAACTCACGGGCGATGTGTTAACACCTTTTTGCTACACGGTACCTGTTCGATTTCTATGAACACATTCGTAAATGTTACATTGGAAAATAAAAAACAGCGTTCAATCATATGATGACGTTACAGTTAAATAATATTAATACTTAAAATTATTTAAAGACCCAGTGCAAGCACATGTGTCATTATTTTCTTGCTCAATACTTTTTGTTTTATTCCTACAAAAGTCAAAGAATGCAAAGCAACAGCCACTTGTACATACATACATACATTGTTATATTCGTACGATATAACCGAAGATCAACATAAAATACTTTTTTAATATTACTCCAAATTAATACTCCAAATTAAAACACTTCAATCTCGGCTCGCCGATATCGGATCGCCTTAATTTTTGGCCTAAACTCTTCGTCGAAACCCGCACTAGCTTTTTAATCCAAAAATTAATAAAATCGGCTATGAATTTCCGGAGAAAATCGCGTGGGAAAATTATATGAAAATCGCCCAATAATCACTTTCAATACCGACTGCCATGCAACGAACAAACAAACGATGATTTACTCTTACAAACCTAACACTTGCGTATGTATTAAATTTATAGTTTACTGCCCTAGAGGCGCGCGTTTAGATGTTAACACATCAAAAATATGTTATTGTAGGAAATTATCATTAAAAAGAATAAAAGCGTTGTTTGCGTTAAAAATGTTACTCTTTATATGACAAAAAACAAACCGATTTGCTTAAACATTTAGAGACAACTAAAAATTTTACTCTTTAGTTGAGTCTAAAAAAGTTATTCTGAAAACAAAGAGAGAGTCATAACGTTTTTTTTTGACGAAAGAGGAGACAAAATAATAGATGATTTTTACAGTGGGTAGAGATGACCACAGTGTGTTGTTTTCTTGCAAAAAACGAAAATTTAGAAATTTTGAGTTGTTACACTTTTGTGGAACAGGTGCGATATGCTAAAATTCGTTTGCTTTGATATTTCAACTGTTTACCCACCGATCAGCTGTTGTCTTGCAAGATTTCACTGGATGCTGTCTGCGTACTTTTTGAGATATTTTTAACCGAGAGAGTAAAATTGTTCTTACTCTCCCAAAAAAAGTTACTGAGTATTTGCTACTGGAAAAGTACGCAGACAGACCTATTAACAAAATTGTATAACTAAGAAACATTTATTTCTAGCTACTCATTTTACGCTTTTTACATTACATTTCGTACACAGAAAGAAAAATCTAGGTAAAATTTCCTAAAATTATTGTATGATTTTGCCTAAGTGCTAAGGCAACATAGGGTTTGCTAAGTTTTACGGCAACATCACAATTAAACTTAGGTATTTTTCAAGTTTGAAAATTCAGCTAAAACTTTAGCATACATGTTATTCTACACACAAAACTTCGTTAATTTATCGACAATTTTAGTGAGTTTAGCTTAATTTTTTACCTATAATAACTTGTTCGTTACGTAGAAATATGAATGAAAATTTGCAGAAATCCAAATGTACTTATTCATTATCAAATTGTAATTAAATTTCATATTTCTCAGATGACATACAAATATAATGCAGTGTTCCTTTATTTCAGCTCATTGTATATTAAGAGAAAACAAAATTCAATGGAAACACCATCTCCATTAAACCTGCAATTTGACAGAGGAACTTAGAATAAATAAAGACGTAAATTGCATTTGTGTTCCAAGACAATGATGAAATTGTACAGTTTATGCAATCGTAGTTCGACTTCCGGAGAAAAAACTGTATGTTGGGTATAAAACCGACTAATTAATAGAAATGGAATGTATGAAAGTAATTCAGAAATGATGAAAATGGCATACATTACCCGTTGGTCCCAATATTTAGCTTTATCTCTGCAATCGTTCTTGATTTTCAGTGAGCGATTCTCTTCCCATGGACAGCAAACATTCCTTTCGGGTAGTATGTTCTTGAAACTCTGTAAGCGTCCTACAACAATATGCATGTTCAATAAAAACATTGATTTACATCAAACAGATATATGTAAATTATGTAGTATTTAAAACTTACATTATTCGTAATAGCGATTTCCAATGTATTGATCAGTAAAGATTGAAATACTTGGGAGTGATTAATATTTCTGAGAATCAGATAGAAAAGCTGGTCTTTTTTAGACCCGCTGCAATATCTGCCGTTTCCATTGACATCTTTAGATGTAATGGGTTATAATTGTTTTTGAACAGCTCAGGCCAAAGAAGATGCCAGTGACTAAGATGTTTGCCCCGTCACCTAGGGTGAGGCCCGCTGCCAAAAAATTCGAAAGAACTTTGAAGTTGGTCAGAATATCCAACTCAATCGCGACTTGTCCCGTTTCGCCAAATGGCCCAAGTACATCCATGCGTAATGTCAAAACGCTGTTTTACAAAAGCGTTTGAAGGATCCTCCGCCACTCAAGCTATTAGACCAGACTCTTGACAAAACCATTGTAGTGAGGATGTTCAGAATGTTGGGGAAATACCGCCCCGAATCATCCATTGCCAAGGAGCAAGGCCAAGGGCGGGAAGTCCAGCCAGGGGAGAATCTTAGTTTCGCCGTGCCGGCACCAACACTATCACCATATTAGTTGAGAAGAAGGAGGCTCAATTGATGGTCATCGCTCGTGACGTCAATCCTCTCGAGTTGGTGTTGTTCCTGCCTGCTCCGTATCGCAAGATTGGTGTCCCATACTGCATTGTTTAGAACAAACCCCGTCTCGGCTTGTTAATCCGTTACGGGGTCAGGACCGACTACAATAATCGTCATGATGAAATCCGCAGACATCGGGGCGGTGGTATTTTGGTTTCAAGAGTTTAGCTCGTATCGCTAAATTGGAATCCGATAACTTGCACGGGAACATGTTTGGATTAACTTTTATGTTCACATTTTATTAACTTTATTTGTACAATCCAAGGCGTATCCTGGGAACTATTTCAGATTTTAATTTATGGTATGAAATAAGAAAGAAAATTTCAGAATATTTTTTCCCTCAATGACGTTTCGAAAACAAAACAAATTTCCAAAAGATTTGCCTATTTTAAAATGTTGAATTTACCTAGGCGGTAAAAATGAAAATTGTGTAAAAGCTTAGGTAAAAAATCGCACTTTTTTAAGTCTCATACAAACAAAGTTTACCTAAGTTAATCAAGGTAACTTAAGCTTGGGTAATTTTCTCTGTGTACAAAATTGGTATATTACCTCTTGAATGTGATGAGTCTAGGACCGGACTCCGGAAACCTTTTGGGAAAAAAAATTAAAACCTAATAATTAAATTATGTGGAAAAATTCGAAATTTGAGAAGATGACGTTTTTGTTTCATAGCAGCTTGTAATTAAAGCAACATATTCCAAAATTAAAAAAAAAGAAAATTTTCTCCTTTATTAGTTTAATATAGCAAAATTTTTTGGAAACAATAGCGGCATTCATGCAAACGTGAAAGCCGAGAACTTTTGCTCAGCGCAAGTTTCCCTCGCACCGTTGCATGAGGCACCAAGTAAAGTTGCTCAGCGTAGTTGTGCTCAAAACCATATCAGCTGACCAAGATGGATACATAAGGTGGTAGCAGTAGCAATTGCAATGTATTATGTATGTGTACTTTTTCTACTGTTCTAGTGTTATCACCTTATTTATCCATCCTAGTCAGATGACTACGAAATGTCAAAAGTTTACACGTTTCTCCATCCCACGTTTGCGCAGCAAATTTGCCTCGAAAACTTTCCACTTTTGAATATTCTGTTAATTCAAAAGGACTCTTTGTCAACTTTAACAGTTCTTCATGTTAAATTTACATGCAAAAATAGATAAATCTAAATGATGAACTGTTAACTTTATTCTGTATGACCTATTAATTTAACATATTTTTTTGTTAAATTAATATTTTGTATAATGTTAATCCAAAGCGAAAATCCGGTCATCTGTACATGATCTTTGGTTAAATTAAAACTATTGGCCATGTCAGATCTACAGGAGAACCTCCATAAATTATCATGATCCACTTTAAAAATAGCAGTGTTCACTTGTGGAATCTACACGACATTTGTCAAATTAATCTTAGTCATCATGTTGAAATTACATGGAAACTCCGATGATTTCACATGATTCACTTTTAAATTAAAAACACTCACCTGTGAAATCTAAATGACCATTTGTCAAATGAAAATCTGCAAAAAATAACTCAATTAAGATGGTAAACTTAAAAATTAACGCTTACCAAGCATTAGTTAACCTTGATTCAATTTAAAATGAAGAAAACAAAATTATTAATTATTTACATTTACATTGCTTTCTAAAATGATTTTAATCGGACTACACTTAAAGTTTGGGTGAGTTCCAAAATGTCATTTGCAATGCAACTGAACAAAGTCATGCATTCCTAAACGCAACAGTGTAAACCTTGACAATGTCATGCATCCCTAAATGTATAATAAAATTAACCAGTGCGTACACAAAAAGCAAACTGTGCATCACTAATTTTGTTGATGCTTTGTAGACATTTAACTTTTATAAAAAATAAAGTGCAAATACAATAACAGCGGATGAAAGGTAATAAAATATTTTTGTGGGCGGTATTACATATATTATTATTTAAAGAAACTTTTTTCAGGGAAATATAATGGACTTTCGAATGGAAGCAGCTCCTTTTGACAACTCGTCTTCAAAGTGAAGGCGATTTTAGTAAATTATTTACATTTTGGCACACGTCTCCGCAACTTTTATTTGTGTTATTGTATTTTGGGCAATAAAGCGTTTTGGTCTTTGACTTTTAAAATTTTACAAAAATATTTTAAAAGTCAAAGAACAAAAGCAAAAACCAATAACAGAAATTTAACAAAAATATTTTAAAAGTCAAAGAACAAAACGCTTTATTACCCAAAAAATAATAACAAAAAAAGTTACGGAGTTGCGGTGCTTCTTTCAGTAATTCCATCAAATGTTGCAAAATAATATTTTTTACCATTGACAGCGCCATTTTCAAAGCAACTGATTGCAAAAATCTGTTCCTAAAAGTAAAAAATATGCAATGTGTTTTTATTACAAAGTAAACAACACACCTGTTTGCTTTGTATCGAGACAGTATTTAAACCATAGACTAATACATACCTAGATAAACTTATTCTCTCATCTGACGTTTCATTTCACACTCTTATCGTAGGTTTGTGGAAATGAGAGCAATTAAATTTAAAATTATCTTACACCAGGTGGAGTTACAAAATATGTTCACTTAACTTTTTCCTGTCGTTTTGGTGTAGAACTGAAAAATTTAAATATATTTTGCACTTTTTTATTGACTTTTATCGTTGGTATACATTTGTATTGTATTTAACACAACTAGTTTGCCACAAAAACACGAAATTCGGTTGTTGTTCCCATGTTGATCGCTGTATACTATTGCCACCATCTGGTATTATTGAACCCATATATTCCACCATCCAATGTTTATTTTCCATCGTACCTATGACGTTTAATTTATTGAGCGAATAAAACCTTCTATGGTATGTGTTATTCTATGATTTAAACCGCATCACTACAATAGCTGTGTTTGTTTACTTTCCCAGTAATAATTTGCAAGATTCTAGTTTGAGAGAGTAAAAACGATTTTACTCTCTTTGTGCAAATTTGCAGAAAAAGTAAACAAACGACATCCAGTAAAAATTTACAAGAAAACAGCTGATATGTGCTTGTTTGTTTTTCAGTTTATAAAAAGTTTAAAGTAGAGTATAATGGAAAAGAAATAATTTATTAAATTAATTTAAATTTAACAAATATTAAATAAAACAATAAAAAATTACGAGTTTACTTACTTGTGTCGCTGCTAATTTATGTTTCGCTTTCTTTGTTTACATAAAACAACTGATTTTACACAGCTGTTCAATCTTGCAAATTTTGGTTGGGAAAAATTTATCCAACCAAAATTTGCAAGCTCTCTAACATCGAACTGTCAAAATTTGCATTCTCTCGCTCTCATTTACTGGACTTTAGGAGAAAACAAACAGGATCCAGTAACAATTTGCAAGAATTTGCAACAATTTGCAAGAATTTGCAGGTAAACAAACACACCTAATATGTTTTGACGTTTAGGAACTCACCCTTTATGAATGTGAAGAGGCGGCGATATGAATTCGGTTATATTTATGACATCTCCTATCACATAGGCCTGGAGATGTGCATCAAATCCTATCACATAGGCCTGGAGATGTGCATCAAAATAAAGAAAGTTCTTGGTTGGTATTTACAACAATGCCTTCGATTTCAAATAATTTAACATTACTTCTCTTGGTAACTAGAAAAATCCTATTTTGTATTCTATTCCATTAAATGTCAGCTTAGAATAAAACTGAAGTTGCTTTAAATTGAATATATTTTGGTAAACTTCAATTAAAATTTATGCAAAATATCTAAACATTTTAGAAATGTCGGTACCTTATACAAAATTTCGTCGAAAAGTACGCAAAAACAATCTAACTTGGTTATATCCGGCCAAATTACAAGAATTATTGGCTGCATGGTGCAATTTTTGTCGATGGCATTTTTTTTATTAAAATCTCGTACTGCCGTCTGTAATCGTTAATAGATAGGCAGTGAAGAATCGTTGCCGCTTTACATCACAAATTGACGGCTTCCATTTTGACCGTTTACTGACAGCAGAAGTATTATTAATTGCAACAATAGACGGTTTAATCACAGCATGAATTGATAAGGTTAAAATGCAGTTTTTTAAATCTGGAAAAATATATTGAAAACAGAAAATTGCCCTTCAGTGTCAAAATCAAAATATAAAAATCAAATTTACCAGCAGACATATCGCCTTCGAGCTTCTCAAGCAAGTTCTTTATTTTTTCCTTAAAGTAAGGAATTATTACTTCCTGAAATTGTTTAAATTTTTTAAAAAGGACTTGAGTTTTTTCGGCGAAAAGCTGAGCAAAATCCATTTTAATCTAAAATATTAAAATATGTAATTATTAAAGACAATAAATCTTTACAAAGGCTTTTACCAATACATGACCCTATGAGTTTCTAAATAAAGGCCAAATATTTACATCCTTTTTAAGGACATCGGATCTTCGAATGCAAAATGTGCCTTTCCATTTCTCGCAGACTTCCCCCCATGGTTCCATGTTGTGCAGTTACCAAGTTTTATTTTCAATGTCAGTATCAACAAGTAAAAACGTGAATTACTTAAGTAAGTTATAGTTATTTCCAAAAAATAAAAAATACAATAATACCCGACACATTATATTTATGAACCGTTTACGTTGAAAGTGGTGTAAGTCAGTTTTTTTTAAAAAAAAAACTGCTGAAACACATAATTTGCCTTGTCAAAGGTAAGGTAAATTTCAATTCTTTGAAAAATGGGACTATCCCACTTTCAAAGTAAAGGGTCCATTTGTCAATGTGTGTATATAAAGAACTTCTTTTGTAAAAGTTGGCACAGAGTGTGTCGGTTACAATAAAATGGTTGAAAGGGTTTGTGTTTTAAATAGAATGCACAAAATATGGTTACTTGCAACCATTGGGCCACTAGATGTTTCCAATTCGATCGAATTGGTCTTTTCAATTGGATTCTGCTTCTTAATATTTCTGCGAGCGTTTCTTGCCTTGTCATATAATTTTCCCGTCGGATTTAAGCCTTTTCCACGAAAATTGTAATAATATCTCTAAAACGTATGTAATATTATTTATTACTTACAGATTATTAAGTTATGTAATTAAATTATATAACACAAATACGTTATTTATGTGATGCAATAACAGGCAATTGGAAATTATTTAAAGAATACTAAAATTTAAATACTTTACTTACCAAATCTTCCGAGGGAAACAATGCAACAATTTCATAGTCATCGACATACATTTTTGCGAGTAACTGTCCGTTATAATGTTTATTAAAGTTTCCCGGTGATCATACCTCAAAGTGAGTTAGCCTTAAAAAAATTTAAAATTTCCTGACCTCTTGGGGTTTCTTTAAGGATATTATGAAGATTCAGAACATTCGAAGTGTGGGTTAAAGAGTTTTGGGTTGAAGAGCTCTGGGTTAAAAATGAAGTCAACCAGCTTTTGGAGAAAATTTATTTTAGCAGCAAAATTGGATTTTTTGGTTTTTTTTTTAGTAAAGCAAGATCATTAAATGCGGATTTAAAAAAAATAAAAAAGTTTGCGGAAGTCCATATTTTCCGAAATATAGGTCTCCAAAGCTTGAATGTATAATGTATAAATAAACTCTGTCATTTATTATCCGATCATCAGTACATATACCACCTCAGTACAAGTCCAAAATTTGAGCAAGTTAACCAAGTCAGTGGCAGCCGCTTCCCAGTATCAACTGTAACAGGTTTAAAAAAATGCAACATCCTCGGTGTAATAACGTCCTAGTAGTCAGTGGCAGCCGCCTCACAAGTGTCAACATATGTGATTGCTGTCCTGCGTTCACTGGAGATATCGCACAAATTACAATACGATCTGTAGTGGGATGTTCTACGTTTATTCTTTTTTATTTACACTCTTTATAATAAAATCCATTCATTAAAGTCTAAATTTTCATTCACCTTAATACCCTTTTCGCACTAACAATATGCGTTTCCTACAATAGCATATCTCCAGAAATTCTGGGGGTGATATCAACCTTTGAATATAAATGTTGATCAATCCATTTCATTGTACGTATTTCAAGCGTGATACCATGCATCAACTGTAGTCTGGGCGAATGCTCTTGGTCACAGCTGGAGGATCACTCAAACGTCATGCTAAATTTTGTGACTTTGTCGCTTGTCTCAGCATCAACATCCAGAGAATCGTAGATTTCATGTTTTGAAATTAGAGTTCGATTTTACTTTTGCTTATTTTCGTTGAAATGCCACACCGCTGTGCCGATGCATCTATCAACTTCTCTGGATACCATTTTCCAAGACACTGCAATTCAGAACATCATTTTCGATGGTCTAGCCTCTTTTCCTTCGTGTGTTGCTGCAGCAAGCCCAGGGCTTTTTCAGATTTATTAGAAACAAAACTTCTGAAATTTAAAGTCGCTTTATTTTTGTTATTATTCTTTGTCAAATTCGTTGATGGTGTTGGTAAACAGTTGTAAAAACTACTACTATCTGGTGAATTCAAAAACTGCGTTGTATACGTTGATTCTCGTTCGATTTTCAAGAAATCGAGGAAAGTGACTAGATTTTCCAATTGTCAAAATGAAATCTAATAGATTTTGCCTTGATTTTGGCCGAAATCAAGAAACTCTAGATTTGGAGCGCAGCATAAACGCAGCTTTATGCCAATGTAAGAAACTGGGAATGAGATTCTCCGTTACCACCAACCACGATTGACAATCATGAACTGCGATTCTATATGCTTCTACGTAAGTAGAAACAGGATGATCTGTTTACTAATGCAGGGTCGCCAATTTTTTTTATACGAAATCCCCGAATCCTTATTTTTAATCCCCGAAAATCCCCCAAAACCATTAAAATCCCCGGAAAAATCCCCATAGTTTTAAAGGAAGTTCGAGAAAGTTTTAAGTTTTAAAATAAAAATTTATTTAGAATTCTGTTTAACAAATTATTATTATTTTAATAATAATTACCAAATTTATGACATTTGGCCTGGTGTGATATTTACGTTCGATGTTGAAAAGAATTGCTTTACTAATACCAGATAGAGGCATTTCATTTTGTGTGTTAAAATTATTGCGTTAAGGTGGGTACTATGCTGACTTTCCACGGTGAAAATCCATATAAAAAAAGTGGTCGTGAAATTCAAGCTAAATTTTTCCACCAGACAGTACTATGTTCTTTTCACGAGGAAAAGTTCTTGGTTTTTACAACACTGGTTTTCAAGTAGCTTACTTAGAAAAAAATGACAGCGCAAATGTAAGAAATATTTAAAATATTTGCGTTTAAAAAAGATACAAAACTTCACTGAAATTGGATTCTGCAAAAACAGTATTTATTTAAGGATAATTGACTTCCGGAGGTTTGGCCAAGATTATGGATGATCGTTCGGGATGTGTCACTCCTAATAGCAACAGCTCTTATATGAAGACGGTCTTCGCTGCATTCATTGAAATTCATACACCCAAATTTACCAAAAAAAAGTGCAAATCGATTGATATCTTGAAGCTTAACTATGTGCAATATGTGGAGTACAACACGGACCGTATTGTCGGGAATTATCTTACTTTATATATTTGTGTAGACTTGTCGGCATTGACAAGGAATTCAAAAATTCCAAACAGTGGTGGGCATTTGGCCGGCCTCATCGACCACATCATTATCCCTAATCTATGGTCAACCATCACAACTGCAGCAGCTATAGCAAATATCAACCCCGGGGTTACAATTCAGCCACAACAGATAACACCACCACTGCCTTAATGCATTACCACTATCTCTATCAACAACAACAAGGTGCCTTAAAACTACAAACGCCACCATTGCATCAACATTAAAAGCAGGCTCTTCAAAATACCTTTCATTTGTAAATAGAATAATGTTGAATAACTGCTGTCAAATTATTCGTTAACTTCTGTCGTACAGAGCATGTAATTTACCAAATTGTTCATAAAATTACTGATTCGTCTCATGAAGAATTTTGATTTGAATATCTACTTATAGTTCATCACCTCTCTTCTCCTATCCTATCCTATCCGCTATACTCATTATTATTAGCATCACAATTGTATATCAAAACCTTATCAGTCATTTGTTTCGTGGAAGAGAACATATAAATGGTGTACACTAGTTTCAATAATTTCAAATGGACTCAAACATTTTTTGGTAAAAGGCAGCCAATTGCATTTTATCCAAAATTATTGAGTAAACATCGTCATTTTATTTCAAAATTGTAAGCAGTTATTACAATTTAGTTTAAATTAGTTTTTTCTCTTTGCTAACGAAGAAATCCTATGAAAAGTTAACTTAGACTAAAATTACATTAACATTTAAAACTAACAAAATAAGGTCATTACGAAAAATTAAATTTATTTCATTGTACTACAAGAAAAACCTTCAAGGCTTATATTACAAGTACTTATATTACATAGCCTACATATATTTCACATTTTATATAATACATACAAAATTTTATATAATAGATAACAAATTTTGTATTATGCATATTAGTACAAAAAATAAATACTTAATTTGATATAAATTATTTCTTGTACATGAAAGTACTGAACCATGAACATGAAATTACTGAAACCAATTGAAGATATTCCATTTAATAAAAAAAATTAAATATATATTTTCTGTTTTCCACTTTTGGTTTATTTAATGCACAGGGTTGATTGTTTGGGGTTAGAAACTTCTGTAAGATGTGTAATGTATGCAGCGCATTTTGCATCGATATTCCAGTTCGTTGAACTTTTTAGCTTCGTCTTAGATTTATCTTGTCACAGGAGCAATGTTCGCAACTATTGCATTGTTAATTCATTATCGTTGTAAGACTGCACACAACAATAGCATTAAGATTGACTGGCGCAGAAACCATTCAATCAAGCTGACCTGTTTCCTAGGAATTTCTGCTACACATCTGACACAGTGCACACAATTTACCCTTCCAATTACCGTTGGGTACAGCTTCCAATGAAGGGCACATAAGCTTGGAAATGTCTTCTAAACTGAATCAGTAGAGGCATTTAATATTTGCATAGACAGCTAAAACAAGAAACACGTACATACTTATACATAAGTATTTATGATTGAGAGATGCAAGTCATTTGAATCTTACCTATGTATATAGTGTACTTGAGTAAACTAGATCGAATGGATTCAGTGATGAGGAAACAGCCGAATGCAACAGCGCTGGGTAAGTGGATTTTTTTTTGTCAGTTCATACAATAAATGGCTCCACATCGTGAACAGAAGAGGCCTGTCGCTGTAAGCTCTTTGGTACAAAACCCTCCTCTAGGCGCTCCGTCTGCAGGGACCACATGGCGCACACATACTGTGGACATGCAGAAAACCGCCCTCGGAAATCAAATTTTTTCTGCAATTATAAGAATATTTGCTTGTATTTGTGTTATAAGAATTATTGTAACCAATTGAAACTGTTTATGAAAACTTACCACATTATGTATGTATCCTAGACTGCGAAATTAAAGACGTATTCCATCTCTGTAAATTGTTAACAATTCAGCAAAACTATAAACCATTGCTATAAACATGCAAACAAAACATTAACAACAACAAATTGTTGTGCCATTTTAGGTGTTGAAAACCGACAAAAACACGTCGTTCCTGTGTTGGAAACAGTTAAAAACACGTACACAATTTACTTTTAAACTTCACAACACTAGTAGTGTTTTCACGAGGAAAAAATGTTCGGGCGTATTTTTTCCTCGTGAAAAAACGTAGTACCACCTTTAAATACAACACAAATGTATGCTAATAATAACAGTCAATAAAAAAGTGTAAACCAAATTTAAATTTCACAGTTTTTCACCAAAACGACATGAAAAATTAAAGCAAGAAGTTATTGTAATTCCACCTGGTGTATGCCACTCTTCGTCAAACATCTCTCTATCACACCGACCGCATCAAGAAGAGTGTGAAAGGAAACATCAGATGAGCCAAATATTATCTCTAGTATGAGATTACTCTATGGATTTAGGTAGCGCCGGATCAAAACTTTCAAACAATAAGTGTGTTTTTTTACCACGCTAAAGTTAATTATAGCTTAATTTGTAGGGGACAGCTAAGCGATATTAAGTGGCATTTCAATTTCCCAATTAAATTCCGACTTGTGCAATGACAATGTTGCCACATGTTAAATTTCAAGAAATGGCACCAAAAAGGTATCTTAGATAAATTTTGTTATCATTTCTTGCGAATGAAAATTATATACCCAAAAGCAGAATTTGCAAAATGACTTACATATTTTAAGTTCATTACAATTACTTTCTTTAATCGAAGACTACGTATACTTTTAGATCTCTGAGTTTGAAGGATAGACTTTTATTTCCGATAGAAAACAAAATTGGAAATAAATTGTTCACAACAACGATCGGTTGATCATGGTAGAATTATCTACCAGGTATAGTCGTTTAAACTGCTGATGAAATTTTTGTCGATGTCACTTTTCGTTTCACGTGTCAAAATCTTATGTATTTTGATTTTATCCTTTTTTGTATTCTTTTATTGTTGTTATATTTAACAACTGAAACGAGTGAACGAAAATAAAATGTATGTTGTTGCTGCTTACAATTACAACAACATCTGCTGCTACCATGTGTTTGTAGACACTGGCTACAAACGTGTTGCCGTATCGCATTTTTTTCACCCATTACAGCAAATGTTGCCACATTGCGTAGTATTAAGTGTGGATCGTTTTATTTGGAAAGTCGTAAGTGGCGATAGCTTAAGGGAATAAAAAAACAGCCTTAAAATGATTAAAAAGAAGCGCTTTTAATAAATACATCTTAAATTTCCATCCCCAAAAAATCCCCGGATCCCCATACCAAAAAAAAAACAATCCCCTGTTTTGAAAAAAAAAACCCCAATTTGGGGATAAATCCCCTAAACTGGCAACACTGTACTTATGAAGAAAGAAACATGCACAGCATAGATTTAACACTTCCATCAGGTAACGACTGGATAGCTATAACGGCATATTTTATATCAACAATGGATATCTGTTTAACTGTGTATAGTTTCATGTAGATTTAACACTATTATCAGGTAAAGGCCCTGCAGTTTCAGAAGTAGCTAGTGGATCTATGTATGTAGTCAGTTATTTCGTTAGCGGAAAGCCTTACTTGCTACTTGAGTGGATACAGGTAATGCTAGAGTTCGCCGTTTGATTATTATAAATATGAAAACAAGGCGAATTTATACAAGGTGGAAGCACTAGAATTCGCCTTACTTTTTGCGCTGGTTCTGTCAAAAATAGCAATTCGCCTTGAATTCGCCTTTTGTGGTAATGTCAAAATATGACATTTGTATTGCATGCGTATACGTATATACATACATATTTTTCATTTGCTTGTGCTGTTTCTGTTGTGAAACAGCACAAACACATCCGGCAATGACTGCCCCACAACAAGCGTTTATTGTCGTCGCGTGGAACATGAAACATCGGTCCCGTACCGCTTTCAAACTTTTTATTGCAAATAGCACATTTTACCATCTTTAAATACTTTTTTTTCACTTTTAAGGGGAAACTTTCAAAAAACACAAGTTTCTAAATTAACTTCACTTTGCCAATAAGAATGTAAACAAAACTAATAAGTTTGACAAAACGAGCTCAATTCGCCTTGGCATCAGCTGTTCAGAATATGAATCAGCTGTGCGCTTGCTATAACCTGAAGTAGATCAGCCTTGTATGAAAACAAGGGAAAAAACAATGCACTGAACCGTTATCCCGTTATGATTTGTTGGTTGCTTGTTTTTTTTTTTTGTTGGCGTCAGTTGCTATTAATCGTCCGTAGAAGTATCATCGTGACAGCGTACGTGGGTCAGAAATATAAAAAAGTGAATTTTAATATTTAGAACGGCAAAATGACAAGCAAAAGACAAATTAAACGCTTAATAAAGAAAGAAATGGAACAAATTGTACAAAAGTTTGAAAATGTAGAAAAAAATGTGGTGATATGTGATAATGAAAAAGGTTTATTCATAACATTAATTCATTATGGTCCGGCGAATTCATCAAGCGGATTGTACTAGTCAAGTAGTTAGTACAATGCTGTTAGGTATTTCGTTAATTCCATGTAACTAGCGATCTGCATGGTACATGGTAGTGCAGAGGGTAGCCACTGACTACCTTCAATGACATCCCCATGTTAAATTCGTCAGTGTAAAGCATTGCTGGCAGTCTGGCGGGTAGTTAGTCTGGCGGTAGTTAGGGAAATAACAAAAAAATCGTTAGCTACGCCGACTGCAGGGGGGGTTGCTGGAAATAACGGAATATTTTATATTGAAACCACGTGTCTGTTTAATAGTGTTAAATAAGCATATCCAATGTAAAATTAACACTGTAATGGTATAGATCGGTTGTGGACACGCGCTACATAAAACGAAGAATTTACACTGTGACCTTTATAATATTCGATTTACATTACAGTAATGTTGATATAACATGATTTTTTTTGTTAATAACGCAACCAGTTTGCCTATGTTAAACTAACAATGTGCGTAGTGTAAATTAAATCGTGTAAAAATTTGAATATTTTGCCAACTTGTATGGGATTTTGAATATTGTAAATTTAACATGAGCCTTGTCAACTTTTTACATGACGTTTTCTTCTGAGTGCATTATCAAATAAATAACTAAATTCAAAGTTTGAAAAATATAACTCCTTATTTATGTATGTAAGTATTTCGTAGCATAGATAAAGGAAATAATAGATATAGCGCGACCATTGTCAGCTTTGTTCATTAGGTGCTGTCCTGTACTAGTGTCACTTTCACTGAAGTTTCCAATAATTCTCATTGACGTTTATTCAAAATTGTGGGAAATTTTTGTGAAAGAAATTTCAACAAGGGAAAATGTGACAAAATTTAAATGATTTTATATAATAGCATATGTTTCTTACATAAAAAACAATTTCAAAGCCAAGAGGCCGGTGTTGGGATATCAATAAGAGAAAACCCGTAAGACCGCCCAAAGATGAACATGCCGGAAAGCCTTTTTAAACTAAAAACTTCCTAACTCAAAAACTGTAGCAACTTCTTAGTGTCTGAGGACTCTCAACAAGGAATGGTAGCTGAACAGGAAAAAGAACCAATTTATTCGGACGTAGACGGTGGTGACATGGCTTTTCAATTCGACGGCCATCAGATATTCTACTTTAAGTAACGTGTTGTATTCTTGATATTTTTGTTAAAAATTATTTTTTCTTTCGATATGAAATTTTAGATTTTTATTGTCATATTTTGTGACTTTGTTTGGGAACAAAAAACATCCAATTTATTGCTTTCAACGACATCTAGAAAAAATTTAATAAAGGAATGAACGCCGTAAGCCCTGTTCGCAGTAGTTATAATGTGACTATTGAAGGTTAATTTCCTATCAAGTATAATCCCAAAATCCTAAAAAGAATCGACCAGTTCCTATGTATTACCTTCCAATGTATACTGGGAAGTAATAGCACTAGATCTGGTAAATACCATATGTTTACACTTTTTTCAAATTGACCCCATTATAGCGCGTTTACATGCACTCTTTTATCATGATAATGTCGTGATTATCATTTTACGGCAAAAAGGTGTTTACATGCATTTTGACTGGATTTAGTATTGACACTTTTTGTATTTCATGATGGTATTATGGAATTGTATGTATTAGGCCTAATTTTGTGTTTAAAATCACGTTTGATCAACGATCAAACATAATTTAAACTCTGAATTCAATTTTTAGGTCAGTAGTTAATTGCTGTTTAAACAGCCAAAGTAGGGCATTTAAACTGTAATCAAGTGACCATATGGTTTTGACAGAAAACACAAGAAGAACAAACACAAAGCTTCTATAATTGTTAATGTGAACAATTATAATCACCATCCTAGTTGAAATTACAATAAAAACGTATCATTTAATTCGTAGTGCAGTTAGAACTTTATTACTGCTCAAATATTCTCCAATTTCATTAAATATTTTGTAGTTTATCACTTCACTTTTGTTTTCCAAATGGCGTCAGTTTGATTCATCGTAACGATTAGCCGAAAAATGTATGAAAACCGATTGTTTTTCGTAGCATTTGCCACTGTTGCCACATGGTAGTAAGATTATTTGACAAAGCACTGAAAAACTCTTTTCCTATTTAAATTCAGATCACTCATAAATCTAAATCAACTGATTACCAATTTAAATAACCAGTCAAAAATTGGGCCTTATGGCCAGTTTTTAAGTGGGTAGTTAACTATCGGATTACTTAATCGTAATTCAAAGATAATTAGAAGTTAACGTTGGAAGTTAAAGTAAGCCGTCATATTGCTAACGATTATGGCAACCCTTATATTCTTATTGTACAAAACATCTGTGTTTGGCTAAATACCAAATCCAAATGGAATTATGTAAAATAAGAAGTAAATGCATAAAATTTTAAATGCATAAAATTTAGTCATTTTATCAAAAATGTGTAAAAAATAATGTTGCCGCTACAATTTAACGATCTAGGCTCAATGAATATGTACAAATACTCAAAACATTTCTCATTTTGACAGTCAGTAATGTCATTGGGTCTGACTACAAGTTAACCAACCAACATTGGGTTTTTATAACTAAGAAACACAATTTAAATAAGAAACGAAGATCACCACTGACTGGAAAACTTGCAATTAGTATCATACAATTCTCTCAGTAATTTTTTCTATTTCTTTATTTGTAAAAATAACTATTTATTTCTTTAACGAAACTTGTATGTGGAATTTATTTAGAATTTCTGGAAATTTTGTACGTATTTAGAAAATAAAGTATGAAAATAAAATCAGCTGATATTATAACACTACCTCTTATATCAGTCATGTTGCATGTCCTTTACATTCTTATTTCCGTTTCATGTTCACACAGTCCCATACTGAAAGTGTGTATAGCTCATTCGTACTGGAAAAAATTTGTTTAATTTCGTATGAGCAACCCAAACAAAATCTAATAGGGCAGTTCCATGCACTCGATCTGTCATATCTACTCGATAACCGACAAATCACTCTATTATCGTGTGATTTTTCATAAATTTTTTGTAATATATCACATTACTATCATGTCACAAGCGTCTTGAACTCGGCCATGAAGTGACCAATATTTGGAATATTCTCAGAAGAGGAACAAAGGAACCCCTTCTACTGTTCGAAGTTGATCTCAAGTTGAATCCCAACAACAAAGAAATATACTCCATCAAATCACTTATGTATTGTCGTATTGTATTCGAGCCACTCAGACCGAAAAGGACTATTCCTCAGTGTACAAACTGTCACCAATATGTAAAAATTCATAAAATGTGAAGAAAATTATCTTTCAAATAGCTGTGCACGAAAAATTGGAAAATCCAAGTCAAATGTGCCCTATGTAATGAAAATCACCCAGCCAATTATAAAGACTGCCATATATACAAACAAATTCTTCATATCCACTACCCGTCTATTTGAAGATCCGATAACAATGCATTTGCACAAAATAACATTGTTGGCGGCACAATTAATGAGCCCGTTCAATCAAATTCACGTGTAAACTCTGTCGTATCAAATGGAAAAATTCCCATGTTCAAACTCATACCGCCATGCCTTCTAATCCTCCTGTTAACACTCAATCATCATATACCAATGTTGTAAGGGTAATTCTTAGAATGAATTCAACACATCTCAAAACGTACCCAAAAATCTAGATTCTCGAATAAACCATGACCATTCAAACTCAAATGTAACCTCAGAAATGCTTAATGGCGTCAGGGGGTTAATGGAGCAAATACAACATGATCATCATGTCCAAGTTTGCTTAAACTCAAATTAATGTGACTGACTATAGCTTTCTGGAATACCAATAAATTGGCGCAACACTTTTTGGAAGTTAAAGCTTTCTTAAATACTAAACAAATTGATATTCTCTTAATATCTGAATCTTATTTCACGACCAAGAACTACTTTAGTATTCCCAACTATAAATTTTATCAAGTCATGCACCCTGATGGCACATCTCATGTTGGATCGGTTATTCTTATAAAGAATAATGTTAAATATCAAGAAGGCCAGCACTTTTGTGCCAAAGAAATTCAGGTTACGAACGCACTATATAGTATCTCTAACTATATATGTAGATATCTCAAATCCAAGAGAGCATTTAAATCTCTGCATTCAACAAGCTACGTGGAATTCTACTCTAGAACAAAGCTTATACAAAGTCCCTCGTTACTCAGTAGATTTAAGGAGGGCAATTGCAAAGATCACGATATCGCCGGGACAAATCCGCTCTTAACGCACTTACTACTGAACTCAGTGATATATTACAATAGGAAGATAACACACATTATGAATCTGATATCGAAACCCCCTCCCCCTCGAAAGTAACAAATTATTCACTATGGAAAAAGATGGGTAAAATTAAAAAGCAGGAGAAAATGAATCACCCCATAAGAAAAAATTATAACTCCTGGACAAAACTAACTCTGAAAAGGCTGCTAGATTTTCAGAACACTTGGAAGAGGTATTTGCTCCAAATTAATTTGGGTCCAACAATGCTGATATTCAATCTCAAATATCTGTCCTCCTGTTCTTGTTACTCCCAAGACTCTGAAAGAACTTCCAAAAGATGGTCTCTCTCTCTTAACATATATACATAATTGTCGTACGTTAAATCAACGAAAAATTTTAGTAACTTTTTAACTAATTTATTTATTCAAATTGACAAACTTTTGTTATATTGGCAAAATTTCGTCAATATGAAATATCATAGTGTGAGCGTAATTTACAAATACAGAAGGGTTTTAGTAATAGTGTGTGCACGTCATTTGGGAATAGAGCAACATTTTTAGTAATTACTAATAAATTTCTTTAGTCAGCAATATTAATAAGTGTAAACTGTCTGAAATTGAGAGTGAAACCCTGAAGGTGTAAAAGAACATTACCATTTTCATTGGAAATTAGGAGCATAGATAAAGTAAACTAATAGATGAAGCACAAGTGTTGGAAAATTTTAGTGTAATGGGTAATTTTCTAGATGGAGTTCAAAGCAATAAATCGAATTTTTTTGTTCCCAAAAGAAAAATCAAAAAATATGACATTAAAATTTAAAATTTCGTATCAAAAGAAAAAAAAAATTTCAACAACAATTTACTTAAAGTAGAATATCTAATGGCCATCGAATTGCAAAGCCATGTAACCACCGTCTATGTTCTAATAAATTGGTTCTTCCTCCGGTTCAGCTACCATTCCTTGTTGAGAGTCCTCAGACACTAAGAAGCTGCTACAGTTTTTGAGTTAGGAAGTTTTTAGATTAAAAAGGCTTTCCGGCATGTTCATCTTTGGGCGGTCTTATGGGTTTTCTCTTATTGATATCCCAACACCGGCCTCTTGGCTTTGAAATTGTTTTTTATGTAAGAAACATATGCTAGTATAAAAAATCGTTTAAATTTTGTCACATTTTCCCTTGTTGAAATTTCTTTCACAAAAATTTCCCACAATTTTGAATAAACGTCAATGAGAATTATGGGAAACTTCAGTGAAAATGACAGTAATACAATACAGCACCTAGTGAACAAAGTTGGCAATGGTCGCGCTATATCTATTATTTCCTTTATCTATGATTGGAAGTGCCCAAAAACTCATGTACGTTTTACATTGTTTCCAAACAAATTTTGGTACATAAAACCAGAAAAATCAAGGGAACTTTTTTGGGAAAGTATCTACAGTGGTTTTCATAGTATTTGAATTAGTGGCATATATTTTTGTACTTATAGGCTTTATACAACATAAAAACCTCATCTTCCGAAAATTGGAATACATTTAATTTTTCCAAATAATTAGATTATTAGTGTTTTATTTTTATTTTTGCCAAAAGATTCCGGAATCATCACACCCAAGAGGTCATTCTACCAATTTTGCACGAAATGTAATGTAAAAGTATGAAGAAAGTAGCATAGAAATAAATGTTTCATAATCTTAAAGTTTTGTTAATGGTTCGAGAGAAACCCGTCTCTAAGGCTGAAAACACAGAATTAGCCAAATCGCTTTTGACCCATGAGGCCAGAAAATGTATTGAACATATGTTACGTTTCTCAGCCTTTGGGGTGTGTTGGCTCATAAGAAAGAATGTGTATTTGTATTGATTGGTATCATCCTAAATCCGGCAATGCTTGTTTATGTACCGGTTGATTCAAAAATGGGTGTCGTCACCACAAGGGAACACCCATTTTTGGTAATAAAGTTTTCTTATTCGCACGTATTGCTCGGCGCTGTAACCTGTCATGTTGATTTGTCCCTTTTGTCCGAAATATAATTAACAGGAACTAACAATAGATAAATCAACGTACCGACATGGACTGTCAAAATCTACCGATCCCTATTGTAAACCACTTATTTATTAAGCGCGTTTTATCCCTTTCGGAAGTTTTCTAGTTGTTTTCGTTATTTGGCGCGTTTTAGCACTTTTTTTTGGTAGTTCGACGGCGCGTTTCATTCCTGCAGAGTTGGCATCACTGCTTTTTTGCCACTGTTTCGATAAAAATTATTGAAGGTAATTCAAACGGTTTGTAGCAAGGCGAATTTATACAAGGTGGAAGCACTAGAATTCGCCTTACTTTTTGCGCTGGTTCTGTCAAAAATATCAATTCGCCTTGAATTCGCCGTTTGTGGTAATGTCAAAATATGACATTTGTATTGCATGCGTATACGTATATACATACATATTTTTCATTTGCTTGTGCTGTTTCACAACACATCCGGCAATGACTGCCCCACAACAAGCGTTTGTTGTCGTCGCGTAGAACATGAAACATCGGTCCCGTACCGCTTTCAAACTTTTTATTGCAAATAGCACATTTTACCATCTTTAAATACTTTTTTTTTCACTTTTAAGGGGAAACGTTCAAAAAACACAAGTTTCTAAATTAACTTCACTTTGCCAATAAGAATGTAAACAAAACTAATAAGTTTGACAATTCGAGCTCAATTCGCCTTGGCATCAGCTGTTCAGAATATGAATCAGCTGTGCGCTTGCTATAACCTGAAGTAGATCAGCCTTGGTTTGTAGTTGGAGATTGAATTACGAATAATGTTGGAAACAACGCATTACCCTCATCTTCGAACTTTGGGGGTCTATAACTTCGAAACTATGCGTTGCCAGTAATTTTTTTGGCATAAAACTATTTAGCAGCAAAATCAGATCTGCACCAAAATTTCACCAACGGTAAAGGTTTTTGCGCTGAGTTGAAAAATAAGTTTTGTTTTTTGCGCTAGGTCTAACTTCTTGAGATATAGGGCTTTAAAGCTAGAGTATATAATCGGTCATATCTTAGGTATTTATCATCGGATCTGCTTGAAATATGTATCATTACAAAGCCCTTGTGAAACTCTATAACTCTGTATATAAATATATTTTATTTTATATTTTGTTTTTTAACCTCACTTTTTTGGTTTAATCAAGTTGTTGTTCTTGTCTTTTGGTGTTGTTGTCTTTGGTCGTTGTTGTAGTTGTCTGTTATTTCTGTTGTCCTTTTTTGTAGTTATTACACACCAAAATAAAAAAATTATTTATAAAACACCGCGCGATTTTTCTGATTTTGTCACACATCGACTTAAGCTACAGAGGGAATTTGATCCCCCTGCCTGAGCTAATTGACTAATTGGAATATAAATTGGAACAGGTCAACTTTATGGGCCACTGTCCAATTTTTTTTTGTAAAACACGTTGTTTTAAGCAAAAAATGTAAAATAAAAAATTGTGGGAAACCCCTATTTTCGGAGTTATGGGCCCCCAAATTTCGGCAGGTAAAAAAAGTTTCAAAAAACTAAATTAAAGAAAAAGTAAAGAATGTGAGAAAATGGAAAACTAGCCCTCGCAGGACCTACATATGTTGCTCGTACAGTGTGGTAGACCTTTTTGAAAATCGTTAAATTTATATTCCACTTAGTCGCCCGGCCGGGCTCAGGCAGGGGGGATAAAATTCTTTCTGGATGGTTACCATAACCTATCCCATGGTCACTGTGCGTACAAAAGTGTACTTATATGGACTTACAGACGTCCCACGAAAAAAATGTTTTTTAAAAATATTTTTTTATTTTTTTCGCGCGATTTTTTTAAAATCATTTTTTATTTTTTGAAAATATTTTTTATTTTTTATCGTTAAAAAATTATTTTAAAAAAATAGCGCAATTTTTTTAAAATAATTTTTTATTTTTGTTTTCGTGAACTTTGACCCTTGATATCTTCGGTTACAGGAAAAAATGATATCCTAATCTTTTTTTTAGCTTAATGTCAAACTATACAATAACGGTTGAAAATATGAATGTTGTGTACTATTCTGAGATAATAGGTTTTTTCCTCAAAAAGTGGGGTTATAAAAGTCGAATATTGGATATAGGCTCCGAAAACTTTTTATGGAGTTTTGAAGGTATTTTCATAAGCTTTCCAATGATATCCATGTTGTCGCAATCCGTCAATATATGTGGAATATATGGGGGGATATATGTTCAAACTTTGGAGGCCCGTAATTCGGGAAGTATGGGTTTCCCAAGAAAAAACATACGGTTATTCTGGATGATAAGGTCTATGGAGTGATGATAATTTGGACGCGATACGAGAGTGGCCCTTAAACTTAACTTAAGCCTATAAATTTAACGATTTATGAAATTTATTTCATGAAGATCGGTTAATAAATGGCAGAGTTATGAGCGATTATACATTCAAGCTTTGGAGACCTATATTTCGGAAAATATGGACTTCCGCAAACTTTTTTCTTTATTTTTTAAATCCGCATTTAATGATCTACCACGCAAAAAAAGCGAAAAAAAATCAAATTTTGCTGCTAAAAGAAATTTGCTCCATTTTTTTATTTTACTTTTTTTTGTTTAATGTGTTCCACCAAATTATTTTTTTTGTAAACGTAAACTAGACGTGTTCCACATATGGATAAAAAATATATTTTCAGCTTTTATAATGCTCCTACCTGATTAATACAACTTGGGTGGACCATTTCGTTGGCAAATAATCACCCCTATTCTGCGTTACAATCACAATCGAACTTTCTCCGTTTTGATGAAATCGGTATTCTGCGTTACGTTACGTTCCACTTACGTTTTTCTTTCGATTGTACGTATTCTGCGTTGCAATTTTAGTTACGTTTTTCACGTTTTCTTACGCTGCAAAAGGTCTGACTGAACAACATAATGGTTCTTTGTTGTTTACAATAAAGTGTGTAAAAAAGTTAAATTTTTAATACAATTCAGAGAAATGTAAGTATAGTAGTAATTTAAATATATATTTAATAAAGTTTTTAATTTGTTTTACTAAATAGTGAGTTTTATTTTATTTATTACAGGTCGAAACAAACAAACCAAGATCAGTACGAGAAGCTGGCGGAATTAATGGCCAAAAAACTAGACCTTGCGGGTGGGTACCATCAGAGACCAAAAGAAGAAGTGCAGGCATTTTGGGAAGAGGATACCGTAACACTTAATTCAATGGGGCCACCAACAAAAACCGGAGTAGCATGGAAGAAAGTATGTGACATTGAAATAATTACATTGAATTAATTAGTATCTAGCACATACTTAAAAGCGTCTTTATTCAGGCGAAAGTTTTTTCTGAAGCTGTAAAAGCAAACGAATTATTTCAGATAACATGTCATATCTTTTAAAACAAATGTCTTACCTTTGATCGGTCATCTCGAACGGATTGCAACTGTCCCTCAAATCTCTTTTGGCAATCCTTGCCTCCGCATTCTGGAGCACGTTGTTCTCATCTCCCAACAAAAATGCTGCTGCTATTACTTCCATTTCTATTGAAATAAACAAAATGTATTTTTGTGCTGTAATGATGTTAACAAAAAAGGAAAACTCACCTCCGGCACAACTGGTTTTTGAACTCTTTGGTCACAAATACCTCTTTTTGTGTTTTTTTTTTTAACTTTTCACACGCGCTAGTCTATTTAATAAATAAATTTATACGCATTTTTAATTCTTTTGTGTTTTAACAGTTGAAAATATGTTTTATTTGCACAAAATTACACTTTTAACTTCAATGTTTACACAAATGATTATTTGTTTTGTTTTTTTACGTTCCACAGCCAATCTGCTTATTGTGACAACACACTTTTCCTCTTCTTATTCTTTCGATTACGTTTTTTTTTGGAATACCAAAGTTCGATCGATGCGTAACGTAGAGCGGGAACGTAATTGTAACGCAGAATAGGGGTGAATAATCTGTTCTCACCCTTTCAACAGACAATTGTTTACCAACAAAAAATGGGAAAAGTAATTTGAGAAACATTAAACTCACAGCAGTCGTTTCATTCGCATTTGGAAACAACAGAACAGAATCCCGATGGTTTTTTTTACACTCAATGACGTTTAGCGGCTTATAAGATATCACATTGATGAACATTGTTTACGTACAGGCAACAACAGATAAGGATTGCAGAAGAAGAAAGGGTGGGTACTTCAGTCTCAAAGAGGGAGAGTCAGAAGGGTGGCTGGTACACAGTCTGGCCATTAGAATTTCTGTTTTATCAAGTGCATAAAATTACGCTCATTCGAAACGAACCACGTCAAGAGTGTAGTCTGAATTAATTTCATTGGAAAAATGTGTGGCATTTTTGCTTATCTCAACTATTTAACGCCAAAAACACGTCATGAAGTTTTGGATTTACTTGTAAATGGTTTGAAACGACTGGAATATCGTGGCTATGATTCCACAGGAGTGGCCATTGACGCACCCGGAGACAACAATGACATCCTAATGGTAAAGAAAAGTGGAAAAGTAAAAGTTTTGGAAGACGCGATACAGGAGTTGTGTGCCAATGGCGAGTTCTCTTCGACAGTGACTACTCATGTCGGTATAGCCCATACGCGATGGGCAACCCATGGTGTGCCTTCGGAACTGAATTCACATCCACAAAGATCAGATATGGATAATAGTTTTGTGGTTGTTCATAATGGTATTATAACAAATTATAAGGATGTGAAGACTTTGTTGGAGAAGAGAGGCTATGTGTTTGAATCGGACACCGACACAGAAGTCATTGCCAAGCTAGTACATCACTTGTGGACCCAACATCCATCGTATACATTCCGTGAGTTGGTCGAACACGCCATACAACAATTGGAGGGTGCTTTTGCTATCGCCTTAAAATCACGTTACTTTCCGGGTGAATGTGTTGCGTCTCGAAGAGGGTCTCCCTTGCTGGTGGGCATAAAGACGAAAACCCGACTGGCCACAGACCACATTCCCATATTATATGCCAAAGAACACCGTCCCCACGGGAATGGGACTTTGCAGCCAGTGCTGCCTGTACCACGGACCGAGTCACATTCGGAATTTATGCCCCTGGATGACACAGAAGTTGAATATTTTTTTGCCTCCGACGCCTCGGCAATTATTGAGCATACAAATCGTGTTATTTACTTGGAAGATGATGACGTGGCGGCAGTCAAAGACGGCGCCTTAAGTATTCATCGTTTGAAGCGGGCTTTGGACGATCCACACGCAAGAGAAATCACTACTTTGAAAACAGAGATCCAGCAGATCATGAAAGGAAACTACGATTACTTTATGATTAAGGAAATCTACGAACAACAAGAGTCTGTAGTTAACACGATGAGAGGCCGTGTACGATTTGACACACAAACAATTGTTTTGGGTGGAATCAAGGAATATATACCAGAAATCAGAAGATGCAGACGTTTAATGTTGATTGGATGTGGTACTTCCTATCACAGTGCTGTAGCAACCCGTCAGTTGTTGGAGGAGTTGACAGAGCTTCCTGTTATGGTAGAGTTGGCATCCGATTTCTTAGATCGCCATACGCCCATTTTCCGTGATGATGTGTGCTTCTTTATCTCTCAATCGGGCGAGACGGCTGACACTTTGCTGGCTTTGAGGTATTGCAAACAAAGGGGCGCCTTGATTGTGGGTATTACCAACACTGTGGGCAGTAGTATTGGCCGTGAGTCCCATTGTGGTGTCCACATCAATGCTGGTCCTGAGATAGGCGTTGCTTCCACTAAAGCCTATACCTCTCAATTTATATCACTAGTAATGTTTGCCCTTGTAATGTCTGATGATCGTTTGTCTCTCCAACAAAGACGCCTGGAAATTATCACAGGGCTTTCAAATCTTTCTGATCACATAAGGAAAGTTTTAGACCTAGACCTAAAAATTCGCGAATTGGCAAAAGAGTTATATCAACACAAATCATTGTTGATCATGGGTCGAGGTTACAACTTTGCTACTTGTCTCGAGGGCGCATTGAAAGTTAAAGAGCTTACTTACATGCACAGTGAGGGCATTCTGGCCGGCGAGTTGAAACATGGACCTCTAGCTTTGGTGGATGATGAAATGCCTGTACTAATGATTGTTCTACGTGACCCCGTATATGTCAAATGCATGAATGCTCTGCAGCAGGTTACATCTCGTAACGGTCGTCCCATTATTATTTGCGAGGAAGGCGATGAGGAAACAAAATCATTTTCTTCCAGAAGCTTAGAGATACCCCGCACCGTTGATTGCCTTCAAGGTATCCTGACCGTCATTCCGATGCAACTGCTTTCATACCACATTGCCGTCTTGAGGGGTTGTGATGTTGATTGCCCACGTAATTTAGCCAAATCCGTGACTGTGGAATAAAAATTTATATATTTTCACATTGGCAAAGGTATAACTACAATACTAAACATGTTATTTGCATTTGGCTTAGTAAACCATTATGTGTTTTATGTTCATATTTGGTTTTGTGTAGAAATAAGTTAAATAGTTACGTATGACTTACGACGCCGTTCTTTCCGTATCATTAAAATTACCCTTCTATTTGTATGTCTGTATATGTCGGACAGTGTTTTTCTTGTTGGAAACATCAGTAGTTTTGTGCAATTTTTACTGTAGTCTCAAGTTATCCCCAATACAATTTTCATATACCAATTTCAACGTAATGTTATGTATTTTAGCCATCTTGATCTAGTAATGTAAATTTAATAAATGTAACCAAATTTTCAAAACATGTTAAAACAAAACTACATAAAATTTTAAATAGAACGTTTTTAATTCATTATAAGTTTGTAAGAAGGTATGTGTAGATTCAAGTGGGCTTTCGCAATTTGACAACGGTAAAGAGGCGCTGAATTTGGGGGGGGACTTATTTTGTTTTGGGCTTGAGCGATTATGAGTCTGTAAGGATTTATATTCATAGACGTAATAAATATATGAAATGATTCCCTAAATGCTTGATGTTCAGAAAAACTGCGGACAAACCAATACATAACTCTGTTGTCTCAGGGGTTTTTCGTCACTGCGCTGCTCAATATACACAGAGCGTTCAAAACTTAATGAAAACAAACATTCAGTTTTGCTTACTGATGTGCTTGGAACTAGTCTGACTTAATTATTGTGTGTTGGTTTCAAATCAAACGAGTTTACTTATAAAAAATTAGGATTCGGTTTGAAATAATCAAACTAGTAATGGCCAGTTTTTAAGTGGGTAGTTAACTATCGGATTACTTAATCTTAATTCTAAGTTAATTATGGCCAGTTTTTCAGTCAGTGGTGATCTTCGTTTCTTAGTTAAATTGTGGTTAAACATCGAATTGTGTTTTTTAGTCATTGTTTAACTATGATTTAACCAACCAATGTTGGTTGGTTAACTTATAGTGAGAACCATAATATTTTGACAATCAAATTACTGAGGCTGTGTGTTCATCGAAAATATTTCGGTCGTGGTAAATTGTGTTGAATTTATTTTTGTGTGGTGAAGATACAATTCCGATTTTGCTGTGTGAAATGGAAAATCCAAATTTTGACAGCTGAAAATTCATGTGCTTGCACTTTTTTGAATTATCATAATTTTTAATATTTCGGTATTTTTTTCAAATTATAAACAAAATGAATAAATTGCGATTACGCCAAAGGATGTATGTGATGTATCAAATAGAGAGAAGAAGGCGTGAAGTATGCTCTTATTGTTTTATATTTTGTATGACTATATTTACAATAAATATTGAATTTACATATATAGCTCACACCTTCAGGTCAGTATAACAAATCAAAAACTTCGCTGGGAACCAATGTGGGACACAGCTTAAAGGCGGCCACAAAAGAAGCCTTAGCGTTGCACTATACAAGGCCGAAATGACATCAATATGTATGTCCGGCAATTTTGAAATGCAAGTTACTCCTCATACTGGTCTATTTGGTTGATTTGAATGTTTTCAAAATTTATTTACGTTCCAAATAATTACGAACCACAGAAAATATGGATAAAATACTGCGGACTTTACACACATTTTTAAAGCTACGTTATTTGCCATCTTTCCTGTAAATAATTGATCTAGTGCGATGTTTTTCCACAAGTATCATCTCCCTGTCACAATTGTTCCCTGGGCTTATGTCTATTATACGGCTTACTCTCCAAAAATTAAAAAAATTACTGTGTCGGATAGAACATGTTGTTTTAAGCAAAAATAAGTAAAATAACAAAATCGGGGTAAATGCATAGTTTCGGAGTTATGGACCCCCGTATGTTGGAATTTTGAAAAATTCAAGATTATTTTCTTTTACTTTTCGCAAAAATATAAAGCTTTATACCACAAAAATACTATGCCGAAGCAGCGAAGGCAGTGTTTGACCTACCCCAGATGAGAAAATCTCATACTATGCCGAAGCCGGTGTTGGGCCTACCCCAGAGGAGAAAGTCCCTTAGCCCGGCCACGGAGAAAACTCTATAGCATTTTTCGATAACTCACTTAGTTATCGGGTTATCGGATATTGAAATTTTGAAAAAAATCCATAATTTTTAAAACTCGATAACTAAGCGAGTTATCGAGAAATACTAGCTAATTTTTTGAGTTTATTTTGACTTCTTTCATACAAACAAGTGATCGTATCAATAGCTACCTTAACCCCATTACCCTCTCACACATCCGAAATTTCGGGGACCATAACTCCGAAACAATGAATTTGCTCGGATTTTGTTATTTTACTTTTTGTGCTTAAAATAATATGTTGTTGGTATGTATTTGTGTAGTGTCACAACTGAAGCGAATGAGACATAAACAAAATGCCTGTTGTTGGTGCCTACAACTACAACAACACCTGCTGCTATTACCTTGTTTCGGTGTAAATGCTGCATAAAAGACAAACGTCAAAATTTAGACTACTTGCCAAAATTTTTTGTGTAGCCCTGGGGCTAGTGAAAATTTAGACAATAAATACTCACCACGCTAATGTCAAAATTTCAGTCAATCCAAATTAATTGGTTCGATAAACACACAGCATGAGTGTCAAAGGGAGAAATGAAGATTGTATAAAATACATGTTCCAGATTTGCGTATTTGTAAACATACGTTGAGTCTAGATCGTTAAATTGTTGTGCCTATATAGTTTTTTACACATTTTTGTTAAAATGACTTCGATTTTATGCATCTATTTCTTATTTTACATAATTCCATTTTGTTTGTTCCCCTTTGTTGTTTTGGTATTTATCCAAAACACCCTTTTTTTTCAATAAGAATACAAGGGTTGCCATAGTAGTTGACAATATGGCGACTTACATTAACTCACCACTGAAAAACTAAATGCAAAGTTAACCTCTAATTAACTTAGAATTAAGATGAAGTAATCCGATAGTTAACTACCCACTAAAAAACTGGCCATTAGAGGTTAACATTGCATTTTGTTTTTCAGTGGTGAGTTAATGTAAGTCGCCATATTGTCAACTACTATGGCAACCATTGTATTCTTATTGGAAAAAAACGTGTGCTTTGGGATAAATACCAAAACAACAAAGGGGAAGAAACAAAATGGAATTATGTAAAATAAGAAATCGAAGTCATTTTAACAAAAATGTATTTATTATTTAGATAAAGCATAAAATCGAAGTCATTTTAACAAAAATGTGTAAAAAAAATCTTTATAGGCGCCAACAATGTAACGATCTAGACTCAACGTATGTGTACAAATACGCAAATCTGAAACATGTATTTTATACAATCTTCATTTCTCACTTTGACAGTAATTTGATCGTCAAAATAATATGGTTCTGACTATAAGTTAACCAACCAACATTGGGTAGTTAAATCATAGTTAAACAATGGCTAAAAAACACAATTCGATGTTTAACCACAATTTAACTAAGGGTGGTATTCTATAAGTCGTGAATCAGTCACTTCGCGTTACTTTTGTCGTTTTGGTAGTTTATAAAACGTTACAGCTGTTCGGTGACTACCTGCGTTGAGTTACGTATTTAATGGGTAGTTTATAAAACGCAGCGCAACGTTTTTGTTAACTTCAGCTGTCAAATTGAACACGCCAGAATTCTTCGCGTTAGTTGAAGAAATTACATATTTAAAGAAAAATTTCGATCGAGAATAGGCAGATGGAAGTATTTTGCATTTCATTGCTTATAAGTAGTTGTCAATTTTGGCTGAAATTCATTCGACGGATAAAGCTCAAACTTTTTTTTAAATAATTCAAAATTATTTCGTTTACGCACTGAAATTCTTATTTAATTATATTTATATTCTTATAATTATATTTAAAAATTATAGACATCAGTTGTGATATTGACAATAATAAACAAAAGTACCAATACATTACAATCAATGCATACCGCCAAATGGCACGTGTTTTTGAAAAGACAACTAATTTAATATAAATGGGGAAATTTGTTGGACATTGAACCCCAAAATAACATAGGGTTTTTACACATTTTATGTGAATATTGTTGGTATTTGGAGTATTATAAATAATAGCAATCTTAAAATCTGTTGATCTACTGAAATAGAGCTAAATTTTTTAATCTTTTTCATTCTTTTACTACCCTAAGGGTAGTATTCTAAAAGTCCCGAAAGTGAATGTAAACGCAAAAGCTAACGCGAACGCCAAAAAATGGTAGTTTATATATCACTTCGCGCTTGCGTTTGTTTACGAAAGCTTTCACTGACATATGCGGTTTATAGAGTGTTGCGTGGGGGAGTGAGACGGGTTACTAGCCATCCAAGGGAAAATAATCATCACACGCAATGTATCCGGAAAAGTTTTGTAGTATAATGGTACAATTGCAGTGATGAGACTCGCGTATCCATAAAATTATTTGCAGGAAATGAAAAAAAAACTGGATAATCAAGACATGTGTCTGGGATTGACAGATTGTACGGGATTGCCATATGTATGACCAAGGCAGAGATTCCGAATTTGATGTTGCCAGATTGTATAAGGTTAACATAGGGGTTAACATAAAATGAGAAGTACGGTATGTAACAACACTGGGGGGAAAATGCAACCGCCAGAAATGTAGTTTTTATTTACAAGAGAAAGCAAATAAAGATAGCGAAGGTGGGAAAACTCGCCAAAATATAATTGGAAAACGGCATTACGCGGGAGTTTTTTTGGGCTATATAAGCCTGCCAGAGGAGGAAAAAGTCAGACTAGTGATGCCTGAAAAGTTGTAAAGAATTAATCGTATCGAACAGCATAAACCGGATGTCAATAAGAACGAACGTATTAACAGTGTTTGAATTGGGTTGGATAACGATCAATTACCTGAAAGTCTAATTATTGGGAAATTAAAACAAAACCATAGTCGCAAATATCTTGTTTATTGGAAAGAAAATTCTAAAATTGTGTGGGGTTTTGCAGATTCGGAAGTGAGTGTTAGATTGAAGTGTGTGTCGTACAAAAGTAGTTAATGTATGTGTGCGTTTTGTTTGTTTGATGTGTTCTGTTCTAGAAGGTGAAACCCAAAAAGAAGTCGAATTTTTTTGAACGCTGGACCACTCGACCGGCAGATGGATGTCGGGTCCAGCATATTCCTTTGCGAAAAGTTTTGGCACAAGTCGGGACGTCACCATCCTCCAGCATCAAGTTGTCAGCCACATCACTAAAGGTGCACAAGAAAAAGTTTGTCGTAATATGTGGGAATTAAGGTAATCCGGAACTATATATGTATATATGTACCGATAAAAAGAATCCCACCAATTTATGTGTTGCGGGGTACGAATCAAATTATATTGTGAAAACGAAGTAGGGTTCACAGTGACCTGAAAAGAGATATAAACAATTTTTAATTAATACAAACCAAATTTAACAAAACATCTCAGACAAAGGAGAAATCTAAGAAGCAAGAGATAAATTAATATTTGAGAAATAAAGAAAAAAAAACAATAACTAAAAGAATATAAATTAGTCTAAGGTAGTGTTAGAAAGTGATGTGATGTTTAAACTATAGTTTTAAGTGTTTTATTAATTATTAGTTGTAAGGGTTATTAACGCCAGCATTTTAATCAGGAGTGTAGCCTGTCAAGGGGCGTAGGAGATTTTTTTTTAGTATTAAATGTTTTATATGTGCACAGTATTGGCGTTATGATATAGTTCAGAGAGCTCTTTTAACTAGAACCAGTTTAAAATTTCTAAGTAGGTTTGGGCCAGAACCAAGGACCAATAAAAAACAAAAATCTTCTGTGTTCTAACAGGGTACGAGAGTGACTCCATTTTTTTTTTGTTTTCTGGTGTTAGTGATTTAATAGGTTTATGTTTAAAAATTGTTAATAGGAGTGTAAGTCAAAAGTATTTAACAAAAGAAAAAAAAAACATGATAATAATAATAAATGTAATGTTTAATGTGTAATTCAAAATTAATGGCGTGTTAAATTTTTGAATAGAGTGGGGGATCTGATTAGAGCGGGCCTACTGTAGTGTGTGTGGAATTTGGGGTCCTGAATAAAATATAAACCATTGGACTTATCAGGACCGTGGAAGGGCGGGCAGTGCGGGAGCGTGAGATCAAGCTCTCTCGTTTCATAGTGTATATGTAGAGTTTGTATGTAGTCTTGTGTTGAATATGTATTGTTTATTTTCTAGTTCAGTTTCTTGTTCGTCCCCGTATCACTAGGTTTGGAACGGGTTGGAATCAACTGAGAGACCGCTGGTAGCCGGAGGACCAAGCTTAGTGTCGTGTCAAAAAGGTGGTACGTAATAAGAGTTGCTAATCTAAAATAAACAATTATAGATCAGAAAATGTTATCTTGAGTGAAATGCTCAGAATGAAAAAGATTACAAAATTTAGCTCCATTTCAATAGATCAACAGATTTTAAGATTGCTATTATTTATAATACTGCAAATACCAACAATATTCACATAAAATGTGTAAAAAACCTATGTTATTTTGGGGTTCAATTTCCAATAAATTTTCCCATCTATATTAAATTAGTTGTCTTTTCAAAAACACGTGCCATTTGGTGGTATGTATTGATTGTAATGTATTGGTTCTTTTATTTATTATTGTCAACATCAACTGATGTCCATAATTTTTAAACATAATTATAATAGTTTTGCAACGCATTATTTATTTAAACGTTCCATTTCTAATTTTATTATTGTAAATAAGAATTTCAGTGCGTAAACAGTATAATTTTGAATTATTTAGTTTGTGGCGGCGCCGTAACGCCGGCAAGGCGTAACAATCACAACAATCACTTTGGGAAACGATACCCGAATGATTGCACCATGTCATCACTATCAACTTTTACCATCCCTGACATAAACAAACGTCGTTGTGAAATTAAGTTTTTGATACACACATATAGAAGCGTAAAAAAAGAAACAGTTTTGGAGAGAAATTGACAAAAATCTCGCATACCATCGCATTTCCAAGTCACGCCACATTAATAACGGGACCAGAGTTGATTTCTGGCCCGTCACGTTAAAAGTTTTCAGCGTCATCGGCCATTTCAAATCTAAAAGCGACGGAATTCAGTCAAGTTCTTCAAAGTCTTTGCCCTTAAAGTATTTTTGTGTTTGACACCATCGCTCTAGGTAGAACGAGTAATAAATCGACAACCGAATTGTCGAATCCCGGTAAGCATTTAATCCCTTGCTGCGGAAAATATAAGCGAAAAATCGCCAACGTAAACCAAAAGGAAAGGTAAGTGTGTGAACAATTAGGCGCCGGCGAAGCCTTATACCCTTTTGTTTTCTTCCGTCACAGAAGGAATCCTCTTCGTGGGAGCCGACTCGGAGGCGTCCCCCGAGAAAGTGTGATCGGAAATCACCGAAACACCAGTGTCCGTTTAGCCCGAACACCAGGCGACACACATCAGCAGCGGCACATTCCTGCGAAGAAGCAGCTTTCAGGCCTTTCGGTCACACATCACCAGCTCCAGCAGCACACACACCACACCAATAACACCGACACCATCAGTTGTATTCAGTCGTCCATCACCACTCACCACTCTTCATCTAGGACCTAACCAGAGCAGTTGTCATACCCATCAAAACAACCAAAATCATCTAAATAGGCGGTGTCCACATCAACAACACCCAGGTCACCATAATCAGGGTACATCCATCACTCAAATCCTTTAAACATCTAAAACCCTTGATCATTCAAAACAAGCCTACAATCAACTGATTTAGCGGTAAGTCGTCTTTTCTATTTTTCTTTATCCCGACGACGAGGCACGGCCGAGTGAATTAGGCCAAAGGTGGCCATCATGGCCCCTTAAATCATCATTCAGTGACTATTTCTAAAATTTTCCGGAAGAACCCTATAAGCGGTTGAAACATCTCGGCGGTCTACATAGATAAACAAACGATTCCATGTAGTTCGCCGCCAAAAGAAAAGGTTCATTCCCACAGTGCCGAATGTAATAGAATGTTAAATAATATATGAAAACAAGAGAAAAACCAAGTGTTAGTGATAAGTCGATTATAAGGCCAAAAGAGTTTTGGGGGCGCCCAGAAGTGTCTCGGTAAGCAGATAAAAGGGTCTAGAAGCCCTCGGTGAAGAGAGCCCCTTTTTCTAACGATTCAGAGTTTTGTAAAATGACCCTTTAAGGGCCAACCTCGGCCACTTAGGCGAGTGTTAATGTCGGTACCGAAAACTTTTCGGACGGACATTTCAGTAATGTAAAAATTTGAAGTTCTGGTTGTGTTAATAAAGAAATTCGTTGATAATGATTAATGTATTAACGCCAGCAGTAAATAATTAGCGAATTGCAATTAAGGCATAAAAAAACCACTTAATTACCATTCTTTTGGGCCCTCAAAGACTCGGCAGATAGAATAATTTCTACTAACCCCTAATGAAATAAGAAAAATATCATTGTTACAAGATAAGAATTAAATGTGAATTTATATGGAATCTTGTTTTAAGATTGAGATCTCCGAAATATACCCACGTAAGGGTAGCGCTTCGCCCTGGGGGCATTTTAAGTTTTAAGACCAGTAGACAACGATAGTAAATGAATTGAAAGAAAGTTGTCTACCACATATTGAGGAAATGATAATAAATACTGAACATGAACTATTATAACGTAACGAAAATAAATTGGTCTGAATAAAATATGTCGGCTCAAAACTAAAAGTAAGCAAGTGGGGATAAGGGAGTAAGGCTCCCCAGGTATACTCCTATATTGGGACTCTGAAGAAGAAACAGAGTCATGGCGGAACCGCAGGGGTTTCGAGAGGGCGGGTTCCAGCTGGTATCGTCACCCATCAGCTGAATTGACATGGATGAAGTAAGTGTCCCTGTCTTTGCGAACAATTTTCCCTAACAAAATCAAAACAAAACATTCTTTTTATATTTTTCTTTTGCTTTTATTAGTATCTTTATTTCAGGTCATCATAAAATCATTATTAGTTTGTTCCTTTTTGTGTTTTTTTTTTTGAATCATTACGGAAATTAACTTCGGGCTCCGTCACTTTAAATTTTTATGTCGATAAAGCGTGTGTGTAAATTTTCAAGACTCAGTATGTGTTTTTTAATGATCAGTGGCAGGCTGTAGTTGTGTTGATGAGTGAAAAGAACCCCCCCGTCCGGCGAGTTCCAAGCCCGGCATACGCATGGCATATTGAGCAACTCACTCGATCAGCACGCAAACTCTTAAATTTTTGAATGAAAACTAGCAGCAACTGCCAAACTAGCATCGTGGTGCTCAACGTTGGGACCCCCAAGGGTTTATGTGATAAACCTAAGGGAGTCACACCAAAGTTGTCACTAACTATGTTAGAGATTCTGACATAATGGCGCCCAACGTGGGGCCTCGTAGATTCAAACCGTGAGTCAAGAGGTCCACGTTGACGCGTGCTGTTGTGTCAGTTCTGACATAATGGCGCCCAACGTGGGGCCCGAATTAATTTCGTAATCCGTTTTTTTTATAGAGTAAAGTTTTTTTGGTGTCTTTTACGCTTCCCGTAAGTCCCGTTTGGGAATATTTGTTATTTCAGACGCGTTGCGACGGGTAGGCCGCGAAGCATCGAATTGCTTTTTGATACTTTTGTTTAGTTTCTTCACTTGCGAAGTCTTGTTCTGGCACATTGTCAGGAACAATTGCTCGAAGTGAAGTAACTAACTCTAGTTTGATAATCCATATACTAATTCTTCGAGTAAAATCAGTGCGTTAAGTGTTTTTATCCATTGAAAGTCTGAACAATGTGTAAGTCCCGGCGAGATTCTCAGGATCTAACCGCGTTGCGACAGATTGCTAAGCTTTCAGTTGGTAAAATCATCCATTGCTTTAGTTTTCATTTGTTCGTCAGAATCCTGAAGCAAATCGCAAGTCCCGGCGTGATTCTCAGGATCTAACCGTGTTGCGGCGTTTTGCTTAGGATCAGTACGACAAGTTGATAGTAAAATTTATATTTTTTTTTGAAGTGCAAATAGTTTTAGGTAGCTACGGGTTATCTAAAACTCGGCTGAATACGAAGGAAGTATTCAGGAGCGATTGAGAGAGTGAGTCACGTATGACGGCACCAGTCCCCATGCGTTTGCCCTCTCTTGGCCGCTCAGTGAACCCCATAGTACAAGTTTTGTTTTTTTATTATGTTTTGTTTGGGAAAGTGTTTGCGATGTACTTCTACCATAATTACCTGGGTAAGCTTACTCGCTTATTCCCCAACTTGCTTTGAATCTTACGTAAAGATTTAATATTTTGTAGACTTTTTATTTATTTTGAAGTCTTAATTAAAATTTTTTTTGTTTGCGTTGATTTTTCGGTCTTTAGTTTATGATTTGGTTTATGATTTTTGATTTTGATTTTGATTTAGTAGCATTTTTGATTTTGGGTGTTTGATCCCGCATTGTAGTGATTTTGGTTTTTGGGTGTTTGATCCCGCATTTTTGATTTTGGGTGTTTGATCCCGCATTGTAGTGATTTTTGATTTTGGGTGTTTGATCCCGCATTATTTTTTTTTGAGTTTTTATTCTTTTTGTTATAGTAAAAAATTTTTTTTTTTTAGTTTGATTCTGTTCTTGTAGATTATTAGTAGTAGGATTTTTTTTTTTGCAATTTAGGTTGCTTATCATTTTTATATTACCTTTTTTTTTCTCTATTATATCTTTTTGATACCAATATAAATTTTTACCATTTGGTTTTCAGCACATTTTTAGTATTACCATATTTTTTTCCCTTGAATTTATTTTTTTTTACAGGTGATAGGGTATAATTAGTATCTGCAAATTAATTTTAGATTTTTGAATTTTCTGACATCGGCACCAGTCGATGCGTGAACCACCACCAACGGTTAATTGGGTTTCCGAATTAACGACTTTTATATTTCACCTCGTGTTCCCAGAGGGAAACTTGGTTTTGTCGCGATTGTGTTTTTTTTTTTTTTTGCAAATCTTCGTTTACTTTCGTTTCGCTTTTTCCTTTTGAATTTGTTCTGATCTTTTGAGACAAGATGCCCATCCATCATTCTCCACTTGACGGAGCTACAGATGTGACCGATTTGGCACAGTTAGATGCTTCCGGGGGAGATGTGACCCAGGCAGCTAATGCAGCCACAACAAGTAGAACGCAGACAACGATTCCAGTTGCTGGATCAGCGTCAACCGCTTCAGCACCGCCGGTGGTGTCTAGTGGGACTCTACATCCTGGAGGTTTCAGCGTATCCAGGAGAGGAGATGGATCAGTCGCACAGACGCAATCCATTGACTCGCCGAGTTATAGCGTTTTGACCGCTTACAACGCTCGGACTGCACCTATGTTAGGGGCAGAGGGACCCAACAGCCAAGGTTCTGAAGAGGCGCGCCTTACCAATGAGGACGCTTTAGTGAGAAGGATTCTACCAGTTATCTTGGAAGCAACCCGGCAGACATTAGCGATTGATAACAGAACATATCCCGCAGCTAGGATGCCACCTTTGACAGCAGCTCCAGTGGCTTATCAGACAACACCTCGGGAGGAGACATCTTACCTACAACCAGAAATAGCGGAATTTGCAGTGCAGCCACCAAGTAGGATGCCTGGAAGAATGCCAGCCCAGAATAGTAGAGGGATACAGGACGATTTCACCCGATCAGGATACGTGAGGCCACAAGACCAGTCAGGCCGACATGGTGAAGTTCCAGCGGATTTTGGACAGCAAGGAGTTGAGCCATCAGGGCCTAGCGATCATTTTTGGCCTCAATACGATTCCACGCCCCCGATAGGACATTTTGATCCCAGGACAGGCGAGGAGATGAGACCGTCTGCAGCATTGCGAGATACGCAGCAAACCTCCAGTTGGGAAGAACGACAGGAGTATGGAGGGCCGAGGTATCGAAGACCAGATTTGGAGAAATGGGGTATTAAATTTGATGGTACCGCGAAGACGATAAACGTACAGGAGTTCTTGTACCGCGTAAATATATCGAGGCGCGACTTCAATTGTTCAGAGATTGATTTATTGAAAGGGCTACCATCCTTAATGGAGGGTCCGGCTCTGGAATTTTTCTGGAATCTTCGGAAGTTGTCACCGACACTGAGCTGGAGAGAAGTGCAAGCAGCTATATTGGCGCACTTCCAGAGATATGACAACGAATTCCAGCTGCAGGTACAGATTTTGAACAGGAGACAACAGGCTAATGAAACTTTCGAAGAATTCTACAATGTCATTATGCGGCTGAAGAACCAGCAAAGCAAGCCGTATCAGGAATCACAGCTTGTGGAGATAATGAAAGGAAACCTGAAGGCACCAGTAGCGCAGCTTTTATTCCCGATTAAGGTGCACACGCTTTATGACCTCAACCGTGAAGTTCGCCGAGCTGAAACGTTGTTAGCGATGCAGAGACAAACGATGCCATCCCGTCCAAACTATTCGGCAAGAGTACACGAAGTAGCTTTGGAAAATAATCCAGCCGACTCTGACTTAGCTGCTGAGGTAGAAGCACTGGGAATTTCTGGAAAGCTATTATGTTGGAATTGTCGAGCGATTGGTCACTCGTTTAGAGATTGCCCATCGACAAATAGACGAATATTTTGTTACAAGTGTGGTAAAGAAGACACGGTAACACCGAAGTGCCCTAGATGCCAGGGAAACGCAGCAAAGTACCCACCTCAGACCGGGGAGGTGCGGACAGCGGAACTTTAAGCCCAGTCACCAATAAACCGAACATTGACAACCCAGCTACTACCAAGTTAGGAGACATAAATGTCTCTAATTCTGAACCTGATTTGACCAAACTGAGCAGTACACAACCGGCTATAACGACCGAGCTCCCAGAGAAGAATATCAACAGCTTGAAGAAGAAAACAGCTGAGGATACTGCAGCCTTGGAGAATGAAAATATAACCAGAATTCTACAGAATGAAGATCGAGTTGATGCAGAAGTAAAAATACCAGTAGTAAAGGATTTGAGACCATACCATCTACGCTTGGCGGAATATCGCGAGACGCGAGCAAGAATCTTTGGAGTGTCCGACCGAATCGAGCGAGCGAGGATAAGATATAACAATCGCAGGCTCGTACGCAGAGAGATTGCGGCGACAACGCTTTTCGAGGGCGCAGACAACAGATTCTACGCTAAAGTTGTGATAGGAGGCTTTGAAGTTGAAGGACTTGTGGACAGCGGAGCATCAGTCACTTGCTTAGGCAAGGGATGCCAAGGGCTGGTGGAACGAGCAGGACTTCAAGTTCATCGATTTGGTTCATCGGTTAAAACGGCCGATGGTAGCGCACATCGTATTCTCGGTAGAATTCGGGTGCGAATAAATTATAACAACAAGTCTGAGGATATGAATTTCTACTTGGTACCTACCTTAGAGCGAGCCTTGTACCTAGGGGTGGATTTTATGAGAACTTTCCGGTTGCTGACAAGCATTGAGAGTCTTTCCACTCACGGGGTAGAGCTGGCGGAGGAGGACCAGGCCTCAGAGGCGGTTAAGACCCATGTCTTGTCGCCACAACATCAGGAAGTTCTCAATTCGGTAGTCCGAAAGTTTCCCTGCTATACCAGGAAGGGTCTCGGAAGGACACAACTTGAGATGCATTCCATCGATACGAGAGATGCCGTCCCCGTTAAGGACCGGTACTATCCAGTCTCACCAGCGATTCAAACACTTTTATACGCAGAGGTGGATCGCATGTTGGACTTGGGAGTCATTGAGCCCAGTGAGAGTCCTTGGAGTCATCCGGTGACACTAGTTCGCAAAGGGCCTAAGAACAGGCTTTGCCTTGACGCCCGCAAGCTCAATGCTCTCACAGTAAAAGATGCGTATCCACTTCCGCATATAGAAGGATTGTTGAGTCGACTTGGAGACACGTACTACATATCGAGTGTCGATTTGAAAGACGCATTTTGGCAGATCCCTTTGGATCCGGCCAGCAGAGAAAAGACCGCATTTACGGTACCAGGAAGGCCACTTTACCATTTTAAAGTAATGCCCTTCGGACTATGCAATGCCGCCCAGAGGCTTTGCAGACTTATGGACAAAGTGATTCCTGCTGCGATCCGTGATCGCGTGTTTGTGTATTTGGACGACTTGTTGGTAGTTTCACCGGATTTCCACACCCATATGGAGTTGTTACAGCAAGTGGCACGTTGCCTGGCTGACGCAGGACTTACCATCAATGTCCAAAAATCGAAGTTTTGTTTTAAGGAGTTACGGTACTTAGGCTATCTCGTGGGAGGCGGCCAAGTTAAACCTGACCCAGCTAAGGTGGAGGCTATAGTGAATTATAGGTTTCCAAAAACATTGAAGCAAGTGAGAAGCTTCCTAGGCGCCACGGGTTGGTACCGGAAATTTATTTCGGACTACGCCACCATCGCGGCTCCGATTTCTGATACTCTTAAAAAGAGTAAAGCTTTCTTTTTCTCTGAAGAGGCTAAGTCTGCCTTTGAGGAGTTGAAAAGGGCCTTAGTAACTAGTCCAGTACTAGTTCACCCAGACTTCGCAAGAAGATTTTTTATCCAATGTGATGCTTCCGATCTCGGAGTAGGAGCAGTGCTCTTCCAGCGAGACGGGAATGATGAGGAACACCCTATTGCGTATTTCTCGCATAAGCTCACATCGGCTCAGAGGAATTACACTGTCACCGAACGTGAATGTTTGGCGGTAGTGTTGGCGATTAAAAAGTTTCGACCGTTTGTTGAACTCATGCCATTTACGGTGATTACCGACCACGGTAGCCTTAAGTGGCTGATGTCTCACAGAGATTTGAGCGGACGTTTGGCTCGATGGAGTCTTCATCTCCAATCTTTCGATTTCATTATCGAACACCGAAAGGGGAAGTTGAACATCGTCCCAGATACATTATCAAGGTACGAGATGGAAGAGATAGCGGCGGATGTGTTGAAGCTGATAGACCTGGAAGATGAGGCTTTCAAGAGTCCAGGATATAAGGAATTAATCGAGACGATAGAGGCGAATGCAAACCGGTTGCCAGATTTAAGAATTGTTGACGGCTTTGTATACAAAAGGACGATGCCGTATGATGGAGTACCACTACACGAAGATTTCGCGTGGAAGATTTGGGTGCCAGCGGAATTGACGCACGGTATTATCCGGAAGGCGCACGATCCACCTCACTCCAGCCACGGAGGATTTTACAAGACTTTGAGAAGGATAAAAGAATATTTCTTCTGGCCTGGCATGGGAACGCAGGTGAAGAGTTTCGTGGACGCATGTCAGATATGCCGCGAGTCCAAAGCAGCCAATACTACTTTGCGACCGGCAATGGGTAAAGAAGTAGTGGTTCAGCGTCCGTTCCAACGCGTTTACGTGGACTTTTTAGGACCATACCCGCGCTCAAAGAACGGAAATTGTTACATTTTCATAGTCCTGGACCACCTTACGAAATTCGTACTTCTTAAGGCGATGCCAAAGGCAAGTAGTAAGAGCGTGGTACGATTCATGATTGGCGAAGTCTGCCACAAATTCGGCGTCCCCGAGACCATTGTCTCAGACAATGGAAAACAATTCGTCAGTGGTGAATTCAATGATTTCATCACAAATTTCGGCATTAAACATTTCCGGACCGCTGTCTACTCTCCACAGGCCAACGCCTCTGAGAGAGTGAATCAGTCCGTTTTATCAGCCATAAGATCATACATGAAAGAAGACCACCGTGAGTGGGATAGACACTTGTCGTCCATTGAGTGTTCATTAAGGTCAAGCGTTCACAGCGCGATCGCGGTGACACCATATTTTGCGCTCTTCGGAGTAAACATGATCACTCACGGGAGCACGTATGAACTGGCGAGAAGGTTGAAAAATTTGACAGAAATGGGCAATGAACAGGTGCCCAAGACAGTGGCCCATGATTTAATTCGCTCCAAAATCCAGGCGAGTCTACATAAAGCTTATGAGAGAAACGAACGGACCTACAATACCAGATGCAGGCAAGTGAAGTATATTCCAGGCCAAGAAGTGTTTCGGCGGAATTTCGCTCAAAGTAGCTTCAAGGACAATTTTAATGCCAAGTTGGCTCCAAAGTTCCTGAAGTGTCGAATTCTCAAACCTATAGGTAGTAGCCTATACGAACTCGAAGACCTGAAGGGCAATAGGCTAGGCGTTTTCCATGCGAAGGATATTAAACAATAATCCTATTTCCGGGTTTTTGATCACATCGATCTCAGGACGTGGGTTCGTGTTGGCAGTAAACCGAATAGCGTCTAATTTATTTAAAACCGCATAAGAATTCTGGGCCGAGGAAAAACTTTGATCCGGTAGAAATAATTTGGAACCTAATTAACGTCGGTGGTGGTACATTAAGGTAAACCTGAGATGTCCTCTCTACTCAGTAGTGTGAGGGGTTGGCAAGAGTCGCCGACGAAAAGTCCCCAAGTAGACTAGGTTTCCATATATAGTGTCCTGTACGGAGACAAAACGAACGCCCTCAAAAAGTTTTTAAATTCTTTATCTTTCCAGCTAGTACCCTACACCTAACAACATCTACAAGCCCCGTTCAGCAAGACCCCATTCATTAGCGATAAATAGTTAGATAGGCAGTTCACGATGGCAAGTGGTGTGGAGTGCAGTGTGTGTCTATCAATCTTCGCACCGTCAGATGATGCTGTATGTGTTACAAATTGTGGCCATCTGATGCATCGCGCATGTCACCATACCTGGCGCGATCAAGTGCGCACAGACTGTCCCGTGTGCCGACGAGCAGGCTACACGATTCAACCTGTCTATCCCGGGTTTAGCGTAGGCGAGCCTATCGCTGACGTAGGCGAGCTGGTGTCTCTACGAGCGGAGGTGCAGACCCATCAACAACAGCGAGCGGCAGATCAGGCTGAAATTCACAGGCAGCGGGTTCAATACGAAGAACTACAGGCGCAGTATGACATACATGTCATGACTCTTCGGCGGGAGCAGCAGTCCACTCACCAGCAAAATGTGGAGCTGCGCCAAGAGTTAAGCCAGCTGCGCGATAATCCGCATGAGGCTATACGGACCCTACGGGCAGAGATGCAAGCCATGAGCTCCCAGCATGAGCAGCGCAATAATGCATGGGCCCAGGATTTAGCTCTGCTGCGAGCTGAGATGCAGACAGTCCGTTCAGAGAACGAGGAGTTGCGCCGAAGGATGGACGGATACGTAGAGGTGGATATCCAGGCACAGCAAGCGCGTCGCCGGAATATCGTGTACGCCCGAGAGCAGCAAGCCGCCCGTAACTCGTATGAGGAGAGCGTCAACCGGCGCAAGATTCTGGGATACGCCGATAACAAATTAACTATTAGACACCTCTCATCCCCGGCCATAGCAGACCCACGGCGAGCCGTGGAGGATATCTACGAACGCCTGCTATTAGAGTTCAAACCGGAAGAGGTCACGATCGTCAACACTTCTCCGATGGTCCTCTACCCGGAACAACACCAGATCACTCTGTCCTTCACAACACCAGGAGGCAAATTCGACGTGTTGAGCCGCTTCACCCGCCTGAAGGAAAGTGGCAGAGCGGCAGTGCAACAACTGGAAGCTAGAGACAGCGCCGTAGCAGTACGGCTACACAAGCAGCTAGGTCTACGCACTTTCGGTCGGCGAGGCATCCGCAACATGAGGTTGATAAACGACCAGGTAATAGTTCAGCTATCGGGAGAGCCAGGTCCCCGAGAAATAAATGACGAACACGAGCTGGACGCGTTGCTTGACCATCTACCACACTCATCGCGCACAGGAACGCAGCCACCGAACTCCGGTGATTAAGCGTCATAATACAGCCACGCGTCGAAGATCAATAGTCCGATGACATAACAACAAGGGTATGAGCCTGGAAGGAAGAATATGCCAGAACCAAAACCAGCACCAAGGAAGTAAATGATAGGGTAAAGTCGATCAAGACTTTACTTCTGGATGCGTCGATAGCTAATCCTGCGAGTGATGCTGGCAGCCTGTTCAGTAAGGCCCCTGAGCGACCAAACTCTAGTTTTAACTAGAGGGAGGTCCAACAAGACTTTACTGTTGGACGAGCCAGGATTAACTTTCAGGAGCGGTGTCGACAACCTATGAGGTAAGGCCCCCGATCGATCGAGCCCTAGCATAAACTTCATGGAGCCAAGTTTTCCCTCCCATCCTTCGACTGGAGAGTCGTCAGGATGGTAGGCTTTGTGGCGGCGCCGTAACGCCGGCAAGGCGTAACAATCACAACAATCACTTTGGGAAACGATACCCGAATGATTGCACCATGTCATCACTATCAACTTTTACCATCCCTGACATAAACAAACGTCGTTGTGAAATTAAGTTTTTGATACACACATATAGAAGCGTAAAAAAAGAAACAGTTTTGGAGAGAAATTGACAAAAATCTCGCATACCATCGCATTTCCAAGTCACGCCACATTAATAACGGGACCAGAGTTGATTTCTGGCCCGTCACGTTAAAAGTTTTCAGCGTCATCGGCCATTTCAAATCTAAAAGCGACGGAATTCAGTCAAGTTCTTCAAAGTCTTTGCCCTTAAAGTATTTTTGTGTTTGACACCATCGCTCTAGGTAGAACGAGTAATAAATCGACAACCGAATTGTCGAATCCCGGTAAGCATTTAATCCCTTGCTGCGGAAAATATAAGCGAAAAATCGCCAACGTAAACCAAAAGGAAAGGTAAGTGTGTGAACAATTAGGCGCCGGCGAAGCCTTATACCCTTTTGTTTTCTTCCGTCACAGAAGGAATCCTCTTCGTGGGAGCCGACTCGGAGGCGTCCCCCGAGAAAGTGTGATCGGAAATCACCGAAACACCAGTGTCCGTTTAGCCCGAACACCAGGCGACACACATCAGCAGCGGCACATTCCTGCGAAGAAGCAGCTTTCAGGCCTTTCGGTCACACATCACCAGCTCCAGCAGCACACACACCACACCAATAACACCGACACCATCAGTTGTATTCAGTCGTCCATCACCACTCACCACTCTTCATCTAGGACCTAACCAGAGCAGTTGTCATACCCATCAAAACAACCAAAATCATCTAAATAGGCGGTGTCCACATCAACAACACCCAGGTCACCATAATCAGGGTACATCCATCACTCAAATCCTTTAAACATCTAAAACCCTTGATCATTCAAAACAAGCCTACAATCAACTGATTTAGCGGTAAGTCGTCTTTTCTATTTTTCTTTATCCCGACGACGAGGCACGGCCGAGTGAATTAGGCCAAAGGTGGCCATCATGGCCCCTTAAATCATCATTCAGTGACTATTTCTAAAATTTTCCGGAAGAACCCTATAAGCGGTTGAAACATCTCGGCGGTCTACATAGATAAACAAACGATTCCATGTAGTTCGCCGCCAAAAGAAAAGGTTCATTCCCACAGTGCCGAATGTAATAGAATGTTAAATAATATATGAAAACAAGAGAAAAACCAAGTGTTAGTGATAAGTCGATTATAAGGCCAAAAGAGTTTTGGGGGCGCCCAGAAGTGTCTCGGTAAGCAGATAAAAGGGTCTAGAAGCCCTCGGTGAAGAGAGCCCCTTTTTCTAACGATTCAGAGTTTTGTAAAATGACCCTTTAAGGGCCAACCTCGGCCACTTAGGCGAGTGTTAATGTCGGTACCGAAAACTTTTCGGACGGACATTTCAGTAATGTAAAAATTTGAAGTTCTGGTTGTGTTAATAAAGAAATTCGTTGATAATGATTAATGTATTAACGCCAGCAGTAAATAATTAGCGAATTGCAATTAAGGCATAAAAAAACCACTTAATTACCATTCTTTTGGGCCCTCAAAGACTCGGCAGATAGAATAATTTCTACTAACCCCTAATGAAATAAGAAAAATATCATTGTTACAAGATAAGAATTAAATGTGAATTTATATGGAATCTTGTTTTAAGATTGAGATCTCCGAAATATACCCACGTAAGGGTAGCGCTTCGCCCTGGGGGCATTTTAAGTTTTAAGACCAGTAGACAACGATAGTAAATGAATTGAAAGAAAGTTGTCTACCACATATTGAGGAAATGATAATAAATACTGAACATGAACTATTATAACGTAACGAAAATAAATTGGTCTGAATAAAATATGTCGGCTCAAAACTAAAAGTAAGCAAGTGGGGATAAGGGAGTAAGGCTCCCCAGGTATACTCCTATATTGGGACTCTGAAGAAGAAACAGAGTCATGGCGGAACCGCAGGGGTTTCGAGAGGGCGGGTTCCAGCTGGTATCGTCACCCATCAGCTGAATTGACATGGATGAAGTAAGTGTCCCTGTCTTTGCGAACAATTTTCCCTAACAAAATCAAAACAAAACATTCTTTTTATATTTTTCTTTTGCTTTTATTAGTATCTTTATTTCAGGTCATCATAAAATCATTATTAGTTTGTTCCTTTTTGTGTTTTTTTTTTTGAATCATTACGGAAATTAACTTCGGGCTCCGTCACTTTAAATTTTTATGTCGATAAAGCGTGTGTGTAAATTTTCAAGACTCAGTATGTGTTTTTTAATGATCAGTGGCAGGCTGTAGTTGTGTTGATGAGTGAAAAGAACCCCCCCGTCCGGCGAGTTCCAAGCCCGGCATACGCATGGCATATTGAGCAACTCACTCGATCAGCACGCAAACTCTTAAATTTTTGAATGAAAACTAGCAGCAACTGCCAAACTAGCATCGTGGTGCTCAACGTTGGGACCCCCAAGGGTTTATGTGATAAACCTAAGGGAGTCACACCAAAGTTGTCACTAACTATGTTAGAGATTCTGACAAGTTTGAGCTCTATCCGTCGAATGCATTTCAGCCAAAATTGGCAACTATTAAACATAAACAACTACTAAACATAAACAATAAACAATGAAATGCAAAATACTTCCATCTACGTATGCTCGATAGACATTTTTCTTTAAATTTGTAATTTCTTCAACTAACGCGAAGAAGTCTGGCGTGTTCAATTTGACACCCATTAAATAACGTAACTCAACGCAGGTAGTCACCGAACAGCTGTAACGTTTTATAAACTACCAAAACGACAAAAGTAACGCGAAGTGACTGATTCACGACTTATAGAATACCACCCTAAATCTAGATTAAGGGCACAGCTTGGGGTTTTCTCTTACTTTTACGACTGATAAAACTTTATTCTGAAGCAGGGTAACAAAACAATTTTGGAGCCAGATCGAAACTTTCCGAGTTGTGGACTCTCAAAGTTCGGATACATATTTTGGCCTATATGTATTTTTTGACATCGGATCGATATTTAGCTCGTTACAATACCTATATCGAATATTTTTTCGTATATCCGTTAACCAGTATTTTTAACCATTTTGTTTCTTATAGAAAATTTAAAACAGAAAAAAAATTATAGATGATATTTATTTATTCTGCCTTTTACTATAACTATTTCATTTTATTTATTCAAGCCCAAGACCATTGTATATCTCTATTAATGGAGATTTAGTTTTTTCAATATCATCATTCCAATTACCACTGTTGAAGATCTGTTCGTAGATCTGAAATAGCTATAAGGTTTCCCGGGAATCATGAGGATGCATTTTGCAAAACTTTTTTAATTAAAAACTATATCCCTATTAATAGGGATATAGAATAGTCTTGAGCTTGAATAAATAAATTAAAATAATTCTAATAAAAGACCGAATAAATATTGTTTCAACCGCAGGGTTGTATACGCACTTTCAGTATGATACTGTCTGAACAGGAAGTGGAAATGGCAATATAAGGAATTGATAACAATACATACAAACATGATTGATATAAGAGGTAGTGTTATAAGAATAGCTCAATTTACTTTTTTTTCTAATTACTTAAAAAATTTCAAGAAATTCTAAATAAATTCCACTTAAACATGTCGTTAAATAAATCAAAAATTACATGAGGTGTCAGGGGACAACCGGTTGGAATGAAGTCCCTTTCGTTACATATAATTTACTAGTTAGCTACAACACGCCTAAGGCGCCCGTTGAAAAATAAGATAATTTTAATGGATCTTTAAGAAAAGATACTTTTTGTAAAATGATAAACTTTTTTAAAGAAAAAAATTTTTTTAGAATGTACTTTTTTTTAAAAAAAAGTATAATTTTAGGTCTTTTTTGTTACTATATATATTATATATTATAATTTTTTAAAGAAAGGTACTCTTTTATTAAAAGCTAATGTTTTTAATTTAATTTTAATGTTTTTTTTTTAAGAAAAGGTAAAATTTTTAAGAATTACTTTCTGTAAGAAAGAGCCATAAGAGTATGATTTTTTTTACAAAGAAGTACTTTTTTTAAGAACAGTTACTTTTTAAAGAAGTACTTTTTTATGAAAAGGTAATTTTTTTAAGAAAATTTACTTATTTTCAGAAAAGCTACTTGTCTCAATAAAAGAAAAGAAAAGGTATTATTTTATTTTTAAGAAAAGATACTTATAAGAAAAGTAATTTTTCTGAGAAAATTTATTTTTTAAGAGAATGTATTTTTTTGAAGAAATGTTTTCTTTAAGAAATGGGAATTTTTTAGAATTGGTCCTTTTTTCAAGAATAGGTAAATTTTTAAGAGTAGGTACTTATCTCAAGAAAAGTAATTTTATTTCACAAAAAAAGGTACTATTTAAAGTAAAGGTAGTTTTTTAAGAAACAGACAATTTGTTGTAAGAAAATGTACTTTTTTAAGGAAAAGTACTTATTTAAAAATACTTTTTAAGAAAAGGTACTTTTTGTAAGAAAATTTAATTTTCTTAAGCAAAGGTATTTCTTTAAGATAGGGTATTTTTTAAGAAATTGTAATTTGTAATTTTTTGAGAAAATTAACTTTTTTAAGAAAATCCACTTACTTAAGAAAATGTTCTTTTTTAAAATTTCTTCACTTTGGCTTTTCTAAATTTACTTTTTATTGGGTTCAAAACTACAAGATATACTAAACTAGCTGAACCCGGCAAACTTCGTTTTGCCTTCAAAGCTTTTGTAATGCCAAAGGGTGAACAAAATTATTTGTTCCATTATGTTTGCAGAAAATAAATAGATCTGCTGGCGTTCCGGCACAGGATAATGCCACGTTTAATGGGCAATGGACAAATAAACCTGACACACAATTTTGTTATTTTTTCTATTTATTCAAGTGCAAAAATATATAAGTCTGAAGGTTAACCCACGCGTGAACATGTAACATATATGTATGTATAGTCCGTGGGGAAAACACGGATTTGTCAAATTTAAGCCACAGACTTGAAGCGAATGCCCTTGTGCTTTAATAATGGTCATCGCAAATGCCAACCGAATCGGAAACTGCAATCTTTTGAAATCGATAGGCATGTCTGTATCATGGGAATGCGTGGAATCCTTTATAATTTTCAGTGTTTATGTTAGCTTCTATAAGATTATTCTGCATTTTAAAAAATTATAAAAAATTATGCTTAATAAGAGATCTCATTTGTTGTAATATTTTAGTATAAAATCTCAAACAATGTGAATATATGTATGTATGTAAAATGTAAAGTTAATAAAGATGATATTATAATTGAAATTGAATTTTTTTAAAAAATTCATTATTGGGGTAACGATATTTAGAATGCTCTCGAATCTGACCTCAATGATGTTCACATTCGTTCGTACCTGTGGTCACTTTCTTAGCTTCATAGTCTGACCTTTTTAATATCCGTACTTTCATTGATTTTCCCCAAAAAGTAATTTACATCATATCAGTAGTATATGTACCAAACCTCAGTTTCTTACACTGTATCCCCAGGCGTTTGTGAACATATTTCAATGTATCTCAAAAGATATATGGCCGATTTGATTCAACTATTTTTTTTAAAGTTAAACACAAACAAAAAATTAAACAAAAAATTACAGCAGACAGTTGTCCGAGGCCTTCGGCCACGGACAACTGTCTGCTGTAATTTTTTTATATTTACCAACGGCATTTGATTCAAGTCCGTTTAAAAAAAAATATTATGTTCAATTTTTTTAACTTAATTTAATTTATGTATTTTAATTAATATTTTTATTAAAATAAGTTCTGCGAATGTTGAGAGGGCCGCCCTAATATTAAAAAAGGTTTACCTTATCGAGTCTTCGCATTAGCATTCGAGCGTTGTGTGAAAGCTTTACGCTTTACAATTCAAAATTAATGTTGCAACAGCTTTATTGAAGCTTTCGCAAAAAAGCTTTATTACGTTAGCTTACTGTTTGTTTCACTTTTTACTAGATACATGTTGCCAAGCAACATTAGCTTGCTGTTCGTTTCACTTTTTACTAGATACATGTTCCTAAGCAATGTTGAGCAACCAAAAACACTCAACCAAACACCACACATATGTTTGACTGTATGTGTTTAAGCAATTTTCAATTGAGAAACTAAAATACTAGAAATATATCAACCAATATGAAATGTATATCAAACGAAAGATAACATATTCATTTACCTACAAAAAAAATTTTAAAAAAATTCATCTAGCCGTTTCCTCAAATTCAATGAAATAAAGATTACAACAATAAAAACCTGACATGACTCCTCATACC